>CAOLHI010002576.1:0-245471 GCA_948474755.1 Ctenosaura bakeri
CGCGCAGGAGTATCCTTCAAAGTCAACGCCGAAGAGAGTTTCGGGATCCTCGGTACGGATGATATTGGTGTCCGAGCAGGCGGCACCGAGCCTGGTACCAACGATGCCTCTGAGGTCCCCGTCGAAGGTTGAGTCAATGTCAATGGTTTAGACATCATTTGTGCAACTGACGGTTGGTCTTGTGCTTTGAGGGATTGTTCCCAACAGTGGGATTTGAGGCGTGCCAGGCGGTTTCAAAGCGTCTGGGAGGTAAATTCCCGACAAATTGGGCAGGCCTTAATGTTATGAGTTTCTCCCAGGCAAAAAAGACATTTGCTGTGCGCGTCGGATAGGGCAACCTTTCGGCGACATGATTTGCAGGGTTTGAAGAGGGAAGACAGAATTTGAGGAAGAACGGAGAAGAGTTGACGAAGACGCGGAGAAGAGTTGACGAAGACGTGGGGGGGGTAGCATGGACTAAAAGGGGGTAAGAAATTCCCGAAAATGGGTCAAATCATCAAGTCCTGTCCAAAATCCAAAAGCCAAGTCCAAAAGTCCAAGTCAAGCCAGAACAAACAACACACAAAGAAAAAGTCAATCGCGCTACTCAAACTCAGAACCTCCGTACGCGACGGCGGATGAGAAAGAATTGAGAAGACCGTTGTTCAGCAGGTTGAGCATGCTCAGTGCAGATAGGGGGGAGGGGTTCCCGCCAAGCTACTCAGCTCTAGAACTTTCCGAACAGTACCGCGCATGCGTGAAAGCTCCTAGTGTGTGAGGCACAGAGACCATGAAGAAGAATCAAATATTGCTTTTATTACTGTGTATTTATAAATAATGAAGATTTTAATAAAAATAATTAAAAACAAAAAACAAAATCATAAGTGCATACATCAATGTTCACTTGAGATCACAGCCAAAATGCTTTACAGTTCCCACAACACAAGTCTAAGAATATAACACTGATACATATTTTAGTCTAATTTGAACATATAGTGAAATATTAAACACCTTGATCCTTGAGTCCTGTGAAATATTTCTTCCCACCTATCAATAAAAAGATCTTCATTGTGTATATAGATGAATTATGGCAAAATGAGAAAAAGACAAATGCTAAACGGGCAAGAAACTGGGCATGTTATACTGTTTTATTAGCAGAGGTTTTGTTCATCTCCGGAAAGCTCATTTACAAGAGTACTATTTTTATTTGAAGTTTCATTTACCTCTATTCGAAGAGTGGTAAATTACAACATTATCGTATTTCCCTAAAAGGACAAGTTTAGGACTCAGAGTCCAATTCGTCTCTAATGCTATAATACTGAGGACTATATAATCTGCAGGTAGAAAAACAGATTTAAAAAAGGTGCTCTTAGGTGTATTAGGAAATGTACTTACCTCATCACTATGCAAAAGTTAATGATATTTTCTATTGTAATGATACCCCTGAAGTTTATTTTTAAAACATGTTTTACAAATCACTATATGATACCCCTGAAGTTTATTTTTAAAACATGTTTTACAAATCACTATTGTATAAGGTGACCTTGGTTATTATTTATCTGTGAGTGAGACAAATCTTCAAGAATACTATATTGTATACAATCAGTATATTTATTACTACTGAGATCTGCACTGTTAAAAGTTTACTACCACTTTGGTACCTTACCTACCAATAACTACCAACTTTATGACTTATTTCAATAAATGTGATAATGAAGACCAAGCCATATCAAGAAAACGCCTGAAACATGGCTGGTGATTCAATGAATTCTTACATTTTCTGGCTAACGTGTTAGGTCAACAAACTAGCAGTTACAACCTAAACTTTTTTTTTTTTATTAAAGCAGACATTTATGTACATTCTAGTGTCCTACAAAAGATTAGAAATATTAATTACCTTGAAAATCATGAGCTATTAATCTGCCTGAAGGCATTTTCTGATTAGGCATGATTTCTTTTTTTAAAGCCAAATGACTTTTAATTAGAATGTCATTTATCATTATCGGATTGCCAGCAGTATTGTCAATAAGTTCAACTTCAGCACTATTTGTGGTTAAAGAAACTACTTTGGCCTGAAGCTTCTTTCCAGCTGTGCACATCTGAAATGTTGCTGTTGCTTCTTCGGTCCATTTGTTATTTATTGGGCACACACCTAAAATATGAAGTATTACAGAAGCACCTTTTAATCTTCATATAATGGTCTTGAGATCATCAAGAATGCATTTTTGGCACACTTTCTAGAGGTAAGTTTCATTGGGCTACATCTAATTGCTAATTCCTATCACAGCAGATCTACTGAAGCAATAAATTTATGTGATTTTTACTTATTGTTCAGCAAGCAATTCAATGGTTGTGCTCCAGTTGGCACTAGCAGTTGGATTTAGCCCACTGAGTTCAGTGAGACGCAAGTAAAGTGCAAGATGATGAAGACTGTACTGTAAAATTTTCTCCAAGTATTACAGAAATGCATAAGCCACTCTGGGCTTAAAATATTGTTATCAAATTTGAAACAGCTATCTAAAAATCAAGATAATAATTGTACTTAATGACATCAATTGAGGAAAAAAGTTCTTTTATCAAATTGTCAAATCCTGTCAGCATACAGTATTACTTCATATACATGCATACCCAAAGCTCTTGTCTCTTGAATACAATATGCAACATTTAGGAAAGTTTAGGTGTCACAACACAACTGACCCTTCCCAGGCTACTAATGGACTTAAACTTAACTAAAAAAAAATATTCCTCCAGGTAAAAATATCATTATATGAAAGCTATAGTTGTTTTGTGTTACTTACAAGGGATACAACTCAACAACTACCATATGCTTAGTATGCAGAGATGATACCAGAGGGACAGTTGACTTCAAGGGTCTGAAATCATGGCCCAGTACAGTAAAAGGTGCCTGAGGCTTAGGAGAATCCAGGATTTCTCCTGTGGAGACTGCACCCATGTGTGGTGAATCTGGAGGAACTGCAGATAGGATGGAAACTTTCCTGTGTTTCAGAGAGTGCTGAACGCTCTGGGGAAAAACAGCCTTTAAAAGGTTTAGGAAGAAGGTTGCAACTCTATGCTGCTCTTGTGCTCTGCTGCTTCTCTCTGCCATTGTTTCTTTCCATTGCTTGCACTGGTAATGTCCCTCAACATTCATGCTTGCGTCAAAGCTTCCTTTTCCTGTTCTGGTTGCTGAGGAATGTAGCGCACTTCAGTTTCATCCCCAGCCTTGGAATTTCTGTTCCCAACATGGCAACCCACAGTGGCAGTTGGGAATTTTCTCTGCCGTTAAATCTGCAGCTCCTGGTCCTAGCTGAGCAGGTAACACAGATTTTTCTTTTTTTTTTTAATTTTCAAATTTTTTTTAATTTTAAATTTTTTTACTTTCTCTAAGGAAGTTACAGTCTGTTCTGTCTGTTTTCTTTGGTGTTCTTAATTATTTTGGAGATGTTGATACAGAGCTGTCTGATTCACTGTCACTTATTGAAATAAATGTTCTTTTCAATGTCATCTCATTACTGTCCTCAGAGGCTTGCTGTTCCGTGGCCATCAGAGCTGAAATAATTGATTTGTTTTCCCAGACTGTGATCTGCTGAGGAGCAGTCAGCAGAGCCATTTCTGTTTCCTTGATCACTGTATTTTGCTTTCTTTAATTTTCTTTTGGCAATTATGTGTGAGCACTATTACAGTCCTCATCAGATGTTTTCTTCTGAATATTATACATCTTTTGACTTTCTAAATTTTCGTTGCCTAACTGAAAGATATTTGACTGGCTAGGCAGCAAGCTGAAAAACTGTTGTGAAGGGAGCAGGAGCCAATGGTTAAAAAAGACAAGAACTTTGGACTTGTATATCATCTGCTCATACATGAGGAATAATTCAATAGTATGTGGATTTCTCCTCTGTGCCATCAGAGAATGAGATTATAGCTGAATTATCTCCTGGCTACAAATCCTTACACTAGACCATATTCACAGTTTCCAGCTCAGCAAGATTAGCAGTGTTTTCTTTATGTTGTAATTTTATACCTTATTTTCAGTTTGAAAGACTACCTTACTAATGAAATTGAGAACTTTACCTGCCAGACAACACCTAATTGCCTGAAAGGGGAGTTTCATAAATATTGCTGAAATTGGTCTAACTTTATCCAGAGTAACTTCTTCATAATTTCCATAATCCACAAACTGAACTTTACAGGTTTCAACAGCAGCAGTATCTTTCACCACGGCTCGGTACCATCTGCCATCACCTGAATTGAATGAAAAACACAAAAATTTTGTACTATCCAACAACCCAGAATGCACAACATGGAGGCTCCTAGAGGTGAACTAATTCCCACCCTACTCCAATTCCCCTCCCCACTACTGCTAGTAATAGGGAGAAGAATAAAGTGCATCAAGGTTGCTTAGGGTGATGCTGGAGAGAAGTAAAGAATTATCACTGGGATGTACATACATACATATATATCCTATTACATCCTGAGCCAACATAACATGTTGCTTTTGGGTCCAAAAATCGTACACTTCCACATTAAGCAGACAAATTTAATTTCTCTTCAGAAATAAGAGTTTGACCTTTCTCATCATCTCTTATTTTGGTGTGTACAGGTATAAAGCAAATGCATACTCTCTTCCCACTTCACACTGATGTTACTTTCCATGAAACACTAAACTTGTTCAACTGGAATTCAGGGAACACGGCACAATCCTGTTCAGAGTAATGATACCATCAAAAGTTAGACCAACCTTCAACTCACACAAGAAAATACTGCAGATCTTTTTCTGTTGCTCCTTTACTTAACTAATCTGAATCAGGTAAATTCAGATTTATTGTATAATTCAAAATCTGCAGTTATAACACAGATCTTTTGCTTTTTCAACTTAACAACTATTTAAGACTTCACATACAAAACCAATCTTCCCTCAAGGATTTAGTAGAGTAGCTCTGATTCCTTTTAATGAAACAAATTTCTAGAAAAAATCAGTGCAATATAGAACAGAAAGAGAAACAGAAAGAAAACTTACCAGAGAAGTAAGCACAACACAGCTCACCCTTTGTGACCTTAGAAATACTTGGAGATGTTTTCTGGCAGTATTCCACTAAAGATAAATTGAGTTCTTCTAGTGCAATCAAGTCTGAAGATGTAAGAAACACTTTACTTTACTCGACTATGGAAATAATTAAACGGTTATAAAAATTTATCAATATGTGATTTCAATCAACCAAACTATGATCATAAATAGCACTTATTAAAAAAAAATCTATCAGTCTGCCCTGCTCTTGCAATCACTACATGATCATATTGCTTGAGTTCTGAAGTGTAAAGAGAAAAACTACTGAACCTGAATATAGTTCAAATATACAGCTACAAAGGAATGTCAGTAAACAGCTCACTTCCCTACTTCAAGAATGTGAATGTGAGTTGTCCCCTACATGTTGTTGAACTGCATTATTCTATTAATCTTAGCCAGTATTATCAATGGTGAGAAATGGGAATTGCAAACCAGCACCTAAAGGGCCATAAATGCTCTTCACTGTTCTACTCTATTCTTTTTTCTAAATAAAATTTTAAATACAAACAAAACACTAAAACAATAAGGAAAAAAGCAAACAAATACATACAGTCTACACAAACTTGAAACAAAATCAAACTACAAATTAAAACACAAACCATCAATACAAACAATGCTAATAATACTAACAATCCACATTAGGAAAAAAAAATCTCATAATTACAACTACAAAACTACGTTACCACAAATAACTAAAAAAAGTTGGTTCCTGCTCCATTGTGTAAAGTCCAATGTACTTAAACACTTACATTTGAGTATAACTAAGAGTTGCTAATAATTACATATTATCAAACAGTTATTCCTTATCAACTACCATTATGATTATTTACCTGGTTATCTTATTAGATTACTTATCCGCTTACATATAATCTAATTCATTAAATTAACAAGTCAAATCACTATTAGCCTATTCTATATTCTATGTAATTTCTATATTCTAATCTTTATTTGAAGCCAATAATATGATATTATCCTATAATAATAATCTTTCAACTAAATACTAATAATCCTTTATCAATAAGATAATAATAAACACCCATAATTAATAATAACCACTATCCAATTAAAAAGTGATAAAGAATAATCTATTCAAGCCAGCAAACAGAATGCGACTTTACATTTTAGTTTCATACTTCTCATGTAATAACATACATTTAAAGTTTAAAAGGCTAAAGTCATCAGATTGCCTTCATTCTTCTTTTAAAAAATCAATCAACCATTTCCATTCAGATCATATTCATTTTGAACTCTGCCTTTTAACCTTTACGTTAGATTGTCTATTTCAACAATTCTCATCAATCTACTTAAACCAGTGATCCACTGTAGGTTAGTCTGTTTTTTCCCAATATTTAGCCTTGCTGCTAGCACATACCGGACCAATTTATGTTGTTTCTTCTCTACAACCATATCTTCCTTCCAAATTCCTTATAAATATAATTTGGGTCTTCCAGGTATTTGAGACTTCAATATTTTTTGGATCATATTTTGAATATTCATCCAAAACTGTTTAGCTTCATCCACCACATACAGTTCACAGACCCAATATGGTCATGGATAGTGTATTCTTATTTTTAAATGAAGAACTAGAAAAACACTGATATGAATGTATGTCAGAAAGAAAAACACCCTCCTACATCTTTTCTACCTTGAAGAAAAAGCTACGTGTAATTGTTCCCATATCTGCTGTGCAAGTAAGGAAGAGCAAGAGAACACTTATCAGGTTCTTGGCTGCTGTTTAGATGTGTGAACAGGACAGACATGAATATGATGGGATCCAGGTTTGGGAGCACAGTTACAATTAAGGAGTCATATACCTCTAAAATGCAATACCAATATTCAGGACTGAATACGCAAAACAAACAAAGATGTACCGTGATGGTTTAACAACTGGCAGTAGAATTCACTAGGACTGTATAGCACACACACTGTGACATTTACCACCTGCTTAGCTGTTAATGTGACCCAGGATGACTCAACTCGGTCCAGTTTTTGACCTATAGAAAAGTATAAGAAAATATGAATAATCACTCGAGTCATTTTATTCTATAACCATGCTGGTGTAATTATCCTAGCAAATATCCCAGTACCCTATCTTTGGTATAATGAAGACAGGCAAACTGTGAACTTTGTTTTTAAAGCAACATTCACAACTTGTGTTCCAAGGAAAAATGATGGTCTAGTGCTATTCCTAAACCCAAGTCTTTGTTCACGTAACGTAGCAGTGATGCTAAACTCAAAATATAAGCCCAGACACTTATTGCAGTAATACACTTACCACTCACTTCTTCCAATGTACTAATTCTTGTTTCAACCACTATCATAGCAGAAGATTCTTTTACTGCATACCCTGATTTTAAAAGGTAACTGGAGACATTTATTATTGGAGTCATGGATTCATCCGCAATTTCTACTACAAAAGTATCCTCCTTCTTATCCACCACTGTTATGGTGACCATTTTATTTTGCAGTAGCTTGATCATGACTGAAGTTGCTTCTGTGGACCAGGTTCCAGATACTGGCTTCACACCTTAAAAAAGAAAAAGAAAAAGACTTCTTATCTTCTTTTATTCATCACAGATGAAATACCTTGCTTGTTTTCACAGCTGGATATCAAGTATTACCCTTGTAAAACAGCAATATAATATTTAACATTTTAGCATCCCTACTGTATTTTCATACTTATTACCCTATCATACATGTCATATAACCATACGCACAAAATGATAAACTTGTTTCTTCAATGCAGGGGTGGTAAATGTGTGCCTGTTCAGATGGCACTACTCTAAACACCACATAATCCCCAGCTACCACAGCAGACAGCAAAGGAAGATGGTAGTTCCAGTACAACAAAATCTGGAAGCCCAATTTAGATTAAGAAGATGCTTCATATACCTAGGCAGGGCAGGCCCAAGACTATTTGCTGTCTCTAATGAGATAACAAATGCACTCCCATATACTTTGTTCTTCTAGGAGCCACTTCCCTTCCCCAGGCTTTAAAGAAAGGGTGCCAGATAAATGTACTCAAGTGAATACAGCTCCATGCCACCAACTAGCATGGTTAGAGTTGCTAATAAAGAATTTCTCATTAAGTAGGAAAAAAATCACTGTATTTATTCCTAATTTGCATTTATCTACATTCTCTCATACCTGCTAAAGTACACTTGATAGCTTGGACTGGTAATTCCATTAATTCTGGAACAATTGGTCTAAGTTTACTTAAGCGAAGAGCTTCAACATTTCCATAGTCTACATAACCCACTAGAACTGTGTTTTCAGAAACATAGGACAAAACTGATGCACGATACCACTTCTTGTCTCCTGGAAAATAAGAAGATATTTTTTAAAAAACCTATCTTGCTATCATTGTGCAAGCAGTGGTTCTATCCCCAGCCATGTATAGAAATTTTCCACTCCGAGCCTCCTTCAGAAATTAATTTTTATTTGTTTGTTTAGAAAAGTTACAGCTTCTCTTTCTGCTTCTAAAGCAACTGATAAGTTGGACAAGAAAAGAGGAAAAGCTTTTTAGCCCCATTCACTCTTCTTGCTGTCAAGAAAGGGTTGGACCAAACCTGTAGAAAATACTTTGTGATGTGGGTTGTTAAGTGCACCTGTGGAGAACCATGTGACTTCAGCTGAGTCATGCTGATGAGCAACCAAGGGAGAAGGTTGCATCAGATATGGGGAGAATGTAAAGGCTGACAGGATTGCATCAGCTAGTGTGAGTATAAATGTAGCTGAGAGCTAGCCAACAAGTTGCACGTGGTGCCTGATGTGTCTGCCGGAGGCTTTGTCAGAAAGAGCAAGCAGAGGGATGCTAGAATGCCTTCTGGAGATTGTTGTAAATATGTACACATTGTAACTCAAGAATAAATTGCCTCCTTGATGGAAGAGAACAGCTGGCATGGGTGAGTTTTTCCTGGCCACAGTGCATTGCTGCTAAGATATTCTCTGCTGCTGGGCATGCTTCCAAAGCTGTGAGAGCAATCTCTGCTGTATTTTGGGCGTGACACTTGCATCCCCCAAACTCTTTCCCATTAGCATTCTCTCCCTCTTTTATCTTTGCTGTCTTCCCATCCCAATCCCTCATCAGCCTCACTCTATTTGCTTTATCTCTCTTTCTCTCCTTCTCACATATAGTGATGACAACACAGGACTGGAAATGGCTGAGCTCAGCAGCCTCTGTTATAGTCTGAGAAAGTCATGGACACTAAAAGACACGACAACATCTAAATCCTTTCTCCCTTGCCCATACCTGTAAACTGAGCACCGCACATATCTCCTATTGCTGGGCAAAAATCTTTGATAGTAGAGATTTTGTCACAGTACTCATTCAAGGATACTTGAAGCTTGGAAAGTTTGCCTGACAAAATAGGTATTCATGTGAAAAGTGGACATAATAAAATCAAAAAACTATATCTAAATCATACATGCTGAGAATAAATATTATTTTTCTTACTTCAAATGTATATTACATTCCTTAGAAGCTCAGCTACTACTGAAAGCAGTTTTAGTTCTTTAAGTTTACACTTCTGTCAGCTCAGCTCATATAGTAAGTCACATTACTACAAAATGCATAAACAGTAAACTGGAACCCTCTTTCACATTACAGGAATGTTTTCTTCACTATCACTTTCTTCCACCTCAAAAGGGAACTCATGCAAAAACCTCTTTAGCCAATTTCAATTTTTTGCTATACATTAAAACATTATTCTTGCATAAGTGTTTACACTTCATTGTAATTAAAACAACAACCACACACACACACTTACGGCCATTTTCCATCTGCTGACAAAAAAAATCTCCTGGAGTTTGTATATGGGCAACCATACCCAAAAATGAATCTCCTATAGATAGTGAGACAGCCTTTGGAGTTAGACAGCTACGATGGTCTTTGCTTTCAAGTTTCTTTTCTTGACTGTTACTCTCTTCCATAGCAGAACCTAAGAAAAACAGAATCTAGTACCAAAACCTGATTTGCATGTTCCATTTGTTCAGTTTACATAGAACAGTTCATCACTACCCTTGGGAAAATCAAATGCTACTGTGGAGGTTCCTATTCCAGGGAGCATGGAGAGTATCCTCAAGTGGGATGCTCCAGCTTGCTCCAAGTCTGAGTATCTTTCTTGGATGCAAAACTACCTAACACTTTCAAAAGTCAAAGAGTATAGAACACAAAGAACTTACATAAATAGTATGCAAATAAATAGGAGCCACTGTTGTATAGTGGTCTGAGTGTGACCAGGTCTGGATTCCCTACTCAAGCCATGGAACTCCCCACACCTGTGCGGCATATATTCTCAGCCCCAGAAAAGCCTGTGATAGGGTCACCATAAATCAGAAATAACCTGAAGGCAGACAAGTGAAGATTTTAAAAAATCTGGAAATCTTACAATTGTTTCCAGAATTCATAAGAAAAATAGTTTAATTGCTCAGTTCCTCTCCTGCCTCCAGAAGTAAGGTAAAATCTCACTCAGGTGAGTAGGATATTTTCAATGCACTACAGAAAAGGAATCTTCTTGTTCAATGGAATAAGGTATCCAAGACTAGGACACATTTCAAAACAATATTCATTAGCACTGGATGCCTATCACCCCTAAACAATAATGAATTATTCTCTTTAACTGCTGCCTCACAAAAGCAATTCTACAGAGGGACAGGTATTTAATTTTTAATATCTACCAATGAAAGACAAAGAATCAAGATGGCAGACCTACAACCAGATGTGAATTAGTACTGAATGAAAAAAAGTAACTGCTGTCTCCATTGGGTTGGCCATGATTTCTTCAGTGGAGCAGAGGAATTAACCCTGACTTCTACATAAAGGCAATCAAACTTTGATGCGAACATAAGGTCTGTACAAAATACTATGGAATCTAATGGTATGATGCAGTATTTTTTGGGGGGACAAAGCTGCTAGCTCTGAGATCCTATTTACTGATGCAACAACCATTAGAGAGGAAAAAACTTTCCCTGAAAGAAGCTTTAGTAGAAACACCAGTACTCCCAGTGCCATCAACTGAGAATGAGCATTTTATCCATTTACTCTTTGGGGAGTAAATAAAGGCACACAGAACTCATAATAATAGATGGGGTAAAACATGTGACACAACAATTTGAAAGGAGCCAGAGCTAAAACCCTTAAAACTATGTATAAGTTCCAGAAAGAGAGCCCACAGTCCACAGGAGGTAAGCACGAAACAGCTTGACAGGATGGTTCAATGAAGACTCCTTGGGTAGCAAAACAACAGATCTTAAATCTTAAATTAAAGCTTCACTTTAGAGTTGTAACCTGCACCTAAAAGTGTTAGACTGCTAGACTCACTTGGAAGAATATTAAACTGACTTTCTGGCTCTATGAGGTAGGGAACTTTTTTTTCTGCATCAGTGTCAAAAGGTCTTCCAGACTGTTTCATATATACATGGGGAAAATTTTATCTGTGAATTACAATGAAAATGGAATCATGCCATTCAAGTGTTAGGTTCCTAGTTCGCAATGTAGCATCCTCCCTCGTTTTAGTAGGTCCTATCTCTGAAAGGACCAGTCAAGGTTTTAAAAACTGTCATTGTCATGGAATCAGAGAAGTCTTTCTAGGTAGCTTTGGATCCAGCAGGATTAGATGCACTTGGTTGATACAAGACTTCTGGTTGATACAAGGCTTGTAGCAAGCACAGACACTGAAGGAAAAGCATACTCTCAACACTTTTTACATTTTTGGTGACAGAGTTTGAACATCAGCTGCCTCCTCCAGATGGTACTACAATAAACTTTTCGAGCTTGTGGTTGATAAAGCACTGAAGCATATCTATGACAGGAATACTAAACTTGTGTGCAATGTTAGCAAACATGAGTAGATTCTATTCTGCCTGATTTACATACTGCTGACTCAACCAAAGGGCTGCCCAGGCAACAGTGGAATTGTGCTATTTCAAGATGAGAGAGTTAAACATGGCAACTGATGTTAAAAATGGTGTAGCACAGTGGAAGTGATGGCAAGACCCAACAACTGCCTGCTTCTGCCTTGCAAAGGAACCCCACCACTTTGAAGGCAGAACTGGGCAGCTGGTGTGCTCCCAGCCACAGATTCAAATGTATGTGAGTGTAACAGTTTGCAAGCTAGAACTGTGGCATCTTAGTCCTGTAAATTACAGAAAAGCAACTTTATGACATGAAGACCCACTGTAATTTATCCAAGTACAGTCCTCCCTCCACATGCAGGTTTGACCTTTGTGAACTGGATTATTCGTGAGGCACACACTTGCCTTCTTACCCTTTCTCTTCTTCCCATTCCCTTGCATTCCTCACTCCAGGTTTCGGAGGCTTGTATTTAAAATGGACATTTTTTTCCTTTGGGGCGAGCAAAGTCCCCACCACGGCTGGAGGTGTTTCCTTTTTGCCATACAGCTGCATATTCTGCCATGTAATGGTAGCTGACTGGTCAGGTGCTCTTGTTGTTCCCACCCCTCCTCTTTGGGAGGAATCTCCTTTCTCAAGATAGTGATTGGAAGTAGCTAGAACAGCAGAACTCAGTGCTCTGCTCTTCTACCAGTAAGGCCTTCACTATGCCTTTTTCCTTCCCCTCTGGGAGTACAATAGCAATAGCATGTGTATTTCTATACCGCTAATCAGCTAAGTGCTCTCTAAGCTGTTTACAATGTGTCAGCTAATTGCCCTCAATAAGCTGGGTACTCATTTTACCAACCTGTGGAAGGATGGAAGGCTGAGTCAACCTGAAGCCCGGCAGGATCGAACTCATAACCTTGTGGCTGCAGTACCAGCATTTAACCATTGAGTCACCAGGGAACAAGAAACAGAGGCAAGGGAATGGGAGGGGGAGCTCTGGAGGGGAATAGGAGGGGGATTGCGGGGAGGAGTTATTCACAGCTTTTTCCACTTCTGCTAGGGTTCTGCACCTCAAACACTTGCAAATGTGGAGAAGCCACTGTACAGGAATCCTGTGAATGCACTCATGTGCCCAGCAGACAGGACAAAACAAAAAAACAATAAACTGAAATTATCTTTATTAATGCTTGCTTATTATTGTGCCTGCCTTCTGCACAGATACTAATAAAGCCTTTAAAAAAAACCCTCTATGGACTCACCAGTAGTAGAATTACCCATCTCAATATTCATATTCTTTAAATTCAATCTGTCTTCCATTTCCAAGAGCATTTCATGTAAGTGTTTACCTGAAATAAACATTTCTGAATAGTCACAGAAACGTAGCAGTAAAGCAATGTATTTAATATGACTTCCCATTTCCAAGACTCCTGCAACCTGATCTGTGAAATCTACCTATGTATCATTATGCTAGTAACTTAACCCTCAGTACTGGATACAGTACTGTAAGATCCACAGATAAATGATACACACATAGAGTAACAACTTTGTTTAAGAGACCATCAGTTCTCAATAGATAAAAACATAAAACATTTGCATGCACCTATGAAATGAAAAATGTATTCTGGAAAAACGGGGACCAGCCACACTGGTTTTGCAGAAATCAACGAATCCTGTATTGATAGCTTTCAACTAACATGTGCCTAATACGGTGATTCTGCCAGTTTTGGGTTGTTGCAGGGGATGTAAAAATACATACACAGGCACCCAAACACATGTTTGAACAGCCTGCTTACCTGGAACGTCACATGGTCCTCTCTGAAGTCACACAAATGGACTGTTCTGCAGCTGCACAGAGCTGCTTGGAAACCACTACAGTTCAAGATGTTTGGACAGAAGCCCTGTTCACACTCTTTCTCACAGTTCTGAGTATAACATAGTACTCTAAAATGTGACATATTTGTTAATGAAAAGCTACCTGCAAGAAAAAGGGTGAGTTGTCTGACTTCATTGGTTACCAAAGAAGCACAGATAAGCAAATCTATTCTTCTTTGCAACAGTTACCCTGAATTACTCAAATGGGGGAACGGTTAAGTTGGGAGAAGGAAAAAGCATACTAGCATAATGCTGAAAGTGTTGCCTCTCTAAATGTTGTCTTTCCAATGCCATACATACAGATGGTAATGGTGGATGAAACTGGAAGGATGTGGCAAATTTCTGGAATGGATATCCCTGTAGAAAAATGTAGTGTGTGAAAAGACTTAGTTCATTCGAAATATTAAGCTAAAGCTCTTCTGACATCCAAGAAGCATAATGATATCTCAAAGAGCAGCAGGGTCTGGGTAAAAGACTGTTAAAGTAAGGTCTTCAGAGAAACATAAAGAAGGTTTCAGTTCGGGTAGAAACAAAATGTTCCAGTTCTCTAATAGTGGGAGGATTATACCCAGATGAACCATGTAGAACTTTTGAGTGGTTATGTAACTACTGACACCTTGAGGACACAGTACAGGATGTAGGCATCTACGTTGTTTCAGCAAGGGAAAAAAATTCCCTTGCAACAAGTGAGCAACAGGTTCAATTGCTTCTTTCTGTAACAACCTAGAGGTTGCCTCTTGATGTTAGTTTGTCAAACCAGATAGCATAACTTTGGGAAATAATAGTAATGACCTATGTGTTTGTTGTTGCAGATGCCCACACTGAGTAAAAAGGACAAAATGTGTCAAACTGAATAGTGAGATGCAGTTCAGTGGAAACAGAAGGAAATCTTGTCCATCCTAGATAACATGAAAGTCAAAGATGAAATTTGGACAAATCTGCTTCCTTTTCTAAAACCCAGATTTATATTTACTGAGATTGCTTTCTCAATGTAGAGGATGACTGTGAAGGTGAATGATCAAGAAGAAAAGTGTCAAGAATTATCCTGTGTGGAAGTGTGGTACCATGCCTGGGACTTACTAGATGTATAACTCATAGAAATAGCAGTCTTTTGGCTGTGATTTTCATCTTTCATCTAATTTCTCAGATCCTAACCCTGAAGAGTGAATCCAAGTATGGCTTAGTGATCAACAATGAGAGGCTTAATACACTGCTCACTGGTATTGCTACAATTACAAACATCACTGTCCCAGGTACTGTCTTAGCTGGGGAAACAGAGAAGGTGATACTGAAATAGCAGCTGGTGATTCAGCTTAAATTGTCTCTCTTGGATCAGAAGACTGTCAGTGCATTGGTCAAGAGTTCACTTCTCCATCTCTATCTTTTTTTCTTTTCTTCTCACTCAGGAAACTGGATCTCTTAGATTTTAGATCCAAGTTTTGGTCAGTACAGAGGGGTTTCTTAGTTCCAATGATCAATTTTGAATTGGTTTTGATGTCTATGCTGAAGATATTGCTGTAGTTAGAGCCAATGCTGAATGAATAAATTGGCTGACTCAGGACAGAGGTCAAGAATTGAATCCCTCAGGTATGGCAGCTCTCAAAGAGCTCTCCATCTTGGAAACTGTAAAGCCCATTTCAAAATGCTTGCTTTGTGAATTTTTGGAAATTTCACTTCTCTACGATACAGCTCTTACCCAAACCACATAAAGAGTATATTCATCTGACTGTTGCCCCTTGGAAGAAGCATCTGGAGGCAATGAATTCCAAAAATGATTGGTCTCCACAGCTATGACTCTAAAGCTATGACTCGTGAAAATAAAGATTATAGCAACATGTTGACAGAAAAGAATTCATAAATAAATATAAAAAGAATGAAAAACAATATCAAAGAACTGCAGGTCTCATGGAAAAGATGTTCTGTGAAGTGTTTTTAGCACTGTACTGGGTCAAAAAGAACCAAAGGAACGAGTGAAAGACTCATATCCAAACTGGAAAGAGGATGGTGCTTCTGTCCACAGAATGGCTCTGCAAAGGCACAAAACAAGCCATTTGTGTGACTCACAGAGACAATTCCATTAGGTTGAAAAAACAGCCAGGAGCACTTTTCTCCCAGCAACAGACTCAGAACTGCAGCAACCAAAACAGCTAACTATGGACCACATACAGATAAAGGAAACCTTTCAGAACTTCAGGCCATGGTACCTTCTCCTACCTCTTCTTCTATGGATGAACATTCAGAGAGAGAATACAAAATGTATTGTTCTAATTATCTTTTATTAAGAAGGGAATGCCTTTGTCAATGAAAGCAAAAATGGATATGAATCATACCAAGCAGAACACAATCTGACAAAGTACTGATACAATATTCACAATCCAATTCTGTGCATGTTTTGCTTACTTGGAAGTAAGTCCATCGTAGTTTTCAACTTGTATCGTAGCAACTCTCAAAATGTCTAGGAAGCTGTCAAATGACTAAATTTTAAAGATGTGGAAGAACTGCTATAAAGACTTGGGAGACTACAGCAAGGCTAACGGAACAACTCTAAACATATTTATTCACAAATCAGAGCTTATTCTTTATGTTGATCTTCGCCCATGTCTGAACTATTTCTATACGAGTACATCTGAGGCCTCAAGTCAAATAGAATATGGAGTTTAGGACTGACATTGAAATTAAACAAAATGTCAAACAAGGTCAGACAGCACATATGCTAGAGTTAAAGAGGATGAATAATAATCTCTAACAAATACCTGTAACAAAAATATATACTTTTCCCTAAAATTGTTTTCAGTACTGAATTACTTGAAAGTCTACAAACATAACACTATTTTTTAAAAGATCCAGGGATCAGCCAGAAAAGCATAGACAGCCTATTACAGGTCCCAAGTAGATTGGCGGGTTGGCACACAGGGTACTTCCTCTGAAAGTCCATTCTTGTATGTAGAAGGTGTTATTCTAGGTTGGGTTATCTTCTGTCACTGCCTACGTTAGTCAAGCGTCATGTGATGCTGGGGAAAGACTGTCGTCTCTCTCACTCCAGGTGAAGGTTCCATGTGTGAAAGTGTTATTACACTGGTGTGAAGGAGAGGGCCTTTAGGAACTTTGAATGGGAGGATGGGAAGAGATGGAATGGGAGAAGACAGAAGGCATCTAAGGGTGTTGGGTTTGACACTCATGTCTAGTCTGGCTAGACTATACTGTCAGAGCTACAAGGGAGTGGTTAATGCATTTTGTTTGACACCAACAAAGAAAGGCTTTCCTTGTGGTCACATATATTCGGACAGTGGACGCCCTGCAAGAAGCAATCAGGGAATATCCTAGATTGTGGGAATATTTCAGATTTAAGAATTATTTTCTATTAGTCTCTAGGCAGCTACATAGAATCAGACTAGATCTAGGTGCAGGATGGAGCCTTGAGAGCGAAGCTGCAGAATTTGTGGAAGAAACCAAGCACCCTGCAGACAGAAGTGTAGGTTGTTGGACAACCAAGGCTCCTAAGTCAGTGGGGTGCCAGAAGCACTACCTCCACGATCTCAAACCTGACTTTCTGAAAGAGATGGGAGATCAAGGGAATGGGGGGAAGCATAGTAAAGCCCAAGGGGTCAAGGAGTTTAGAGTGTCTTCTGCTATCACTAGAAGAGTGAAGCTGTGGGACATGCCTTTAGGAAGCCTTGTTATTGGACGATACTAGATCAACTTATCTACTAGTACCATCCTGAAGAGGAGGTCTATCTGATGGAATATTTCTGCATCAAAGCTCTATTCCCTGGGATCCAAGATTTGGCAGCTGAAAAAATCCACCTCTGTGTTTGGAGGCCCCTTGATGTGATAAGAGATCAGAGAGGGGATGCCTGCTTATGCCCAATGGAGCACAGAAGCAGATTATTCAGGTAGGAATAAACTTGAATCCTTTGGAATCTCAGGAAGGCAACTACTGACACAATGAACTTTGTAAAGACACTGGAGATGGAGGCCAGGCTAAAGGGAAGGGCTTTGAATGTGAAATGTTGATTGCCTTAGGAGAACTGAAAGAATTATCTGTGGGCAGACCAAATGAAGACACAAAGATAGGCCTCTGTATGATTGACAGAAGCAACAAACTGCCCCTATTGGATAGCTTCCTGAATGGTTTTGTGTGTATTTCCTGCATCCTGAACTTCCTGCATGTGATGCACCTGTTCATGTACTTGAAGCCAGAATGAAGTGACTCCCTTCTCCCCCTCCCACTGGAACAGGAAAAGAGAACAGACCCCTTGAAAATGCTCTGCTTGAGGCACCAGCTATGTCACCTTGGTATGGAAGAGATACTGGATACCTTCTGCATCCACTTGTCTTTTCTGAGGTGACTTGGATACTGTTGATGGAAGAAACCTGGGATGAGTGTTAATCTCTAACAGCCATGGGCAGTGGTACCCAGAATCCAGTGATCCATGGCAGATCACTGCGAGGTTCAGAGAAAGTGGTTTAAACTTCACCTCACTGGCAAAAAGGTGTGGTCAGAAGTATGTAGACTGGGCTTGAGGGGAGGTCTCCTTTGAAAGAAGGGTGGGCTGGTTAACTTGCAGTTTGGGCTGGAAAGGGGATTTGGACCAGGCAAGTTTGATACTGCAGAAGTCCCTGGGTCTTGAGAAGGGTGAAAGGAAGGAAACTGGCATCTGGCATCAATCTTCTGGACTTCTTTTTATCTTTAGTCTACCCTCTTCATCAAGGAAGGGGGCACACACAGAGGGAACTATAGCCAGGTTTTGTCTTGAAGAGGAATCAGCACACCAATGCTTTAAACCAGGGCCAGGCAAAATCAGACTTGTAGGCTGCATGGATCTCCCCTGCTCCCAGGCCATTTTTGTACTTCACAAGGGTCAAAAACATTTCTTTTAATGCTATGGCTCTGGAAGAGAGAAAGCAAGCAAGCAAGCAAGCAACCAACCAACCCCCAGTGGCATCCACCACAAAGTTTTGCGTATCTTGAGAAGACAATGATGGAGTGTAGTTGTGTCTAACTCCTGGTCATTTAGAAGGTCCTCAGTGCAGAGCATAACTGCCCAAGATGTGACTGAAGTGGTGGAAAAGGCAGAAACACTGTGTATACACTGTGTGTGTACTTGAGTGCTGTGTCCACTTAAGAAAGGTGTCTCCCTCCTTGAGAGAAAGCACTTGACAGACGCACTAAAACTGGGGCACCAACAAGAGGGGTTTTTAAAATATCCATTCTGTAAGGAGTATGGAGCTTTTGAGTCAGACTGACAGCTCTCCTCACCAAAGGGGAGCTAGTCCATTCAGATTACGAAAGTCAGAAGGAAAGGGAGTTTCCTTAAAGGAAACCTTAATTTTGGGAAATCTTGAAAGCTCCTCACAGAGCTGCTGCAGAGAGTGCTTGAGAATAATAATAATAATAATAATAATAATAATAATAATAATAATAATAATAATAATAAAAAAAAAATTTATTTTTATCCCGCCTCTCCCAATGGATCGAGCGGCTTTACAGAATATATAAATATATTAAAACATTAAAATGTACCCCATCTTTCCCACCCACCAACCCTTCTATCCCCTTAAAAAACATTAATTACTAAAACAATTTAAAAACAAAATTTTGATGATCAGAGCCCTGATCATCAGAAGAATTCTGATTCTTCTGCCTGAATAGTTTTGAACAAAAGTGGTACAAATTCATTTGAGTCAAGGAGTCTATCATAAGTGGAGATCTCTTTATTAGGAGTATGAGCCCATTACCATTTCCTTCACTGGGGTAGATGGGAAGAAGAATCCGATATCTATATTTGTTCCTGTATTGCCGGAGAGGGACTTAAACACGTCTTACTGCACCCCAGGAGAAACAAAAAACTGCCGGGAGAGGGACAGGAGTCGGTTTAACGGTTTTGGAATTCAAGCTGGAGGACGGCTCCTGCAACAGGCTGGCACGAGGATCAAAACCCAGGTGTAGTGGATTGACCCTCCTGTCAGCCTGAGAAAGAGCATTCATATCTTGATCTGGTGTGTGAGGGTCAGGTTGGACTAAGTAGTGGGTGAGCTGATTATTGAGAGATAAGGAAGAAGGGGCTTGAGGATGCTTGGCTCTGGATGTGGGGTGAGGATGCTGAGCCAGGGTTTTGGAAATCTGGCACAGGTGGGAGGTAGTGAAGCTCAACTATAACTTCGTGGCCACCAGTGACTTAATCTTCTGAAGAAGAGTCTTCATTTAAGAAAGAAACTGAAGCCACAGGCATGAATTTCCAGAGAGGATAAAGTCTATATCCAGGGTATCTTGCAGGCTGTATCTCTATATATGACCCTGCCCAGGCACTCAGATCATCAAGAGAGGCCCTTATCTCAGTCCTACCACCATTACAACCATGGCTGATGGAGACACAAGAGACAGCCTTCTGAGTAGCTGCCCCTAGATTCTGAAACTCCCTTCCCAGGGAAGCCAGAATGGCCCTCTGCCTGCTGTCCTTCCATCACTAGACAGAGACCTTTTTATTCCAGCAAGTTTTAAAACGGAAGTTTTTAAACAATGGGCAGCGGATTTTATACTGTTTTAGAAAAAACTGTTTTCATTGCTTTTTATCTTTTAATGGCATTTTGTACTTTAAGTATAGTTTTATAGCACTTATATTGCCAATAGTTTAATCCCATTTTAATGTTCATTTTTTGTACTTTTTAAGTGTTATTTTTTTTTAGTCTGTAAGCCAGCCCAAGTTCAAATTCTGGGTGAATGTCAGGATACAATACTCCTACTCCTCCTGTTTCAAAAGGCGTACCCAGAAGGGGAGGTAGAAAATGGCTGCTAGGGAAGGAGGGGGACAAGGTGTCTGAAAAAGTATATGAAGAAGAGGAGACAGAAGCAATGTGATGAGGAGGGAGGGAGACAAACATGCTGGTAGGGGAGATGCTGATGACTACCTAAGGTCTGGAGAATGCACACATAGGACAACACTGTTGCAGCTGCCTCCACCTCACACCCTGAACTTTGCTGATCCGGGAGCACTTGGACTATGTCTTCTCACCCCTCCTCCTCACTGCTTCATGACTCAGTCTGTAGCCCGACAGAACTGCCAGTGAGGACTAGCACAAAAGTTAGAAGAGATCTGGGCAATGTGGGGATATGGAGCATCTCCTTGGAAGGAGAAGAAACTGTCCCAAGAGAGGTTTGGTTGGCCTCTTCTGTGTGTGTGTGTGGGGGTGCTCACTGCATGGCCCCAAAAATCTCCCATCGGAGACATTAGGGAGTACACAGGCAGGCCTGACTCTTGGGATGTGTCTTTATCCTTTCCTTGTAATTTAGAGGCTGGCTTTCATGAGATTTGACTGAAACCTTGCCCATGACTGCTAAAGCCAGGGACTAGCAATGGGAGGAAAAGGAAGGGGAGGATAGGAAGGGGAGGATGTGAATGAAAGAAAGTGTAACAAAATGGAAGGAAAGAAGAGTTGGGGAGAAAAGTGGATGGAGGGAGAACGGCTGTAAAATTAGACACAAAAGGGTCTCTAAGGAAGAGAGAAAGCGAATGAGAGAGAGAAATTGGTGACCTAATCCAAACAAAGGTAAGTGAAGGAACTGTGGGTGGCACAAGAGAGGGGGGCAGTCAATTTCTTCCTGGCAACATATGACCCTCACCTAGCTTGAGCAGTGACAGGTGATAACCCAACCTAGGATGTTTCTTTGGTCACATACAGAAAAGTAATCATTTTGAAAGCTTGAGTTACTAAACATTTAAGAATCATTAAATATGCTCCTTTTACCACATGCAGAACAAACCAAGATATAGTCTACACTTACTGGCTTCATTTTCAATTTTTGTGGTCCACAGCTTACATACTTCCTGACAGCCAGGCTACTATGAGTACATTGGTATCTAAACTCAATGTATGTGTAAATGAGCAGAGAAAGAAAGAACAGGTTGCTTACCTGTAACTGTGGTTCTTCGAGTGGTCATCTGTGCCATCATACACTAGGAGCTTTCGCGCATGCGCGGGAGCGTTCGGAAGATTCTAGTAGCTTTAGCTGCTTGGCGGGAACCCCTCCACCATGCCGGTACTGCGCATGCTCCTCCCACCGAGCAGCGGCCACTCCCCAGTTCTTAGTCCGCCGTAGTAACACAGGGACCTGAAAAGGAGGGGAAGGCAGGGTGGCACAGATGACCACTCGAAGAACCACAGTTACAGGTAAGCAACCTGTTCTTCTTCTTCGTGGTCTCTGTGCCTTCATACACTAGGAGACTGTGTAGCTTACCGGTTGGATGGTGGGTCAGGTCCTATAGAACGGAAGCCAGAACCTCACGTCCAAACCGAGCGTCTCTGTGTGACCGGCAGTCCAGCCTGTAGTGGCGCACGAAGGTCAACGGTTGAGACCAGGTCGCCACACGGCAGAGTTCATGCAGATCAATACCTCTCAGGAGGGCTGCAGACGTGGCCACGGCCCTGGTAGAGTGGGCCCGTAGAAGGGCTGGCAGAGGCTTTCTGGCAAGCTTATATGCCAGTTCAATGGTCTGTGCCACCCACTTGGAGAATTGCTGGGTGGATACCTTATGGCCCTTTCGTTGGCCGCCATAGCAGACAAACAGGTGCGGTGATTGTCTGAAAGGGGCAGTCCTGTCCCTGTAGAATGCTAAGGCCTGATGCACGTCCAGGGAGTGAAGGGACCGCTCCAATGGTGTCGTCGGGTTTGGGAAGAAAGTCGGCAGGATGATGTCCTGGCTGAGATGGAAACTGGACACCACCTTCGGCAGAAAAGAAATGTCCTGTTGGAGCACGACCTTGTCTCTGTGGAAGACGAGGTAGGGCTCATCAATCCTCAAGGCTCTCAGCTCTCCCGCACGCCTGGCTGAGGTGACAGCCACCAAGAAGGCAGTCTTCAAAGTAAGTAGCCTGTCGTCAGCAGTCGCCATGGGCTCGAAGGGCGGTCTCGTGAGCTGCGATAGCACCAAGGATAGGGATCACGGTGGTAGCGGCGGTGATACCGGCGGGTATAAATGTTGTAGGCCCTTCAGGAACTGCTTGGAGGTACCGTCTCAAAAGAGCGATGCTCACGGGGATCATGGCGGTTGGTATGCCACGATAGCGGCGAGGTAGACCTTCAGGGACGGGAAGGCTAGGCCCTGCTGCCAAAGGTGGAGAAGGAAGTGGAGCACGGTATGCATGTTGACTGGCGATACTGGCAGTCGACGGTCGGGATTGGTTGGAGTGGGTGCACCTCTGTTGGTAAGAGGCCAACGAGGGCCGTCGCCAGGATTGGCGCGATGTGGAGGATCGGCGGGACTGAGACGGCTGGTGGATCCCCATCTTCTTGGCTGTTAGTTGGGCCTTGACGATGGACTCCATCGTCTCGTCCGTGGTGGAGTTGAAGAGCCCCTGGCCATCAAAGGGGAGGTCCTCAATTCGCCTCCGGCTGTCCTCCTGCAGGCCAGAAGAGCGAAGCCATGCGTGTCGGCGGAGCGCGACCGAGCCAACCATCACCCTCGAAGCAACCTCCACGGCGTGCTTCGAGGACAGGATCTGCTGGCTGGAGATCGCTACGGCCTCATTGTAGAGCTGGGAGGCAGTGGTGCGGCTCTCCTCTGGGAGGTTGGTCAAGAGAGGGGCGAGCTGGTCCAGAATTTTACGCAGGAAGGCCGCGAGGCATGCCTGCGTGTTAGACACTCTGATGTTAAGGGAGGAGGCGGTGTAAAACCTCCTCCCGAAAGTGTCTAACTTTTGTCCCTTTCGGACCGGCGGCGTGGTGTGGGCCCTGTTGCCTCCCTTGACCTGCGCGGACTCCACCACTATGGAGTTTGGTACCGGATGGCTGAAGAGGAAGTCTGCCTTCTCCTTCTGCATCTGGTACAGGTGCTCCAGTTGAGGAGGAATCGGCTGGGCAGACGCCGGTTTTTCCCATGGCTGCTTGATGGCCTTAAGCAGCTTGGGCAAGAGGGGGAGTGGCCTGTTGACGAGTCTCCACGAGCTCGAAAACCGGGTCCTCCTCCTCAGGTTCCGGCTGTGCTACCTTAAGGCCAAGGGTCGCCGCCATCCGGAGAAGCATGGCCGAAAAGTGCTGGACGTCCTCAGGTGCTGTCTCCGGCGTTGGTTCACCAAAGACCAGCGGGGGCAACTCATGCGAAGCCAGAGTCAGGTCCTCTGATTCAGTTCCTGAGTTGTCTGATTGGGGAGACGATGACCGGGAATGCTCGGGAGACCTTGCCGGGGAAGCCTGCGGTGCGGGGCGCCAGGGAGAGCGATGAAGCGGTACCGACGGTGTTTCGGTCGGTACCGTAGCTGCACTGGTTTTGGGTGGCCAAGGCAATGGGGACCACCGCTGAGCGCACCTTCACAGCCGCCGATGTCGTCGCCGTTGTGGCCGCCGTCTGAGTAACTATGGACTCGACGGGGCATGTGGTTGTAGATGTTACCCTCAAGGGTGGGGAGACTGCCCGGTAACGTGCCGTTTCTCTCTCCCTACGGTACTGAGGGGAGGGAGATCTGGTGCGTGAGTGTTCGCGTCTCCGCTCGTGCCTGGAGGGTGACCGGGACCGCCGATAGGGCACCCAATGCCGCACGTCGTAGTGGTACCGATCCCTATTTGATGGTGAATAGGATCGGTACTCCGCCGGGTCCTCCCTCCATTCAGGCTCCCACAGGGACCTGGCGACATAAGAGGCCGAGGTGTAGCGGGAGTCCTGTGAGCGGCGCGGGTGTGGGTTGTTGCACACCTCTCGGTGCCGAGGTGACGGTGGCCTGACTCTGCGCTCTGGGGAGTGAGAGTAACTCCTGTCCGAGGCAGATCGATGCCTGGACGAAGACCAATGGTGCTCGGTCACCTCCTCTGCCCGACCCACCGAGCTATGGCGGGTAAGCTGGGGTTCCACCTCCGTCTGAACCGGCAGTTCAGGTGAGGGCAAGGCCTCCACGACCTGCTCCTCATCCGACAGCTCCAAGATCTCCTCCGGAAGGTCTTCCAGGAGCTGAGTAGGAGGTGGGGTTGGCGGGTGAGTCTCCTTAGGGGGAGAGCACCGCTTCTCCTTCTTCTTCTTTTTCTTTCCCGCTCCTTTTCCTTCTCCTTTCCGTTGTCCGGGCCGGGGCGCTTCCTCTGCGCCTTGGTTGGTGTCCTCCGTGCCTCAGAGGGCTTCTCTGTCGTGGGAGTTCCCTTCGCTGTCTTGGCCGCCAAAGCCAGTTTAGGAATCCGCGGTAGCGCAGTGATGGGAGTGCGCTGTGTCGGTACCGAGCCCAGTACCGACGAAGTAGATGGGACGGCAGCCGCCGGTACCGTCGAGGTCGAAGACGGTCTCAATGCCTCGGCCATCTGTGCATGTGGCGGGTCCTCCCGTGCCCGGAGCGACTGTTCCCAACAAAAAGACTTAAGTCGGGACGACCGGTTCCTCAGGGTTTGGGCGGTAAACTCACGACAAATTGGGCAAGGCCGAGTGTTGCGGGTCTCGCCCAAACAAAACAAACACTGGAAGTGTTTGTCGGGGAGAGTGACTTTCTGCCCGCAAGACGTGCACTTTTTGAAAAGAGCTGCTGACATAGAATGGAAAAAAGACGGAAGACGAAGGAGAAGGAGAGGAGGAAATAAGTAAAGTCACCAAGTTCTGTCCGAAATCCAAGCCGAGGTCAGAAACAAGTCGAAAATCCGAAAAAGCCAAGCAAATCAGTCCAAACAGCGAGGAGCAAGCCAAGAACCTTCCATTCACAACGGTGGACGAGAAAGAACTGGGGAGTGGCCGCTGCTCGGAGGAAGGAGCATGCGCAGTACTGGCATGGGGGAGGGGTTCCCACTAAGCAGCTAAAGTTAATAGAATCTTCCAAACGCTCCCGCGCATGCGCGAAAGCTCCTAGTGTATGAAGGCACAGAGACCACGAAGAAGAACAACATATTTATCAGAGTTTCATTTTAGCAGGGTGACGCACTTATCTCCATTCATATAAATGCAGGAAGCTGCCACTCTATGTAACCCAATACTCTTTCCTCTGACTTAGAAGCTTTGTTCTAAGGCCTCAGCAAATCTGTCCCAGTCTTGCTTCCAGAATTTCCAAATCAAAGGAGAGAGTATTCCCCAGCTAATGCTGATCTTGTTACTTATTTGCACATGACATACATACCGCTGACCATTTGTTTTGACACACATTACACATGTTAATTGTTGCCTCTAACTCATAGCAAGAAACACATCCACAGTGTCTTTTTCTATCCTTTCATGGCACCTGCTGGGCATCTTGATAGCTGAAACCATCATTTTATTTAATTTCATAAAATTAACAGTTGTTTACTTGAACATTTCTTGAACAACAAAAATACTACCAGTAACAAACTTACCAGAATCTGGCAAAGTAACATCTACAACAAAGCATGGAATTTCATTCATCAAAATATTAATAATAGTCAAGGAACAATACATTCCTATAAGAACTGGAGCAACAGTATCACGGTAGATTGCATTCTGTTCTTCTTTAACAAAAAGGACATCCCCCAAACAGCATTTAATTACCTGGAAACAAAATCAATTTACAAAAGTAAAATATGTTTTCTGAATAATCAGTATACCAATGATTTAAAAAACTTAATGCATATAACATAAAGCTTTTTAAAAGGCATAAATGAGAAGAACTTAAAGCAATAGAAACTCTCAGTTTGTATAACAGCATCTAAGCATTTTTTTCTAAAGTTCAACATATTGTTTTAGAAAAAAGATTATACAAATAATGTGCTATTCTCATGAGTACTTGACAAGAACTTCCAATTAGGTAAATGGTACACTTCATTCTTCATCCCAAGAATGGTCTATACTGAAGACTCTGTCTCAAGAATGATACTTTAGAGACTTTGACCAGAGAGGGCTGGAAAAGACCTAAGTGGTCTTTTCATCCCATTCACTCATTCATTTCATTTATTACGGCAAACAGCCAACAGAAGTTACAAATTAGAACAACAAAAAGGTACAGTTAAAACAGTAGTAGATTCCATTAAAAGTTGTTAAAAGCACTGACCATAAAATATAATCAACAACAAGTAAGTGGAGTTAGAATTGTAAAATTTAAGATTATAAGATTTAAAACTTAAAGATAACAAACCTGTTTATGAGTTGTGTTAAAAATTTATTAAAATACTGATAAAAACTTCAATCATAAAATACAATTGACATTAGGAACAAACAGATAGAGCTAAAATTCAAATATTAAAAAAACAAACACACAGCCACCATGGGAGAAGAACAGCAAACCCATCTGTGAAGAATATAAAAATATTAACCCATTAACTGTTTTCGATAGTTAATAGCTGCTGTGCAAAAGCCTGCCACTGTAGTTGTGACCTTGGGATTCCAGTCCGACAGAAAATAGTCTAAATAAAATTCTCAGGACTACCTGGGATCTTTTGTATGATTGGGGTTATATAAACAGTAAGGTCGCTTACTGTAAGGGATCTTTTTATATCTACCTTCCAGCAATGCAGATGGTAAAACACTGAATCTGGCTAGTGTAAATGCCTTTCTGAATTTAGGAATGGTCAGATCTGTCAAATAATTTGGAAGCATAAATGGCCTTCTATTATTCCTAAGAGCTGGATATAATGCCATTTGATTTTGATGATGTTGAAACTCAGTGTCTTGAATTCTCTGTGAGATAGCTAATTTAGCTTTGGTATATACACTAGGGTTTGAATGGCCATTATTGAAAAACCTAAGGTTTGTAATTTCATAATTAATGACTTTTTCCACTTTGATTGATAAGAATTGGTTAGTGTAAGTGGAACCAGTCCAACTGGTGCAAACATAATCTTTAACCAGAAATGAAATTTACGTAATCATATGCAGGCCTCCACAGAGATTTGTCCTGCTTCTAAGCAGATAATTGCATTTTGAACACAACCCAGGATGCCAAACATTGCCCTCAGGAATTTAGTCTGCATAGCTTCCAGAGGGACAAAGTTATCAAGTGCCCATACTTTTGAGTCATATAACATCTGGGATATCACCCTGGCCCTAAAAACCTGGATTACCGAGGGGATGTGCTGCCCTCCTTTGTTATAAAAGAAGAAGAGGAGTGCCTTCACAGTTCTCTGCACATTTGTAATTGCACATTTTGAATGTACCCTAAAGGTTCCATGTGAGTGAAAAATTATTCCTAAGTATTTATAGGAGGTCACCTGCTCAATTTTATTTGCCATTCATGCTTTGTCCTCTTCCTAGAAAACACAACCACCTTAGTTTTATCATAACTAATTTGCAATTGTTCATTTTTACAATGGCTATCCAGGGCCCTGAGCAAATGCCTTAATCCAACACGTGTCAATGATAACAGCACTACATCATCTGCATAAAGCAGTATTGACAGGAGTCTGTTTGACAAACTGGGGTGGTGGGAGTGCACCTTTGCTAAGCTTTCGATCAAGAAATGTAAAAATTAAACAAAATTGGTGCTAATACACAACCCTGTTTTCCTCCCTTAAAAATGGGAATAGGCCCAGTCAAATGGCCTGCACTGCTGTATCTCACCCTCTGTCGAGTATTTTCGTCTAGATCATGAATGAGAGAAAGCAGCTGGTGATCGATATTAGTGTCTTCAGACGTTTCCCACAATTTGTCTCTTGAAATAAGATCAAAGGCTGATTTGAAATCAACAAAGGCAGCATAAAGTCCTCCCCCCACCCAAGATGCTGTATGCTTGTCTACAAGATGTTGCAAGACTAATACATGGTCTACAGTAGAACGCTTGCTCCTGAATCCAGCCTGTTCGTCATTAAGTATATTTTCCTGTTCTAGCCAAACTTGTAATTTTTCCAGTAAACAGCTAGCATATAGTTTACTGATGATATTTAGTAAGCTGATAGGTCTATAGTTTGCTGGATCAGTCCGTTCTCCTTTTTTATAGATTGGGATAATAATAGTCAGTCCTCAATCTTCTGGGACGCAAGCTGAATGATTAATGCTTGTAAACAGTGCAGCCAGCACAGGTGCCCACCAGTCTATGTTAGATTTGAATACATCAGGTGGAATGTTGTCATTTCCTGGGGCCTTGCCACTTTTAAGTTTGGAAATTAGACTCTTAATTTCCAAGGCTGTTACAGGATGCCATTCAGAGTAGTTACATATATTGTCCCTTTTGCTCTGGGGACCCTTTTTCCCTATTTCATATATCTTACTAAAGTGGGTTTCCCATGAACTTACAGGAATATAATATTAAATATTGACTGAGGAGTTAGGCCATCCCCTAGCAACTATTCTCCAAAGGTCGTTGTATCCTTCTCCCTGGCTGCTTTAATTAAATCTCCCCAGGACTCACTCTCTTTTCATCTCAAGTATGAGATAGCTAAGCTGGTAACAGACAATTTCTAAGAGCAATTTCACACCAAAATAGTCTATTCCTTCACTTTGCATTTTGAATTTGACAGAATTTACCTTCACACACTTGAATATTTGAAAATGCATAATTCAATACCTGACACACTGCCATAAGGAGTAATCATATCCAAAGGGATCTTTAGATATTAAAACATATACATACACAGGGTGGAAAGTGAGCAATATCTTCAGGCAATCGCTTAATTTTATTTAATGGTACTTTTTCTTCATTTCCATAGTCGATATATAGTATGTGAGCTATCTTCTTAGGGATATCCACTTCTTTTATAAGCATTCTGTACCAATTCTGAATATTAACAAGTAATTTTAGATTTAGAAAACTTAACTAAATGGTAGCCATTTTTTTCTTTAGCAAAACATAGAAAAAATAAATTTCAGTTTCAAATGGAAGAATTAATAGTTTTGTTACAGGTTTGCTGAGACAGACACCAGTATTTCAAATATTTCTACTCTTTTCTTTCAAATGGAAATACTGCATTTTCATTAGCTATGCTTTAAAAAAAAATACTGTAACTTATTAATGAATGTTCAGATCTTGTTGCATTAGTACACAGTGCTTACTTTTTTAAGAATTATTGCTGCAAAGCTAGAGGCATACCCTTCATCTTTCATTAACTAAACTGTTACATGTATACAACACGTAATAATATTGGAAGAAGACAAATGATTGATTGATTTAAAATGCTGTTGCTGCATGCCTTAAGTCATTTCCACCTTATGGGGACCCTAGACAGAACCTGTCACAGGATTTTCTTGACAAAATTAGTTCAGAAGAGGTTTATCTTTGCCCTGTTCTAAGGCCAACAGAGTGTGACTTGCTCAAGGTCACCAAGTGGGTTTCCATGGTCAAAAGGGTGTGTGAACCCTGATCTTCAAAGCTGTAGACCAATGCTCAAACCACTACTCAAGTCAAATATTGTCAAAAATGCACTTTTGCCCAAAACAACCACAGAAGGAGTGGGAGTGGGGAAACAAACTATCAATCTGAATCTCCCTGACTTCTATATTTCACAACTTTTTTTCACATCTTTGTATGTATATTTTCTTCCTTTACATGTGAGGGTTTTGAGACAGAGGGTTTAATCAGTTCATTTCTTCTTATACTTCCACATACTACTTATATTACTTGTTTCTGCACAAAATAGAATCTTTCTGACAAAGAAAACTTTTCTGCATAAAAAAGTGGGTTCTCTGCAGGAACAAACACAGATTCTTCTTCAGAAAAAGAAACTGCCTCCAAATATTCTCCACCCAAGTAAGGATGCAAAGTCATGTGAAGATTCTCCACATAAATAGGAACTTGTGTTCAGACCAATCATTTTCCACATGACAAAAATGACAATAGAGGGAATGAGCTAAGGCATTCCCCTTTTGCGTGTTGACAGTAACTGAGCAAGTAATGCCTATACACAGGTCTTTGCGGTTCACTAACATATGAAGGGCCACGTGTTTCCTAGCCTGGCTTGGAATATCTATGACATATTCTAGGTTAATAATCAGCTACTTCAGAACAACTATTCTATCTTGATGGAAATTCCCACACATAATGTAACTTCTAAGACTTTTCATCAGCATTAACTAATGAAGAAAAATCAGGAGCAACTAACTGGTGTAGAAAGTTGAACTATAAGGCATTTACCATTATGATTTGTCCAAACTACTGCTCTTTCTACACTCCCACCTGCTTAAATAAGAAGTATTATTTAGCTTTCCAATAAACACCTATAAATCACTTGTGGGCTAAGTTCTAAGCCACAAGTCCCAATCCTCACCACTGGCTATGTTTGTTAAGGCTGATGAGAACTACAGCCCAAGAGTATCTGGAACATTATTGGGATTCTTATCCTTGCAATAAATCATCAAGGTTAAAACACTGTGTACAGGTCAACCTTGTGTACACTTAGGACAGGTTTTGGGGCCAAAATTATGGATTATAACAAAATTATGGATTTTGTTATAACCTGTGGGTAGGTTGAGGGTAAAGCTTAGGGCACATAACAAACACATGTCCCTCTCCTTTTAAAAATGCATGGAGGGAACATACTTAGGAAGGGCCAGAAAAAAGGAGAGGTTATGTTTATCTGAGGTGTTATAATTGGGTGTGTGTATGTGAAAATTGCATTGCTGATCTTAAAATATCTACATCTATACAAATACAGACCGGGGAGAGAAAGCATAAAGAAAGCAACATGCTTCTATTACAGAAACAGCACAATGTAAGTGACAAAAGGTAGAGGTGAGAAGCCACTCTTGGGGTTGTGGAGGTGGAAGCAACACTTCCACCTCATTGCTCCACCCTTGCTCAAACTGGAGAAAGCAAGCCCTCCCTCCTTCCCCATCTTCTTTTTCAGTCCAAGTGGCATTCAGCAGCAATGTGAAGGAGCCCAAAGAATGCGGCATGCTGCCATTTTGGACCCTTGAGGTGGAATGGAAGCACTCATTTTAAAATAGGGTCCTACTGTATAAGCCTCACCTCATGAGGCTTATATAGTAAGCCCCTATTAAAAATGGCTGTCGCTGCTCCATTCCACCTCAAATGCACAAAATGGCAGAGAGCACAGTGCCCATCTAGCCATCATCACCATCTATTTCCAGACTGACTCTTGAAAAAAAGACCACCCAGGTTTTTTGGTGTGATTTTTTTCTCAAATTTTTTTCAACTTATACATGAGTATATATGGTAGGTACCATGTTATTTTTCAGAGTCTACCAAATGTAAACCAGTAGCCAATTTGAATCCCATGCTGGGAGAAACACGGGATAGAAATTAAATAAATAAAAATAAACAAACTGGTCACTATGCTTGTTCAAAGATTATATTTTACCTGGTCAGTGGAGAACTGTGCAAGACCGACCTCCCCTTTGATAGGAATATATCCATCTTGATTTATTCCACCTTGATCTTTGAGTTTCTCAGAAAGTTTCCTTAAATTACTACGAACTTCTTGTGAGCTGATTTGTATGTAGAACTCATTCGGACTAAAGAATTCTGTTACCATGCCCTAGGAAAAAAACTATACTGCAAAAAGTCTGCAATAATAAATGCAATCAGTAGTATAATTAAAATCATTGAATTGTATTAACACTTTAGTCAAAGCACCAAGATGTAACAGATTTGTGTCAGCAATGAAGTATTATAGCACCACAGTGTTTAGCCTACACATGAAAGGAAACTGAAGTATCAATACTCCCAATCAAAACTCTGCTATAAAAAAAAGGATAAGGAAGTCTAATGGTATTACTTATCATTCAGATGAAAACTTAAATAAGATGAAAGGCAAACTTACTTCTACTTTCATATCTTTCTTGAGGTCTAGCATGTTCAAATCAGAAGCCATTGTTTTCTTTCCTTGTCTTTCTGTTTCATTAGTGTTCACAGATATTGCATTTTCCTATTAGAAATGTTCACAAAGATATCACAGTTTCCTATTAGCAGCTGTTTGTTTACTAACCAAAATATGCAAAGTCATACACAAAGCAAATTTTCAAATGGTGCTGTTACTACAGTTATGATATGCCTGGTGAGAGCACTAGATATCCTTTTGATATCAAATAATTTGGCCTTTGCTTGACCTTTTTCTGCCACCCTACTCCACGTGTTTCCACCGGACAAGCACGTATTAGGCGCGGCCATTAATGGTTGTAAATTCCAAACTTCATTTAGGCAGGCAACTTAAGCTTCTCCGATGCTTCAGGGAAAAACCTTCTTGCAAACCAGCCTTGCTCAGTGCGAATCTACACAAAGACGCACGGCTGAGCGCCGAGCCATTCCTTTATGTTGAGCCATTTGCATACTGGCCATACTATTGTCATCCAGCACTAAGCTCATCATGCAAAGCCTGACCTTTTCCCACGCCTTTGTCCAGCTACAAATTCTCTTTGTTCTCACCGAGCATGGTACGGCCTGTAGGTAAAATCCACCCTATAAAAGGTTCCCATTTTCAAGTCCTCCTCGGATCGCTCCTGAATTCCATCCAGCCTTGCTGCCGCTGTGTTTGGTGAGCTGTCCTCTCAGTTTCCAATGACTGAGTCTGCCTCCCTTCTCGGAACACTTTGGCTCACCCTGGACTTCCATCCAGCCTTGCTGCCACTCTGTCCAGCGAAGCTGTCCCCTTAGCGAACCGCGCTGAGCTTTCTTCCCCTCAACCTCCGTTTCTCTCCAGGACTACGAGACCAGGTGTCATATTAACCATTCTCCAAAACACACTCCATTTCTATTTCTTAGTTAGCTGTGTGCATGTGTTGTCTAATTTGTTGTTTGTCCTCAATAAATGTTATTTTTGTTACTTTAAAACTTGTCTGGCTATGCTCTCTGAACTGAAGCTGTAGACATAGGGTAAAAGATCCTAGCTAAAGTTACCCTGCCTCTCGTTAGCTTAAGAGACTGCTCCAGCTTATTTTCCCCATCTTGTGTTGTTGTTTGGTTATATGGGCGTCCCTCCCGGGACCCCCATCATACAGGGTAACAGTGCCATCACTGTTCCCTCTTTTCTCTGACTTCCCTGAGAAGTCTCTCTAGAAAGACGGGTAACCCTCCCAAATAACATGGGATGAGGAATGAACACTGCTTTGGGACAGCAGTATGCCCCTACAATTGTAAAGGCGCAGAAAGAAGCTAGAAATGGGGGAGGGAAGTTCCTGGGTTTTTTTCTGAAATCTTCTTCCCTGTAATGTTTTTTAAAGGGCTATGGGGTCTTATTTTTTAAAACAATTTATAAAATATTTAAGACCAGGTGATCATATAGTTACTCCATTATATTAAAAACTATGCAGCAGGTAGGCCATCAGGTGAGACCATGTACAGGATCACTCATCTCCGGAACTTATTGCCTGGAATTTCCTTTTCTCAGCTGTTTTTATCAGAATGAATGCTTTATGTGTGCTCATTATGAAAACCAAGGGAAATAAAATAATTTTGTTGTTGTTGTTGTTATTTACATCCTGCTTTTGTTTTACCAACATTGATCGTTTATTCTGTTCTGCTTTTAGTTCAGTTCTCATATAGTGGCAAAACCAAACAGGTTCCTTAGAGTTCAGGTGCTCCTCCCAGTTCAGGGACTTGCACCTCTATTTGTTTGTTGTCTGCTTTCAAGTTGTGTCTGACTTACGGTAACCCTATTATAGGGTTTTCTTGGCAAGGTCTGCTCAGAGAGGTCTTTGCCTTCCTCTGAGGTTGAGGGACGGTGACTTGCCCAAGGTCACCCAGGTTGTCATGGCTTAGTGTGAATTTGAACCCTGGTCCTCAGAGTCCTAGTCTAGCATCCAAACCACTACACCATGCTGGCTTGCACCTCCATTTGTAACAAAGCAAAATTTTAAAAAGCCAATTTGTAGTTTTCTGAATAAACTGTACTCTTAATATGTCAAACACGATAATTTTATGGCAACCTGTCTTACACATATAGCATTTTATGTTCCTAAAGTAACTTTTGTGTATGTTACCTGCTGCATCTGAATTGCAAGATACCATAAGACCTTTTAACAACTTTTTATTTCCATAATATGAACAAAGAACCTCCCAATTTTTCCCTATACAGGCTCATAGGAATATAATATTTAAATATGCAGTTATCATTCACAAACAATAATGCCCTCCATATCACCAAAACAACATAAGTAAAGAAAGAACAAGTCATACCTTTTTCTTTATTTCATTCGATGATTTTGATTTATCTTCAATTTTATCTGTACTAAAAAGGATTTTATTAATTAACATAATTACTCTGGCAACCCCTGAGTGGTTACTCAATGTCAACTCACTTAATTACACTTGCACACTGTGAAGAGACTTAAGTTGGTTCTAATTAATAAGCTCAAGGTCCTCCCAGAAATAGCATTCATGATTGAACACCTAGACAGAATGCTGCCTTTGGTTCTCTTCCTAAATTGGCTTCAGTACCCAAGCCTTATCTACTGAAACTCGAGTCTCCATATTTTAGATTCCCAGTTTAGTAACCAAGCTTTTAAGTGGTAATCTGTTTCTGGTTTAAGACCAAACTGTAAATTAACATTAAAATCAGCATTCCCCATTCTAAGTGGATTGGAACTCCAAAGCTCTTTTGTGAAAGCATGAGGTAAAGTTAGATGAGAGGAGAGTGTGAGCAAGCTCACTTCTTAATGAACAACAGATGATTAATCTAGAAATGTTACATTCAATCAAAGCTCAAGTTTTCTACAAGGAAATTTAAAATACATTTCTAATGCAATACTGTAAATATAAAGAGCAACCATTTCATAGAAAACAAAACACTCCTACGTTATCATTATTAATTTTATGTCTCATCTTTTCCCTCAGAAGTAAAACTCAAGGTGACTTATAGAATGAAACAAATCTAATACTATTTTAAATCGGTTCTTTCAGTGCTGTTATAGCAACAATCACACGACAGAAAAGTATCAGCAAGGCCAAGGTGACCCGTGAAAGTCTGTTAAGTACCAAAAAACAAAAAACAAGACAACAACAGCAACACAACTTCATAAAAATCCTGAAGAGTAGAAACAGCCAAATAAAGACTGAGAATGCTCAGTGGGCACAGAATACTGATTTGCCACTGTGGAACAGTGGGAGGAATCCACATTTTGCTATTTTGTTGCAGGTTTCATCTGTATACATTCCATTTCTGTTGGATATTAAAATGTTTCACATCTGGATTAAGGAATTTGTATCTTTGAAGATACGGTTTTCACACTATCATCTCATCAAACCTGTGAAGCATCTTGAGTTATGGTGTTTCAGTTACTGACAACTAATCACATGTAACAGCTGGTGGTCCCAAGTATTCTCACTAATTTCACATGCATAACTGAACACAATGATGTAGATATACACCTACATACAGTGAGCCCTTAGTATCTGCTAGGATTTGGTCACAGGAACTCCCTTGGATACCAAAATTCTTAGATGATCAAGTTCCATTATGTACAATGGGGTAGTAAAATGGCATCTCTTGTATAAAATGGCAAAATCAAAGTTTGCTTTGATTTGCTTTGAGGGGGAAGGACAGGAATATTTTCAAGCCATGGTTGGTTGAATCTATGGATACAGAATCCACAGATATGGAAGGCCAACTGTATTTATCCAGAATCTAAGCAAAAGGCTGCATATGTGTATGGACTCCTTCTGAACGAGGGCAACATATAAAAGCTATATGAAGAAATCTACAGACATTGTTTAACATTACCATTGCACTATATTCCAACACAGATATTAACAAAAAAAGGCAAAGCTATTGCAGTCAGCCCTCCACATTTGCAGGTTTTACTTTTGCAGATTTGATTATTCACAAATTATTTGCTGTCACCGCTGCTGCCTCCCTATGCCATTTTTAATAGGGACTGCAAGCCTCGTGAGACTGAGAAACTGTGAACAAGGCTTGTAAGTCCCTCTTGGAAATGGTGTGGGGCAACAGTGGAGGTGGCAGTAAGCCCCACCAGCCACCCACTTCTGCCTTGTGAAGGAACTCTGTTGCCTCAAAGGAATCCATGGTGGGTTAAATATGGTGATCATCCTTTTTTTGTGTGTTAAATATGGTTTGGGAGAGCCTAGAGTTATTCAGTTTTTCACTTTTACGGGGTCCTGTGCCCCTAACCCTACCGAATGTGGAGGGATGACTGTACAATTCAACTTATCTGAGAAGCCTTACTCAAGTGAATAGAATTTTAATCTATGAACTTACTTTAGTTTAACTGGCTTACACACCAAACTATGTGTCTGCCAGTCTTTCTTCTGGCAATCCACAGAACAGTAATGTATCTGTTTACACTGTGTGCATCTCAAGGATCCTGAAGAGGTTAAACAAATTGTGAAAGTATTATTAATCTACGGCAGGGTGAGGAAAGTGAGGAACACATCCTGTCCTGATACCCCAACTTCTTTTTTTGCAGCTCTTAGTACCAGTCAGGACACTCTTGCAATTCAGACCCTGTATTCTACAAAATTAAAAATCCCAAGATTTTTGTTTTTGCTCAAGTATTTGTAAAATATAAAATATTGTATAACTACTAGTTTTGCGCTCTCTCTATCCCACCAGCAGCCCCTCATCCAAACCCCCCCCCACAGGAAATAGTATCACATCACTTGATTTCAATGTACAAGCAAGGCTCGCCAGGATATGAAGTTGGGATGGCACCCATAACTAACCTACAAAAAGCACTAAAAGCAGCTTCTAATTTTTTAAATTGAAGTTCTTCCCACAGCATTTACATTAAGCAGAAATTCCCCAAACAATATAGTTATATACAGTCCCCCCTTCACATTCATGGGGTTGACCATCAGGAACTTGATTATTTGCGAGGCATGTGCTTGCCTTCCCCCAAATTCTCCTTTTCCCTTTCCCTTACATTTCTCAGCCCAGGCTTGCAGGGCTTGTGTTTAAAATGGACATTTTTTCTTTTGGGGTGAATATCCCCCCCCAGGTTGAGGCATGTCTTCTCTGCCACATGGCTGCACATTCTGCTACGTAACAGCCATTGATTGGTCAGTGCCCTCTTTGCTCTTACCTCTCCCCTCTGGGATGAATTTCTTTCCTCAAGGTGGTGACCAGTAGTAGCTAGAATGCCAGAACTTTGTGCTCTGCTCCTCTCCATCTCAGGGGAAAGTACAGGTAAGTCCTTTACCTTGTCTTTTTTGTCACTCACTCACAGGAGTGCCAGGGCCAGAGGCAGTGGAATGGAAGGTGGGAGCTTCAGAGAGGTATGGGAGGGGGATTGTTGAGGGGGAGTTATTTGTGTTTTTTCCCACTTAAGCAAGGGTTCTGCACCCTGAACCCTCACAAATGTGGAGGGGCCACTCTAATACTAAGCCTCCATTTTTGAAGACATGTATTGGTACTACCATGACATGTTTTTAAGTGTGTTCTGCCTTGACACAGAAAACATGATACATAAATGACAAGGTAGGACATTTATATTCTTCAGTATCTTCAATTTATAGTTCCTTTTTTCTCCCAAAATCTTCATGACACATGGCAAATAATGCTTCATTTGTAAGCAATTTTTGTACATATCATTATTTGCTGGTGTATAAGGATGCAACTGCATATAAGACACACCTCATTTTCAAACATATTTTTCAGGATTTTTTTCCCCCCAGGACATTTCTAATCTATTGTATTTTGCATCTAAGCATTCCTAAGCTGCCTCCTCGTTGGCCAATGAGCCCCTTCAGGCAGTGCAATTCTTGTGCAGCTCAGCTTAGAGCAGGAAAGGCCCCTTGTGGGCAGTTCTTTAGTGGTGGCAACAGTGGTGGCTGCCAAGCCAAACCACCCTTTGGAAACTAGGGGAAATGTTGCATAAGAAAGGCAGAAGGAAGGAGGGGAGTTAGGGCTAGGCTGATCCCAGGGAAAGGAAGGGTGGGCTGTTCTCTGTTAGAGAGCAGCGGCAGCAGCAGCCAGGGAATACCTAGATGTGAAATTCGCTGGCATATAAGACACACCCCATTTTCAAACAGTATTTTTTGGCAAAAAAGTGTCTCTTATATGCCAGTTAATACAGTACTTGTAAATAAAATAATAATCAGCTTTCATGAGCTAATTTTATGTCCACAAGTATTCTTTATCTCCACAAGCACATCAGCCTTCATTTAATTAGTAAACACAAACTCTTAAACTAATCAATTCATATCAAGTACTTATATATGAATTGCCTTCTTTGGTGATAGCAGTTCAAATGAAAGCAGTGAGACAGTTCTCTGGGAAAAAATGCAGAAAATTTTCCTGTGTTTTGAATAATGTTATCTAATTTAGAACATCTGGTTTAAGTGTTATATTCAAACACATTCAAAGCTTTATACATTCACAGCTTTATGGAAATTACCTTATTGGTATATACGTAAATATATGTAATGAGAACAGAATATTCCTCCCTCGTATTTAACAAAAAACAACTAATTTAAAAAATTCTACTCCTTAGGACACAGGTGTGTGCATGTACCTTCAAGTGAACTGTTGACTTATAGTGAACTCATGAATTTCATAGGGGTTTTTTTAAGGCAAGGAATACTCAAGAGGTGGTTTTACCAGCCCCCATCAGAAATACAGCTGACAACAATGATTCTTAACCTTTTCACTACCATGGACTCCCTTTAAATATCTTTTGTTGCTGCAGCCCACAAGACTTAACTCAAGGAAGCTTCTGGATGTGAGGTAGCAACACATGTCAAGTGCTTTATCTCAACCACTCAGCATCATCTGTGTGCAGAAGTAGCAAGTGCTGAGAACGCTTTCTGCTATCAGTTAACTTCTGAATGGTTTGAGATATTGTCATGGAACTTTGTAGAAATGACGTCTTGTCACAGGCAAAAGACTCCTGCTCTTTGACATCAATATATGACCATCTTTTTTCTTTAAGCCTTCTTTAAGCCTTCCCAAGAACATCATGGCTCTCCAGGGGTCCATGGACCCCAGGTCAGAAACTGCTGGCCTACAGCACCAGGTATTAGTTGGCAGTCTCCCCTCTGAGGAAGGGTTGACCCTGCTTAGCTTCCAAGATCAGACAGAATCTGGTGCCTTGAGGTACTGACACCTGTATGTAATATATATCAACAGATTATTCTTCCTTTGCTGGGGCATGACTGTAGCACACTTATTTAAACTTTCTGGTCCATTTATCAGTTTTATTTCAAGCTGAGGAAAATCTGATTTAGTACAACCAGTTGAATGTTCTATTTCACTAAAGGGTGGATATGAATGGGCAGAACCACCCCTGTATTTTTTTCTTCACTATTTCTACTTGTGAGTGAAGTACAAAAGTTTGAGAAACAGATACAAACTTAACAGAGAATAGAGTGTGTCAATGTTTGTCTCCTAGGATTTAGTCTACCTAACATGATTGGTTGCGGTACAACATCCCAGACAACTACAGATAAAGGAAGGTAGGTAGGTAGGTAGGTAGATAGATAGATAGATAGATAGATAGATAGATAGATAGATAGATAGATACACACATACTTATAATATGTGGAAAATTCTCCATGAAAAATAAAGTGTCAGAATTTTTTCCACCTCTTATGTCTGACTGGAAGCAATGGCCAGCAGCCAGTGGTGAACGACTATGAAGCAAGCAGGGAGTTTAAAGGATCATGCTAGAGATAACAGTGATATTGTCCTCTAAATTAAGACAATGAAGTGTCAGGGTTGGTCAATCTAGAATTTTGGATTCTGGGTATATCAAGACATATTTCTTCAAAGGGTTTCTCTATGGGAAATACTGTGATGTTTGAAACACAATGTACCTTAGAATTAAAATGTCTTCTAACAGACTGTTGGTGACGATAGGCAATTAACGGTTTCTTAACCTAGTGGAAAGACTGGTAGCTGTTTTTCAGTATGTTATATGCTGCACATGGGGTGAACAGCTTGCTTACCTGTAACTCTCGTTCTTCAAGTGGTTATCTGTGCCTCACACATATGGGTGTTTCCACCTGCACAGAGAACCATCTCGGAAAGTTCCAGAACTGAGCAGTGGCTCCGCTCCTTTCATGTACCGTGTATACTCCCAACTGCCATACTGCTCTTCAGTTTCAGAGGCCACCTGAAGAAAGGATCTAGAGACCTGAAAGAGGGGACAGGAGGGTGGGAGTGTTTGAGGCACAGATGCCCATTTGAAGAACCACAGTTACAAGTAAGCAACTTCTTCTTCGTGGTCTCTGTGCCTCCCACATACGGGTTACTGAAAAGCTTACCTGTGGATGGTGACGAATGGGTGAGAGGACAGCACAGCCAAAACAGGCATCAGCTCTGGCTCCGCAGTCTAGCCTGTAGTGTTGAATGAAAGTGGAAGGCTAGGACCAGATTGCAGCCCTGCAGAGGTCAAGGAGAGGAATGTCCTAGAGAAGAGCTACTGAGGTTGAGACAGTTCTGGTGGAGTGCAGTCAGAAGACTTGAGGAAGATCCTGACCCAACAGTTTGTATGGTAGGTTGATGGTTTGGGAGACCTATTTTGAGAGGCGTTAGGCTGAGATCTGCTTGTCCTACATAGCAGATGAAGAGCCTCTCCGAGTGGCAGTAGGGAGCTGTCCTTTGGAGGTAGCAAACCAGGGAGCACCTAATGTCGAGGGGGTGGAGTGACTGTTCAAGCGGAGAGGATGCCTGTGGGTAGAAAGCAAGGAGGACAATTGGCTGGTTGATATGGGTACTGGTCCTGGGGCCATGGCAGAGGAATACGGTAGGCAAGACCGATGAGAAGTCTGGGCCTTCGAAGGAGAGTGCTCATGTGTACTATCTCAACAGGCTGGAATTTGGTGGCGTGCAGACTGGGATAGGAATTGGCACCAGCATGGAGAGAAGCATTTGCTGGATTCATACCAGCACCCGTAGCAGTCCCTATAGGCCATAGAGCACAAATAGGAGGAACTTGGGGGTTCCCTCCAGAGGTGCTTATGCTGGTATCGGTCAATATAGGAGACTGATGTAAAGGGTGAGTTCTCTCTGTAGATTTCCATAGTAGGACACGAGAAGTCTCCCTACAGAAGGGGGAGCAGTCCCTCCTGGGTGAACAAGAATGGCAGCACCTGCTTGGTGTGGATGGAGGATGAGGAGAAACTGAAGGCGGTGGCAGCATGATGGCAGGCTGTATGTCTGGTGGAGACTGTCTTGGAGCCGGCGGTGTGGAGGTGGTGGCAGTGGCTCCAGAGTGGGATCCCAGAGTTGACTGGGCAAGTGCTGCCAAGGGGGACACGTGCGTCTGCTTGGACTTCTTCTTCTTAGGGTCATGTTCCCCCAGCTCAGATGTCTCCTAAGTCTCAGCATGGCACTTCTTCCCATGCCTGGAATGAGTGGCCTTGTCCTTCTTCTTCAGCTTGGTGGGAGCCACCTCAACTGAGGGGAGGTTATTGGATGAAGAAGTCATTGGGTCTGTGGATTTGAGATACTGAGGCAGTGTTGGTACCATGGTTGAGGCTGAAGGAGGTGGGAAATGCAGAGCTGATGTTGGGATTGTCCTGGTTCCACATGCCATCTTTAACTTCATGGTATCAGTGATTCCTACCAATGCAGTATGGAGTGGAATGCTGGTGGTCGCATGCTTGGCGATGTGAAGAGACTGCTCCCAGCAGTAGCTCTTCAAGTGGTTCACCCTATTCCTCAAAGTTTGGGGAGCAAAGCCTTGGTAGATGGAACACTTCACAAGGATGTGTGGGACTCCCCAATACAGAAAGGCACTGCGAGTGGGCATCCAAGAGGGCAACTTTCCACGGACACATGATACAAACTGGGAAAAGAGAGGTGGAGGCCGTAGAGGCCTCAGAGTGAGAAAGGAAGAAAGAGTTTTCTTTTCTTCTCTTTTTTTCTTTTCAATGGCTGAAAACAGGAAGAGAAAGAAGTAGTAGAGAGATATTTTAGAAATATAGGAAAGCTCTGAAAAGACGACGACGAGGAGAATCAAAAAGGAGACAAAGGTGAGAGGTGCTCAGGAGAACAATCCAAGATGTGTTGCTCTACTAGTGGAAGAAAAGAAAAGAAGCAGGATGGCGGTTGAGAGTTTGCGTGGTACACGAGGGGGCGGAGCCACCACCATACTGCTCCGCTCTGGAACTTTCCAAGACGGTTCTTTATGCAGGCGCAAACACCCATGTGTGGGAGGCACAGATACCAGGAAGAAGAACCACCAATTATGTATACGCAATGTTAATGGAATTACACGACAGGTTTTACCAGTGCTGCAGCTTTTAAATGTCAGCCCAAGGAAATATGAACAAGTGATGAAACATTTGGATGCACAATGATCTGATCCAGGATTTTCAATTGGCACTTTGATTTCAGCTCTCACCAGCTGCTTCTCTGGATTCAGCGATTGACAGTGAAAATTTTTGTAAAACAGAGTATTAGTTAGGAAGAAGTAACTTTCTTTTATTGGCAGATAGCAATCTAGGGATGACGGGTGATAATAAACTACAAAGGGCAGATATGTACCCCTATTTTTTTACTAACCCTTTTGTGGAGAAGAGATTCTTTAGTTAACACAGAAACCTGGTAGATTTTATGGTCTACTGCATCCTTTCGGAAACAAGTGTTCTTATTTTTATACACACAGGCATATACAGCAACAACAATTTTTGTTTTGTTTGTTCCCATAGTGTAGATGTGCTTTGCAGTGAGAAGTGATGGCTTGTTTAAATAACGCAGTAAACTCATGGAAAATGAGAGAAATGAACCAGGAACTTCCCAGCAGTGCACTTATGTTTCTTCCATGTTAAAAGGCACAAACAGAAATAATAACTTTGATCAGGTTTTCTGTTTTATTGCACGTTAGATAAAAGAAGCTTACCAAATAGTCCACAAAAATGGCAGGTGGGCTGATAGAATGGATTGAATTGTGGATCACAGCCCCTAGATAAAGCACTGCCAGGATTGCTCTTTAAGCTCTTTTGTCCTAAAGGTGCCATTCTTGAACAAGACATCTGTAATACATAATCAAAATAACTTACATGTATTTGTCTTAAAATTACATGTGAAATGCTGTTCAGGCACATTAATAACAAACAATTTCACTGTCTCAATAAAATGAAGGAAACTTCTATATAATGTCTACAATCTAGAACACATATATATCCACCAAAGAAATGCACACTGACTAGGAAATCACGCATACTCTCAATGCTAATGAAAGAATCCAGAAGTAATGTTGACATTCAGACAGTGAAAAGAGACGAGCTATTCAGGCTTAAAAACTCACAGAGTTTATCTCCTTTGCAGAGGACAACAGCAAATTACTGGCATTATTAATGGTTGTCAGATCTTCTAAAATATAAAAGAAAAATGTTTAGATACGATCTGTTTTCTCAAAAAAAAGAGAGAGGGAGGGAGAGAGAGAGAAACATTTCTAACCATTAATTCAATTAGCTGTGATCTTTGGTTGGGGAGAACAAACTAAGGTAGTATCTACGGACTTAGCAATATATTCCACTAACCTCAGCTGGAATTACTTCCAAGGGAACAAATTTATAATGCATCAGACAATAATGTAAACTATCATATAAAATGAACAGAACTTTACTAAGTAAGTTTATTGTGACAAAACTTAAAAGCTGCTTATATATAATAGCATTCCAAGAACAAATTATAGCCAAGCTTATGACTAAATAAGGGACAGACTGATCCTCCTTATCTAAAACTCCGAAAACCTCCAAAACTTTTTGCAACCAGCATCCTCCTTCAAGATGGAGGCTGCAGCACACCTGTCCATTTGTCTCTCAGATCTGAGCAGTGCTCCAGTCACAGCCTTCAAGATGGAAGAAGGCAGATGGAAGGAGAGAAACTGAGGATCTGAGAAGGAGTTCTGCAGCCACCACCTTGAAGGCAGAAGCAGGCAAATGGTGGCAAAAAAGAGAGACTGAAGATCTGTGAAATGGTGGGAGGCATGGATTCACACCAAGCACTACACCTGTACTCCTAGCGTTTCAGGATCCTTAATCTCTCTCCAGTCTCATGTCTCATACACAACACAGGTAGCAAACAAGATGAGAGGATATTCCAAAAAGGTGTTATATTTCAAAACCAAAAAACAAAATAAGACCCAAAATGCAGCATCCTTTTGTCCCAAGCATTTCAGATAAGTGGGGCTCAACCTGTACTTACACACTTGTAGAGACAACGTTTGACAGCAAAAGAGATTCGCTTTTTAATCAAAGTGAACTTTCTGGATTGCTAGGCTTCAGTGCTACAGACTGGTTGGGCAGAAAATGGGTAATACACATCTGAGAATTTGCTGGGGAGATTCATATGATACAAAAACTGTTAAAAACTCACAAGCAAGTCTACGAAGTTTTTTCAAATGAAAATAATTATTACAGATATTCATCTGTAGACTGATTAAATGTATACAATTTTACAATACTGTACTCCTACCTGAGATTGCATAAAAACAACAGTAATATTTTGAGGAAAAAAATACTTCATGCAGCTAGCTTGGGTCCTATGTGGTGAGAAAGGTATCATATAAATGAAATAAACTGATCAGTATTCTCACCTTTCAGTTCTCCTTTATTTACATTTGATCCAGTTATTTGTTTGTGAGTGACACTATGAGAGCCATCATGGCTCTTTTCAATGGGACCACTAACATGATTAGTGATAAACAATTTAGTCTGGTCACAGATAGAAAAATTCTTATGTAATGCTGGTGTTTTATCTTCAAGTAATGGACTTCTGACAATGGCATCTATGAATGGACTTCTCAGCGACTCATCTGGAATTCTGAGCTCCTTATTCTTTATATGAAGCCTTTGTTCCATCTTGATTACATCCATATTGATGTCATTCCCTGGCATCTTTAAGGATGTCGTTTAGCAACAAAGAAAGTGAAATAAAATAAGCTGAAAAAAATTAAATTGTGTTTATAGGTCAGAATAAACAAATATTAAACATTTTACATAGTAAGACTGTATTAACCATGTCTATTTTAATAGTTCAGCATTTCCAGTATAATTTTTGATATCCCAAACCAGCTAATTTTTCATGCATGTATGAAATATGGGTTTTCGTCCTTGAATTCTTGTTGTTGATGTGTGCCTTCACTTTCAAGTCATTTTTGAGTTACGGCAACTCTAAGATGAACCTATCACAGGGCTTTCTGGGGCTGAGAGTGGGTGATGAGCCCAAAGTCACCTAGTTGGTTTCCATGGCTGAGCAGGGAATTGAGCGGGGTCTCCTTGTAAACCCTAAAAAGGTTTGCAAAAAATGTTTTCAAAAATAGAGTTAGATGCTTTGAACAAAGTTCCCATAAACAAGCTATCCTCTGTTCAATTTCCTGTCATTCTTTGAAATCAGAGTAATACTGGATTTTTTTTTACACAAATAGAGCCTCTGTACATCTTATTCGAGCAGTCCTCTTAATATATAGTCTGACTGCTCTCTTCACATCTAGTCTATGCCACTTTTTTTCCTCAGAGTGTTTTGGTTGAGGACAAAAATTAGGTAAGTAAATGACATCAGGTACCTTCTTACTCCAGGCACACTTTGGAAGAAAAGTCAAATCTAATGTTAGCGTTAACCTATCTTCCTCAAATTTACATAAAGCTGGATTTATAGACAAAGCTGCCAGCTCTGAGACTTATCTAGCCGATGTTATAGCCACTAAGAAAGCTGTCTTAGAAGTCATCATTCTTAATTTAGCCTCTCTAATTGGCTCAAACAATGGTTTTGTTAATGCATTTAGAACCAGATTAAGACCCCAACTTGGAAATCTATGTTTTGCTGGAAAAGACAAAATTGTAGCTCCCTGCAAAAATCTTTTAATATGTGGATGAGCTGATAAAGACACTCCCTCACAATTTAACATCACCGACAACGCTGACGCTTGTCTTTTTAAAGTATTTGGTCTTAAACCTTTTTGTAATCCATCCTGTAAAAACTGTAAAATATGCTTAACTTCAATGTCTGCCAATCTGCACTGCCTCTCAACACTCCATTTTTCAAAAGCCTTCCAAGTCATGTTATGTTTTGTGTTGACTTTTTTCTAGATGACAAAATAGTTTCAATCAGTGCTGAAGAATAATCATGCATCTCTAATGCTTTCCTCTCAAGTCTCAAGCCATCAAATTCAGCCACTGTGAACGATTAACTGGTCACTGAGACAGCAGATCCCTCTGAATTGGTAATTTCCATAGCTTCCTCACTGACATTTGCCTCAGAAGAGAAACCCACAGTCTCCTTGGCCAATGTGGTGCTCTTAACACAACTTCTGCTCACTCCTGCTTTATTTTCAAGAGCACCTTCTGCATGATCTGGAGTGGTGGAAAAGCATAATGTTGTCCCCTTGGCCAGGGAACCGACAAAGCATCTATTGCCTCTGCCTGATGACTGCCATCAACTGCAAAATACCTTTTCAGTCTGGCGTTCTTTCTCAAGGCAAACAAGTTTATCTGAAAAGCACCCCATTTTCTATTCAGCTTTAGAAATACTGCATAATTCAGCAAACATTCCCCTGGATGTAAACTGTACTCAAATAATCTGCCCTGATATTCAATTTTCCTTTCAAATATACCGCTGTTATTGACTGCAGATTTTTCTCTGCCCAAAAGAAAAGCCTGTCCACCTCTGCTATCAGAAACTTCAAGTGCAGACCTCCTTGGTGGACAACATATGCTCTTGTTGTTATGTTGTCCGTCCACATTTAGACATGCTGACCTTTCATTAAAATACTAAATGAACAAACTTGGAGTGCTAAATGTACTGCTTTCAGCTCCAGGAAATTGATATTGTATCTCTTGTCTGATCCCATCCATACAACCTGAGCTGACATACCTTGACATTGTGCTCCCCAACCCATTAGGCTCACATCTGTTGTAACCTTGACATATTTCTCTATTCTCAACTGAACACCTTTGCTTAAATTTGCGTCTTTTGCCCATCAACTCCACTCTTTCCTCAACTGGGGGGGTGGGTAAGGACATCAAATAATGTTTCCTTTTTCCAATGTTGCTCTGATGTGGGACTAACAGTCTCTGAAGATCCCTGGAAAGGAATCTTCCCCAGGGCATTAACTGGACCATTGACACTAGAATTCCCATTACTCGAGCTAACATAATTAAACCTGCTGGCCTCATAGTAACCATCAACTGAGCTACCCACTTGACCGTCTGTCTCCTTTCCTCTGATAGACAAATTAGGCCCCTCTCTGTGTCTATTTGAGCACCCAAATGTGTCAGCAATTTTGTTGGCTTTAATTGACTCTTATCGTAATTTATTAGAAACACAAACCTCTCTAAACAGAGAATGGTCTGTCTCAAATTCTGAAGCAATTGTTCTTGAGAACTGGCCTTCATTAATATGTCGTCCAGATACGGATAAAGATGTACCCCTTGTTGTCTTAAGAATGCCACCAGAGGCACTAAAACCTTTGTAAATGCCCTCGGTGCTGAAGCAAACTCAAAAGGCAGAGCCTTGAACTGGAAATGAATGTTCATGTACTGAAACCTCAGGTATTTCCTGCCCCCTACATCCATGGGCACATGAAGATACGCCTCTTTTAAATCAACGGAGGCCATCCAGTCTCCTAACTGTAATTTTTTTCTTTATTGTTTGAAGTGTCTCCATCTTGAACCTCAAATACCTCACAATCTGGTTGATATATCTTAGATTCAACACTGGCTGATGCTTTCCTTTGTTTTTGGGCACCGTAAAGAATGTGAAGTAAATTCCAGAAAAGTTCTGTTCCTCTGGAACTTTCTCGACTGCTCCAATTTCCAATAGGTAATCTATTTCTTTCAAAACTATCTTCTTCTTCCCTACACTTCTTGCTACTGGGGAAGACACATATCTGTCCTTCGGCATCCTGTCAAACAAAAGCTTGTACCCATATGTTACAACCTTTAGTACACATTGATCTGTTGTTATTTGAGACCAATGAGTGCCAAAGTACAGAAGTCTTCCCTCTATCCTCAAAACTCTTTTGTCAGAACTGAGTTCTACCTCTCTTTGGAGCAGAACCCAATCCTCTACCTTGTCCCTGACTTTGTCTGCCAAACTGTCCTGCCCTATTAAATTGTCCTCTTGATCTATTCCACTGTTGTCTTCCAAATCTAAAATCTGATTGTCTTCCCAGTCCTCTACCTCCTCAAAAAGAGTAAAAATTCCCTCGCAAGGGCTTCCTTTCTATTTTCTTTTTCTGCAAAGTTGCTTTTCTCTCTGTTCTCTATTAGCACTTTATCTAATGCCTGATCACCAAAAAGCAACTCATCTTTAAATGGTACAAGCCAGATTTCTAGACTTTTTATTGGCTTCCCAATGCCATAACCACTATAGCAATCACTATAGCACCCATACCTCTTGCCACAAATGCCACTATATAATAACTTGCATCAGCCAAGTATTCTAAAACCTTTTAAACTTTTTCCAACACTTTACCTAAAGATCTTGATCCTACTTCCTCAGACTCCTTAACCTCCTGCATCCACAAAACTGCTGCCCTAGAAAATATTGACATCGCCACTGGTGCTCTAATAGCTGCAGCTGAACTTTCATGGGCTTTCTTTAATGCTGAATCCGCCTGGCTCTCATCTACTACTTTCAGTGTTGTATCCCCTTCTCAGGGAATCAACGCCCCTGACATCAGCACAGCTATAGGCCCATCCACCAACAAGATTTTTAGGAATTCCAACTCTTTCTTTTGGAAAGAATAAAGTTTATTTACATAAGTTAACTTTCTACTTGTGTTTAAAGGTGACTCCCACTCAGCCTGGATCAAATCTTTAAACATGTCTGGCACTGGAATATCATTCATGAGTTTCTCTTTTCCTTATTACTGATTCTACCTTACTCACTTTTTCCTTACCTTCCTTACCTTGTTCTGCATTCCCTTCTATGTCTAATCCCAAAGTATGTAAAACTTTTCTTAATACTCTCCTAAGATTCTCTGTTGGAAACAATCTATTTGTATCTAAACCTGTCTCCTCTTCCTCTCCTGAACAATCTCCAATATTTTCCTCATCAACTTGCATCTTCTCTTCCTGACCTTCATCCATTTCCATATCCAGAATGTTCACAGTATTCGACTTCCTCAAACTCTTCTTACCACCAGCACCATTTATGTCCTGATCCTCCTCTAAGCTCACATCCAACTTTCTCTTTTTACTTCTGTTTTGATTAACTTCCAATATTTACTCTCTTTTTCTTGGATTCTCACTGACCATACTTCTCTCATTCACATTAGAATTCATTATATCTGAATCAGATTGTATATTCATTATATTTGTATTGTTCCACTAAACTGATTTTTCATTACTGATAGCATACTTCCTAGTTCTTTAGAAATTGTTTATCAGAGATTGCAATTCATTAGCAGTAGCAGCATTACAGACTGTATTAGGCACAAGCTCTCTTGACATGGGACTCATAAAGTATGGTCTTACATCTCTTAGAGATGAATTTATTCTCACCTCCTCCTTTCACATATTTGACTCTGAAAATATCTGAAGCAGTTTGTCTCATATACTGACCACATTCCAAAGGCTAGCTTTCACCTTGTTGGAAATGGAGTGCCCCTGCACTATAAGCACCTTCACGGTTGCTCCAAAACGGCTGCGGGGGAGGAAGGGAAGAGGGTTAATCTCATCTCTATGCAGCTGTGCAGACCACACATGCTCTAAAACCAATCTGACGCTTCCACCCTCAAGCCTACTGGACGCTGCATCAGTCCTTCTGGCACTTCCATGGCCTTTGAGGAGCACTTCTTTCAAGCTCCTCCCATCTCTTTAGAATCAGCAAAAATAAGATGGCGGCCTGAATTGGCTGCTTGAAAACTGGCCACCAGAGCTGCCTTTTTTAACGCCTTAGAGGAGACAGAAATCGGGACTTCCGGTGGCTGCGGTGAGGAGCTTGGTTGTCACCCTGTGTAGCTCCGGGGGAGACAATCGCCCAATGAGGTCGTGAGCCCGTCTGTGAAGGTTAAAAAATGGGACGAAAACCCCTTTGGGAAAGAAGGAAACATCTGGAGTTCAGGACACGAATAGCGCTGAGGAGGTTGTACAAGCCACCATTACCTCGTGAAGGCTCCCAAGAGGAAAAATCCTTGCCACCACTTTTTAAAGAAGATAGAAGATTCTGTCTGAGGGCAAAAAATATTAAAACTACATATTTTGTGGATGGTAAGGTTGAACCAATACGCCAAAGACTCTACAACTATTTAAATAAAATAGGAGTCTCAACGGAGGAGCTCCGGAACGTCGATCTCTCCCGAGTTTAAAGTCAGGAGAGAGTAGAGTGGAGAGCGGCTAGAAGCCGCAAAACTTTCTTGTATTAATTAATTAAAATTCCAGAAAAAGACTTTTATGTTTTGAGACTGTGACAGCATTTGCTGGAAGAGTAGTGGACTGTTAGCTATTGAATAAGGACAGAAAAAAATATGAGCGACAAGAGTTGGACATATGACAGCAAGAGATTAAGTAAGTGGAAAGTAGGAAAGCATTGTAAGTAAGCGGTGTTGGGGAGAGACAGAACGACTGAGGAAACATCGTCCGTTTTTTTCTTTGAGACTGAGAAGAAATTATCTTGGTTGATTCCGGACTTGGCTGGGAGTTTAAAACAGAGATGTGGTATTTAATGGCGGACATTTGAAGTTTCATGAGTTTGGTAGAGGAAGAGGAAGAGTGGCGTAGGAGCATCGAATTTATTTTATGAAGACATTGAAGACATTGGGTGTTTGGAATAATAGATAAGGAAGGAAGAACTGTGAGGTCTGAAAGGTAGTATAAGTGTTTTGGAGAGAGAAGATAAGCGGTACAAGGTCAACCAAGCGGCGAAGACAGTATTAACCCTTTTTCTACAGTATTAAAAGAAGAAGCAACAAAAGCGGTGAAGGAGCACCATCCAGTGGAGAGTCATTACATTACAATTAAGAATATTTTGAATATATTTAAAAGCTGAATTATATGATTGGGGGGAACTAGTAAACATTAAGGAAAATTAGGGAAGTAAATTGCATATAGAACACTGTAATTGTAGCAATCACTTGCATATTGTTTTGTGTTTATAGTACTGTTTTTCTTTATTTTCCTGAATGTGTATAGTTATTTGAATGAATTGAAATACTTAATTATATTAAGGATTGGGGAGAATAATTCGGAAGACATAATTAATTGTTTGGGGAGAAAAAGAGTGGGAAATAGTTGGAAAATTAATTGAATTGAGGGGAAAAGTTATAGAGTAAAAGATTAAATATTAGGAAGCAGGTATTAAGAAATAAATTAGACAAATTAATTGATTTTTAGTTACAGCATATATACTGATTTATACTGATATATACTGATTTGAATTGATATATATTAATTGATATAGATTTACTTTGATTGATATTGACATATATTGATGCTGATATATACTGATTTTGATATTGATATTCATTTAATTTGATTCCTACTGATTTATATTCGAATTATATCAAGATATAGATTCTTGATTTGAATGACTGATTAAGAGTGATAAGTGTATTTACTGAAGGATTTATTGACTGAGTAGGCTTTCTAAAGCTATTATAGGGGATTGATTTATCGAATTCAGTTATTTAAGTTATAAGAGAAGAAACAATTTAAGTGAATAATTGATTGTTACTAGTGATTACTTGGGTGTAACCACTTATTATTGTTGTGATTAATTGTTGGTCATTGGAATATTGCTTGGAAAATTGCATGATGGCATCAGGAATGAGGAAAGCAATGTCAGTTAAGCAACAACTTCAAATGAGACCAGCTCTAGAAGAACAACCTAAAGCATCAGAGTTTACACCAACAACTATCGAGGAAATCAGGAAATTGAGGAATGATTTCAAAAAAGATATAAAAGAAATGGCAAGTGATATAAGAGAAATGAAGAAAGAAATGGGAAGTGTAGGAGAGACGTTGGAAAATATAACTATGGAAATGAAGAGTATTAATAAAAAATTAGATGAAATACAAGACAGAACTATGAAATTGGAAAAAGAAGCTCCATTGATGGAAAAACAGATTAAAAAAGTAGAACAACAGAATAAAAGCATGGAGGTAAGATTTAGACAAGTGTATAAAAATAAGAGGTTTGAGAGTGATACCATCTTTGGCGGAATTTATAAGCTAGAATGCTGAGCAACTTGACCTTGAAATTGATAAGATGTTCAGGATTAACTCGCTTATTGAGAAGAAAAGGAAGTTGCCACGGGACATTGTAATATATTTTTTGAGAGAGAGCGTGAAAGATCTGGTGATTCGACAGAGTTACACAAGCAAATTTGTTGTCAGCAGCAGGCGGAGGCCAAGCAGAAGCAGGACGAGCGGCTGGGGTTGGACGGCTTTTATTAGCAGGAGCCAGCAAACAGAGGGTTGCAGCACCCTCCTGCCAATGGGCTGAACACACACAGGGTTACGACTCAAAGCAAACATAGGGTTACATCACGCAGAACGGAGGCAAGGTCCCCCGGTCACCGGGAAGGCTGGTCGCGGTCACTGGAGGGAGGGGCCGGTCCTGGCTGCTGGAAAGAAGGGATGTGGGCACAGAAGACCGATGGTTGTTGCTCCGTGGTCCCTCCCCGCCAGTGTCTGCCCTAAGTAGCCCCCAGCCCAGCTGAGGCCAATCAGGAGTCTCCAGGGCGGGGTCCGCAGCTGAGAGCTCTCAGTTGGCAGCCTGGGCTCACAGCTGAGAGCTCTCAGCCCACAGCTGCTTTTCCATCAGCCACCAGGACCGGCAAACTGCCTCTTTCGCTTGCCGTCGCTGCCGGAAAGGAGGAGGAGTGGCGGCAATCTCTAGGCTGGAGCCACGGACCGGTGGGAACTCTGGACTGGAGTCAGGGACCGCCCCCCCGGCGAGGCCGCAGGCGCCTCAGCCGCCGGGGCGGGCTCGAGACTGGCGTCAGCGTCGCTGGCGGGCCCGATCCCCGCCTCCGCCGGGGCCTCCCCGTCCTCCCGAAGATCTCCCCACGCGTCCGAGCCCTCATCCACGTCGGCCACGCCATCCACGTCGGGAGCGTCTGAGGCCCCCTCAACAGGGGCAGCGCCACCTGCGTTGGGCACGGCCGGAGCGTCCGAGGCCTCCTCAGTGGTGGCGGCGCCATCCGCGGTGAGCTCGGCCGGGCTCACAACATTTGTGATTAAACAGAATGAACTCCAGATATTTAAAGATGTCCCTGCACAGGTGTTGAAAAGAAGAAAAGAATATTATTTTTTGACCCAGGTGTTAAAAAGAAGTGGAATTTCTTATCACTGGTGCAAATTAGAAGGAGTTACTTTTATGTAAAAAGAACGAAGATTTACATTAAATACAACTTTAAAAGCACAGGATTTTTTGAAGAGATACAAGGAAGAATTGAGGAAAAGGCGTACAGAAGAACAAGAACAAGGAAGAGATTACGAGAGATCAAGAATAGATGAGGAAGAAATCCCAAAAGACTGTCGAAGGAGAGTAAGTGAGGAATTTGAAATGGAAGTGAAGACAGGTCAAGAAAAGGAAGAAGAGTTAGATCAAGAAGAAGAAGAAGAGGAGGAAGTAGAAGATGAAGAAAAGGAAGGAGATCAGGAACAAGAACTAGAATAAGAAGAAAGAAAAGGAAGAAGGAAAAAAGAAAAAATGAAAATAACATCATGGAATGTTAGGAGAATGAACGCGGCAGTCAAAAGGGAAAGGATATTTCACCATTTAGAGAAAATGAAATCAGATATAATCTGTTTACAAGAAACTCATATACGAGATAAAGATCTAAAATATATGAAGAATCCGAAGTTGGGACAAGAATTCTCAACGGCAATTAGGAAGAAAAAAAAGGGTGTGATGATATATGTGAATAAAAAATACAACGCAAAAGAAATGTTTAGAGATAATAAAGGCATGTTAATTGGTATAGAGATAGAAACAATTTGTAATAAGATTCTACTAGTGGGAATTTATGGCCCACTAGAAAATAAGTCTCCGTTCTTCAAAAATTTAACAAAGAGTTTACTAGAATATGATTACCAAGATATAAAAATTATAGGAGACTGGAATGGGGTGATAAACCCAGAGGTGGATCGAACATTAAAAAAGAAGGGGAAAACGCCAAAAAGAAAATTACCAAAGACATTTGATGAATTGACGGATTTAGTTTCAGTAAATGATGTATGGAGACATTTATATGGGGATGTTAAAGAGTATATGTATTTCTCGGAAGTGCCTAAGACCTGGTCAAGGATCGACATGTTTTTAGTCTCGAAAACTTTATGCAAAAATGTTAAGAAAATGGAGATCCTGCCAAGGTCCTTATCAGATCATTGTCCCATCACAATGACTACAAGAATGAAAGGGAGAATATAGATGGATTATGAAAGACAAACTTTTACGAGATGAAAAAAGTAATAGAAAAGATAAAGCAGGAAATAAACGTTTTTTTTAAAAGAAAATTTAGGAAAAGGAATGCCAAACAAGATAGTATGGGATGCAGGAAAGGCAGTGATAAGAGGCCTATTTCTACAACAGGAAGCTTACAAGAAAAAAATTAAAGAAACAGAAATATCATAATATGATGGCAGAACTTAAGGAGAAAGAGGAAGAATTAAAGAAAGATCCAAGAAATACAAAACTATTGAGATTAAAATTATTCAGAAACAAATGGCCATGGAAGATAAATTGGAAATAGAGAAGATAAAATATACTTTTCAGAGATTTTTTGAACATGCCAACAAGACAAGGAAGTGGTTGGCATATAGATTGAAAAAAGAAAAAGAAAAAAGAATAATTACAGAAATCAAGAAAGGGGATAAGATATATACAGAACAAAGAAAAATCAAGTCTATGTTTAATGAACATTACAAGGATCTATTTAAAGATCCAAAAGACACGGAAGAATATATACAGCAAGTAAAGAAATATTTAGACAAAATTAAAGTAGATCAAACCCAGGAAGAGCAGAGAACAGAATTAAATAAACCCATTTCAAAAGTTGAAATTAGAACGGCAATTCAAAAATTAAAAATTGGAAAAGCGCCAGGTCCAGATGGATTTATGGTGAGGTACTACAAAGAATTTCAGGATCAACTAATTGACCCCATTCAAAAGCTGTTCAATGAATTGGAATTGATGGATAGACCAGATTCACAGGGAGAGGTGACAATTACTTTAATACCTAAAGAGGGTAAAGACCGGTTGGGGGTAAAGAATTATAGGCCAATATCTTTATTGAATATTCATTATAAGATATTTACATCTATTTTGGCAGAAAGATTAAAGAAAATTTTAAAGAATTGGATACATGAGGACCAAAATGGTTTTTTGCCAGGAAGATCAATAAAAGATAACGTAAGAGTGATATTGGATATAATTGAATATTATCATAAACACGAGGGAAAAATGGGACTGATCTTTGTAGATGCCGAAAAAGCATTTGACAATGTAAAATGGAGACTTATAGTAGAGGTATTGGAAAAGATAAATATGGGGGAAAGATTTATTGATTGGATAAAAATGATATATAATAATCAAATAACGAGTAATGTAATAAATGGAGATAAAACAGAAAAAATTGAGATTAAGAAGGGAACAAGACAAGGTTGCCCCCTGTCACCCCTAATCTTTGTAATGGTGATAGAAATATTAAATAGTAAGATAAGACAAGATATGGAAATAAAGGGGATTAAAATTGGAAACCAAATGTATAAATTAAGGGCTTTTGCGGATGATCTTGTAATTATGCTAGATGATCCAGTTAAAAGTATATTAAGACTAATTGAGACCTTTCAAGAGTTGGGAAAGTAGCAGGATTTAAGGTCAATATGGACAAAACAATGATGTTAGCAAAGAATATTACAAAAAAAGAAGAGGAAATTGAACATCTGTCCCATTTTAAGGTAATAAAAAAAGTGAAATATTTAGGAATCAATATTACTAATAGTAACACGGATTTATTCGACAACAGCTACAAGAAAGTATGGGGAGAGACAAAAGACTTGAGAAGATGTTCAAAACTCGATTTATCATTGATGGGAAGGACTGCTACAATTAAAATGAACATCTTACCGAAAATGATATTTTTGTTTCAAAATCTCCCGATTATTTCAAATGACATACCTTTCAAGCAATGAAAGAAAGATTTATCAAAATTTATATGGAACGGCAAAAAACCAAGGAAAAAATGAACTGTATTAAAAGATACACAAGAAAGAGGTGGACTAGGATTACCGGATTTAAAATTATATTTTCATGCTAGTTGCCTTTGCTGGATTATGGATTGGATTAAGTTAGAGAATGCGAGATTACTAAAAGTAGAGGGGACGGATCTCTTTTTAGCTGGCATGCCTGTATGTGGTACGATAAAGTAAAGGTAAATAAGGAATTCAACAACCATTTTATAAGAAAACCTTTATTAAAGGTATGGTTACAATATAGAAATAAATTATATGTAAAGATACCACAATGGGTGTCAGCGCATGAGATGCTCTATAGGAGAGAAAGACCCCAATTAAATAAATGGTTAATATATAAAGATTTAATAAAGGTTCAAGGTGAAAATATAATTTGGAAAAGTAAAGAGGATATGGTTAAAGTTGGTATTACTTCACAATGGTTACTGCAAAGGCAACTAGAAGAAAGGTTTAAGATGGATATGAAGATACAAGGAATTTAAACAAGGGAGAAGGAGTTTGATAAATTGTTAAAACCAGGAACAGACCATTTGATAGGTAAAATATATAGAATTTTATTAAATCTGAATATGGAAGAAGAGACGGTCAAGGACAATATAATAAGGTGGGCGTAAAATTTGGGACATGTAATTCCATTACAGAGTTGGGAAAACTCTTGAAGAGATGTGAAAAAATATTGTATAGGTACAAATTTGAAAGAAAATTATTATAAGGTATATTTTGTTGGTATTATACACCAGTGCAAATTGCTAAAATAAGTAAGAATGTGAAAAATATGTGCTGGAAATGTCCAGAAAGAGGGACCTTTTACCATATATGGTGGTCTTGTGCTAAAGCTAAGAAATATTGGAAAAATATCCATGAATGTATTGTTAATGCACTTCAAATTAATTTCCCTATGAGTCCGGAAATATACTTATTAAATATATTAGATACTAAGTATTTTAAGAAGAATTCATTGAGAAAAATGATTATATATATGGCAACAGCGGCAAGATTAGTATTTGCACAACAATGGAAGTCAAAGGAAGTACCCAAGGTTAAGGAAATTGTATGAACTGTGGGAACTGGATCAATTAACATCAATATTAAACAACAGACCACGAAAACAGATTTTTGAAGAGTGGAATTTAATTATAAACCCCTTTGGGAAGCCCAATGGGGAAGATAATAGTAAATGAATTGAACAATTAGAAAAACAAACTTGGAGGAACAAATAATGTAACAAGATTGTAGAAATACTGGAAAGAGGTAGTGGTATGATAGTTAAGGTTTCGAGCACAAGGAATTGTTGGTCATGTATAGGTAAAGTATAATCGCCCACAAGCTATGTAGAAGTAACAAGGGAAGGGTAGTAGGTAGGTATTGAGATTGTATTGACTTCTATTTGTTATTTTGTTTCTTTTCTTTTTCTTTCTTACTGGTATGTATAAGATTGTATAAAAAATGTATAAATGTAAAAGATAGGATGTAATTTCGATATATGATGTATAGATACGGTGGAAGCATATTTATGTTAATGTAAAAATTATGGAATGTTTTATTTTTATGACTTTAATAAAAATTAATAAAAAAAAAAAGAGCCAGATCTCAAACCTGACTCCTTTTTATCTTTTGCATCTTTCTTGGTAAGTAATGCCATTTTTTTAGCCTTACCATCCACCTTATCAATTTTTTTACTGCTGCATACCGTTTGTACTTCCTCTAACTCACTCTCACTATAGGAAACAAAGACTTTTCTGAGTGCTTCTTTTTTGTCATCTTCAGAGACTCGCGGGTTGGCAGTGATTTGCCTTTCCCTTTTCCACACTCAGAACCCCACTGATCTAATGGTATCTGAGACAACGCAATATTTGCACTCTCCTTTATTCCTTCCTCAGAGCCTCGTGGAGTGGTGGGCATCTTGGAATTTATCTCTTTCTGCAATTCCGGCATTTTCTTTTTAATCTCAGTTCCTTTCTCTTCCGTTTTCTTTTCCATTTTAAGCTTAACACACCAAATTGTTGGAGAGGGGCTACATCCCACCCGGTTCACTCACCAGGTAAAAGAAAACTGTTGGAGAAAGGAGGGATTCTAACGGCAGACAAGCCCGCCTCATCTTCTCCCCCCAGTATGTAAAAGAAGCATAGACCCAAGTTTACCCACCAAAATAGACATAAAGAAAACTGAGGTTGATAAAGAAAAAAAAAATCACCCTTGGATGCATATTGGAAGTTTTCAAGTGGTCTCTAGAAGGTTCTAATTATTTACATTTACTTATACAAGGCTTACTTGACCTAGTTTCATTTCACAGGTGCATACTGTTGATTTGTAATGACAGTCACTGAAACATGTTGAACTGCTTCCTTTTTTGTGCTACAGAAACCACTCCTTAGTCTTTCCCCATTAGGGCTGCCTCTGGTACCAAATTTTCCATTAACGACGTAATGCCCAGGAACAGTATTACATCTTTAACAGCAGTATACCTGCAATTCCTCTCATGCAACTGATGATTTATGTCTCACACAACCCCTTTTTTATCGTTATTCTAACCTTTTATTTACTGGGGAAGGACTTTTGTTGCTTTATTTATTTTTGCTATAACAGTTATACCCAAAAGCTCTGAATACTAGCTGCAAGCCTAAATCCAGTTGCTAGTCCCAACTAAAGTACACATGAGGAACCAACAGGATTTAGGTAAGTATTGACCTACATTTTAGCACTTAGACTAGTCACTGGATTTAAAGAAAAACTCATGCCCCCCTCTACCCCCAATTGTTGGTTTTCCTTCCCTATTATTAATTAGGCTAGGCAGCTCTGCTGACAGAGACAGTGTTGTGTAGTGATTTGAGCACTGGACTACAACCCTGGAGATCAGAGCTCAATTCTTTGCTCAGCTATGGAAACCCACTGGGTGATCTTGGGCAGCCACACATTCCCAGCCCCAGAAAACCCCATGATAGGATTGCCTTAGGGTTGCTGTAAGTTGGAAATGCACACACCAACAAAGGGCTGCTGGGACTTACAGTCCAAGAACATGCAAAGGACTTCATGATTTTTAGCCCTGATTTAACCTTAGGACAAGAATATTGCCTTCATGTCCACAGTCACTCTTTAAATCATGACCACCACCTTGTCCAGGCCAGTTCAAAAAGGCCAAGATCAAGAAAGGACTGAGGTCTTGCCGGACTCATGGATGAACTAACTTGCTCCTTTCCCCTTCTCCATAAAAGCAACAGCTTGATAATACTGGGAGAGAAATGAGTAGCACCAAGCGGTCTGGAGGATGTACTTATGCAGGCAGAAAAGTTACAAATAGCAAGGAAGTCACAGCAGGAAGCAGCCAGATTACCTTAAGCTCCTCTACTTGGGCAGTGCGAAGACATTGGCCATTTCTACACTAGGCTGTTATAGTGCTATTATTCCACTTTAAACACCTTTGAGCCCCCCAACTGCAAACTCCAGGATTCCATCCGATGTTAAAAATGGAACAATAGCACTGTAACAGTTTAGTGAGGAAATAGCCATGCAACCAGCAGCTTGTATGATACACTAAAGTAACTATCCAGAACTCGTGCACACAAGTGACAAACCTCAGATCCCAGAATCCTCCAACCAGCATTTCCAGTAGCTTTTCCAAAACGGCGTCCGAAACATACTCCCTTGGAAATAAGTTTCATTGGTACGAATGGACCTAAGTTCTGAGTAAACACGACTCTTGGAAGGGTCGTTAACAAAAGGAATTAACCAGAAGGAACGGAATACGTTCCTAACATGATTGCATACCTCAGTTCGGACGACTGGATCTGCACTATCCCAGCGCTGAATTTTTTAAATCTTACCATAACACGGTGGGGAGCGGGGAACCTCCTCCACTGCCCCAGACACTCTTCCGTTGCCTTCCTAAGTCTCCTTACACTCGCCCCTCGCACGCAGGGCGCTCCCTCGCCCTTTTTTCCCGCATTTGCTTCGCGGGTTTGGCGGGAGAAAAGTCTCTCAGCCCTCGCGGTTAAACCTCCGTCCCGCCCTCCGCCTAAAGCTCCACAAGCCAAGCCTCAAACCGCCGCCTTGCCAGGGCGTGGCCTCAGTAGCCCCCTTCGCGAGAGTGATGGCGGCCGCTTCCACTGAGGGAGACCGAGAAAGGCCGCTATCCTGGTAACCGAGCGGCGGCTGGGGCCTCGCGCTTGAGTTGTGGCCGTTTCCCTCCCCTCTCCATCCGCCTGGCTGCGCGAGAGCGAGCTTCTCGTTGGCGGAGGGAGAAGAAGAGGACGAAGCAGTTAACGGTCCCTTTTCCCTTACCCTTCTACCTTTACTGTCGACCTCTTCGGGGTTTTTTGCACATTTCCGAACCACTTATAAAAGTTTTCTTTAATGAAATTACAGTATCTTTAAAACAAAACGAAACATAAAAAAAAAACAAAGCAAAACAAACAAAAAACGTGAGTTCATCATTGTAAATCACAGTGGTAATTTGACAGTCTACAAATAAAATTATGTACCTAATAAGGTTCACTCCTTGAGATTAAAGCTATAACTATACCAACAAATATATGTCAATAGAAATAAATCTATAGATTTCTAACCATAATATATTGTATTCCCTTCCCTACTCTAGATTGGAATATTTCTTCATATGGAAAAGGCTTAAATTCCATAAATAAAGGAACATGCAACTCAATTTTTTGCCATAATTGCAATTCCTCATTTTAAATAGATGGCAAATAAAACAGAAAAAAAAAGAATTATAATTATGATATCGCTAATGATAATATTTATGAAATAATAATACGCAAAGTAATATTAGTCAACTTATAAGGTTACGGCCATTTTGACAGAAGAAAATTAGTATTGGATCCCACTATTGTTGAACTTTATCTGACTTTTCTATTGCAAGACAGGACATCAATTTCTTTCATTTCAAGTATAAAAATTTTAGGACAGTACTGTTGGCCATGAGACAGCACTTGCGCCATCTTGTTATCCTCCTCTCACCTCTGTGTACAACATCTAGCATCCTTTTCATTATTTTAAATTTATATGAGAAGAAATTCAACAGGTCAGGTTGCACAACATCAAAGCATGGCCATGCTGTGAAACCTGTTGACTCTTTCCTTCTCAGCCCATTTCATAGGCCATCGTTTGAAGAAGACAGGCGCCTAAGCGAGGAGGGGGACATGGCAAATAGTTGTACCGCTCAAAGGCAAAAAGGGAGGCAGTAGAAGGCCATTTCTGCATTATACCGTTCTAGTGCTATTATTCCACTTTCAACACCCTATGGAATCCTGGGGTTTGCAGTTTAGGAAGGGGCCTTTAGAATTCTCAGCCAGAGAGATCTTTGACCTCAGTAAACTACAAACCCCAGAATTCCACAGGATGTTGAAAGTGGAATAATAGCAAAAGTATAGTGCAGAAATGGCTGAGGAGTGATGCATTAATAATGAAAGGCCCACACAACCAAAGCTTGGGAAAGTTCCTTTTGGGGATATAATGACTGCCAGAAATCACAAGCCAGCATATTGGTCACAGAGTTCTGGGAGTTGTGGGTTAGGGATCCCTGTTCCCCCTTTTCTAGCCTAAATAATTTAGACCCCTGGTTACTAACTTGTATTCATGGCTCTACCGCCACTTTTTTGCCTTTCTTAGCTGTGAAAGAAATTCTGGCATCAACATTGTAGGACATGCTAAAAGTGGAAGGGATTCCAAAGTAGTGCTATAGTCATTGTGCCACCTGCTAATATTTCTCTTTTTCGTCCACCTGCCCCTATGCACACATTCTTGTGCTTTCATGACTAAGCACAGGCATTTGTGAATATGCCTTCAAGTGACTTCTGGGCAACGCCATGAATTTCATAGGGCTTTCTAAAGCGAGGAATATTCAGAGGTGGCTTTACCAGTTCCTTCCTCTAAAATATAGCCTACAGCACCTGGTATTCACTGGTGTCTTGAAAAGCATGAAGCGCCCTCGAGTTTGTATGGAGGCAGGAAGTTACAAATAGTTTGGAAGTCACACCAGACAGCAGCGAGATTGCCTTAAATGTCCTCTATGTGTGGAGGCATGCGATCGGTAGCTTGCACGGTACCCCAAAGTAACTATCTGGAACCAGTGTATGGAATCAGAACCTTTCCAAACCTCAAGTATTAGGATCCCCCTAAGAGACATGGGCAGAAGCTTTTCCAAAACTGCGTCGGAAACATACTCATTTCGAAATAAGTTTCATTGGTATGAATGGTAAAGACGATTCTTGGAAGGATTATAATAGAAAGTTTAGGGGGGAAAATAATCAGAAGGAAATAAATTCTTCTAAGTTGATTGGAGTTTGGAGAGACATAGTAAACCACTGGATGTGATGTATACCTGCGTTCGGTCTTTTTAATCTCACCATAATACGCTGGGGCTCAATGGTTTGTGGGTTTTGCCACAAAAAAGGGGAAGCAATAATATCACAGGACTATCATTCCTTTAAAAGCTCGCTCGCTTCCTTTTCACCCTGACCTGAACAATTGCCGGGGTGAATGAGGCAAAAGCTTGCAGCGTAAACCCACGAAAAGTCCAACTAATCCTCCGAGACGCCGTGTGCCGCAACCCTGACCTGACCCAGCCCAGCCCAGGTAGGTAGGTTCCAGCGGGAGACATCGCCTCCCTCTGGTGTCCTCTTGGGCCATTTCCGCACTAGCCTGTTAGAGCGCGATGATTCCACTTTCAACCTCCTCTGGAATCCTGGGGTTTGCAGTTTCGGGAGGGGCCGGCCGGCCCCTCCCGAAACTGCAAACCCCAGGATTCCAGAGGAGGTTGAAAGTGGAATCATCGCGCTCTAACAGGCTAGTGCGGAAATGGCCCCGGTTTTGCTAATCGCACGTCTTTGATGAATGAGGATGGCCGTAGGGTTTGCGTGTCAAACTGTTGAGCAATGCAACCAGGAGGTGGGAGCCGGGAGAGAAAGCGCCTCGCTCCCCCGGTCTTCCTTGGCCAGGCGTTCGGCACAGAGAGTGTGAACCGAAGCCACGCTCTCTCCTCCCCCTTGCGGGCAGATAATCGTGTCTCGCCCCGCCTCCGCTCCTCCTCTCCCAGCTGAAGCGGCTCTGGATGTCGGCGGCAGCCATCTTTGTTGATGTGTCAGCTTTCGGTTCCTCCTGAGGCTGCGGTAGCAAAGCGCAGGAGGACAGAGAACGGACCCGTTCCTTGGCTGGCCCTCGTTCGGACATTAACCATGGGAGAGCAGCTGCTCTTGCAGCGGGTGCTCTGGTTTCCAGATTCCTAGCAAACTGGTAAGAGCTTCTTGACTTTGTGTGTGTATGGGGGGGGGGGATATTGAACTAGTCGTTTCAGTCATCAGGAATGGGGATTAGTATAGGTGGGCTGAAAGAGGAGCACGTAGAACCTGTTACTAGGCAGAAGAAGCCGAGCTCTTGCTGCGTGTGTTCGGTTCTCAGTGCTTCATCCCCTTCTTTAGGTTTTAAAATGGTTTGGACGCCAGAGGGTGAATCTTCGAAGTGGCATCCCCACTCTTTGCTTTCCCCTGACCCCTGATCATGTCGTAGATCAGTTAGTCGTTCTACTTGGTGGCAGATCATGTATCCCTTAGTGCTTTTTCTCTCCCCCCACCACACACTTTGGTGTCCTTCGAGCAAATCTGTCTTGGGAGATTGATTGATGCCCCTCTTCAAGAGCTGGCTAAGCAGTGGTGTACCTGTTTTACCAGGAAGTAAACTAACAGAGGTGAGTGCCTTGCCCTCAAGGTCACACACCCAGCCATTGAGGAATAGCTTCTGAATTCCCCTGCTGCTTTAGCATTTTAAGGATGCCTTTGGAGAGGTGTCACCCTGTGACTGCAAATCTGGTCCGGCCAGTAAGATTGCATGTGGTAATACATCAGAAGTTGTCAGGTAGTGAAACTGTTGGGGTTTCTTTAACCCTTCTGACCTCAAATGCTGCCATTAGGTTTGTTTCTTCGAAGAATTCCTTGATGAAATGTTTTGATTGAAGGTTAGAAATTTCAGTGTGGGGGAATTAGCTGGTTATGTTGCAGCTTTACTGGCCAAGTCCTGCAAAATTTAGAAAAACATTGCATTTGTGTATGATTTTAATTTTTATTTACCATGTGCCTTGCCCCAAGGCACCTATATATGTTCTACAGGAGCAGGTAAGCTAAATTTATTTAGCTTTATTGTACTCCAGGTTAAATTCCTCACTGAGAAGCTTTGCAGTACTTTTTGGCTCCGCTGCTGTGCTACTCTCCCATTCTGCACAATCTGCATTTCAGGAATTTTCTCAATGGAAAATGTTAATTACTGTTTGCACTGCCTCCAAACACAGAGATTAGAAAAGCTGCCCCCTCTTTTGTTTCTGCTTTTCTTTCCCTGATTATCAGCAGGTAGACTTTAGATACTATATACTTAGTGGTTTTCTTTATAATCTTTGCAAGATTTACAGGTTGATTCTGTGCAGGTTTATACAGGAATAAATCCTAAATTCAGTTGAATGTCCAGTAAGTAAATAAGCATAGGATTTCAGCCTTTTGTTATTGCTTTGGATTTTGAGCTGTAAAACAATGGTTTCTATGGCTTCCATATTTGAAAACTAAGAGGCCTTGTTGCCTGTAAAATCATTCAGTAGTGTGGACAAAGTCACTTACATTATGGCTGGGGGCCCAGAAAGCAATTTGGTAACAAAGCCATTTCACAGTTTTTCCAGTTTCTTTTTGTGATGCCACAAAGATCTTTCTCAACTGACTTTGTTGTCACTGTTGCTACAGTCTGAAATCTTCATATATTTAATTTGACAAATCTGGATAGTCTTTTCAGAATTGATAGGTGAGCAACTGCACAGTCCTTGGGACTTTGTTATGACATAGCACCTTCATTATTCAAAAATCTTATTTTTATCGTCTTCCCTCCTTTTGTAGGTGATACTAGTTTTGTATATGAAACAAGTTAGTAATCATGGGAAGCACAATAACAGTGGTGTTTAGGTAAAGGGTGATTTTTTTTTCTTATTGTCAAACTGTTTTGTGTTTCAGTTTTTGATCTGTGTACTTGTGAATCATTGTGAGACATGTTAACAAAAGAACTATTATTTGAAAGGCTGAGATGAGGCTTGGTGGTATGAACTTCTTTAAACAAATTGGTGCATTTGTCCTAAATTGTATTTTCTAGCTTTCTGCCAAAATCGACGCAAGTGGTAGCTAGAAAAAAATATTTTAACTTTTTAAGCTAATACAATTGCTAACTAAAGATGTATGTAAGAAGTACTAAAAACTATACTAGTTGCATTTATAGATGAAAGAGTAAAATCAAAGCTTTTGTTCTCAGAAAGCTTGGCAGTGTAGGACTCATTTAGGAGTCTTTTGGATGTATCATAACACCTGCTGCTGTGTTTCAGTGCCATGATCTGTAATTCTCTTCTGCCAATCCCAGTTGGTTTTTCTGTATTATTTTCTTCTTTATATTTACGCAGTAGATTTTTAGTTGGGCTACAGTGACCTGAAGTTTAATGAAACAAAACTTCCTGTTTAAAAATGTTAGTTGGTGTCAAGGCCTTATCTACCTAAATACCCCTCATGCATTTGAATCAAAAAGGAGGTGAGGAGAGGACCAGTGAGCCACTGTTTTTCTTATTACCACTTAAGTTACTACAGTCAGCTGCTAAGGATAGGCCTAATATTGATGGCTGGGCTCCTGAAGCCGAGGATCCCAGAGGAATTTGCAGACGCTGTAATTTCTCCTGCAAATACACACCAGTATATGATACAGAAAGGTATTAAAAACGTTAATGGTACTACAGTATTACTGACATGGGCCCCATAAGCAAAATTTCTCTTACCAAAAAAATATGACAACAATGATCCTTTGCATAGACAAGAACTTAACAGTGTAGATTTTGCCTTAGTGTAAGACTTCCAACTCTTTTTAATCTGCCTCTGACGGTTGTGGGGGGTTTTTTTTTTCAATCTGTTGCAGCTATGCAGATATGCTTGGGATCCATTTGACAGGTTAACTGTGCACTTTTACTTCTATCTGATATTGCTCTGCAACGTCTAACGTGTTAAAAATACATCCTCAATGTGAAGAAACCGTATTGGATTTAAAAGGAAACAGATTGGATGTAGCATTTTATTTTGTCAGTAAACTCTATTTATGCCTGCTAGTTATTTCTTTTGGATCATGATCTATTGAGTGCTGCCCTCTCACTGTGTTACAATCAAACATGAACAATATATAGAACTTCCATTTTGAGCTGTAAAATTCTTGTTGACTGAAAGGAGCAGAGTTGATTGGAAACTCGCTGGATGGAAGCCCAGTAGTTTCTGATAATAAACTTGCTTTTGATATTTTCTTGTATTTATTTGTTGTATCTCAACTTTCCATTTAAAAAAAAGCCCAAAGATGATAAAATAACATCCACAATCAATACTTTTTAAAAAATGTTAGAAAGCTGTCTAAAAATTCGTTAGATCTTTTAAGATTACTTTAAAAATCATAGCCAGTTGAAGTATCACTAAACTGAAACACAAGCACTCTTAAATCTTTCCCACAGTTTGGCTGGAATATTAGTGAAAGGTTGATTCCTTCTGGGGGAAACAGTGAGGTGCTCACTTACTTCATTGACTTGAAGGAAGTAGAAGCCAATTTCAACACTGGTGTCATTTGTTTCCTATATTCCCTCTCTGTCAGGAGGAATTTCACACAATCTTCAGCTTCTAAAATTCTGAAGAGTAGTGCTGTATAAACTATGTCACAGTTATCCAGTCTTGAAGTTAGTCCTCGTTAGGGTGCTAATTATAGTTGCAGTGTATGCCATTTCTGGTGTTGGATGTGCATACTGATAGTTTTTACTTAAATTGACAATTTTGTTACCCATTCCTGGGCAGCGTAGTACATGAGGAACTTCTAATTAAGGGGTTTATTCTGCAGTCACTGAGCCCTGCCACACATGCTGAATTTTATACAGTGGCATAGGGGTGCCTAACCACTGATATTGTGCATTTGTTTATCTCCATGTTTTCTCATCCCTTCTTCATTCTTTTTGCCCTTTAACACAGAAGATTTGTACAGGAGGATAAAATGGGAATAGCTCTACAACACCTTATTATTCATACCACTAGAAGCTGTATGTATCAAGATGCTCTGTTACAAAACAGAAATGAATTATGTGAAATCTGTTTTCAAAGAATCATAGAGTTGGAATATGCACTTAATGCTGCTTAACTACAAACTCACTGAAGAGGGGGCAAGAACGTTACAGAAGTATAAAGTTCCAAAATGGCACTAACTGATAGTGTATGAGAGAGTTGTGATGATAAACATACTGGTATTAAATAAGTATTTCCTATACTGATACCTTGTGTCTTGAAAACAAAATATGTCAGAAAGACTTAAGTCAATTTTCTTGTTTTGTTTCACACATACAGGCATCCTGCCCATACCCTGGCTTGATCTGAGACTAATTCTGTGCCTGTCTACTCAGCAGTAAGACCTATTGTTCTGAGAAGGGCTTATTCTTGCACAAGCATGTGTAGAATTGCAGCATCTGCACATGTGCTAAAGTGAGAGTGAGCCCTGCACATGTGTCAAAATGAGAGTGAGCCCAGCAAATCACTTGGTAGCAATGGCATATCCAGCCTTACCATTAGGCTGAGTGAGATGGCAACTTCAGACAGCATGGAAGGAGCGTAGGAGAGAAGCAGACTTTTAATTATTTACTTTGCTGTTGTATTGTTACCAAGGATGGGAAGATATACTTGTGTGATTTTCTACATCATATGCCCAAATAACTTGACTGACTTTATGTACTCTGCACATTGGCTTGGGTAATGTTCTGCCTCAGGTAACAAAATCTCTTGATCCATCCCTGAGCAAAGATAATAAAATAGTGCTCTTTATGTGATTTGCAGGGAAAGGTGAGTGTAATGTTTTTTGTTGTTCCTGTGAGAGCGAGCATTCATTGACATAATAGTATCTTATTACTGTTTCTAGGAAAAAAACCTGCTAATGTGATAGGACAATGGAGGTCACTTATTCCAGCATCCTGATGTTGACATGCAGTAGTAGATAGTACGGCTTGAATAGACACTAAACCGTACTTGTTAAAAAGAGAGAAAGAGGTGCATGAGCCAAATCCTCTGTTGGGAAGTGATCTCATCTTGCTTGCCCTAAAAGCTCTGCCTTTTAGTACTGAACTGTATGTAGATAGGCTGTGGCTACTTAGTGGACAATAAAATACACTTTGAGTGTTCTTGGATGTTTTTGTTGTTGTAGATGGTGATGATACTCACATTCCCAAGAATGGCTGTGGTCCTGAAAGCAGATGAAGGACTGAGCTGTGGCAGGAACTTCAGTTTCACCTCTCTGTGTTCTGTGATCCAGCATGACTCTTCCGCTGCCACCATGGAACAGCTAGGGATCTTTCAGACCCAGTCAGTTCTACTGAGTCATATGTGTGTTTATCTGTATGAATACACATGTAGTTTAAATGAAGATGGTATGTGAGGATGATTCTCCCCATAATGTCTTCATCATTTCAGTTGAGCCCATGCCAGCCTGATATTTGGTGAGGTTTTCAAACTATGATTGTACTGGGGAAGATGGTACATGAAGTGAGTCATCTCTATGTGCCGTCTTCCCCGGAACAATTGTGTTTTTCCAATCCCACCAAACATCTGTTTGGCATGCTGAAGGTCTTTGGAGGTGTCAGGGGGACATAACCATGATTAGAAAGAGAGACATAACAGCAAGGGCCTACATAACTGGAGCAGGCTGCATGAAAGATCTTTGGCATGGTTTGCCACATGTACTCCAGTGTGTGGTTCTGACACATACTGTCATTAGACTGCCGTAATACTGCCTTGGCAATAGTTTATATGTAGAGTTGCTTGATACAGTGTGCCAAGAAAGGGTGCGTTTTTCAAACATTATTTCCAGCACAGGTGATCATGCGCTTGGTAAGAACTGAGTTTTTCTCTTTATGTATGACACTGAGATGTTGAACACAAGAGACATTGAACATTGCAGTGTATTTCAAAAGGAAGGTGCAAAGGTTCCAAATATCCTGACTATATAGTCGTATGAAAAAGACATCCTGCTTATGTTTGGTGCTGTCATTTAATATTAAGTGCAGATCAGACAGTCTCAGAAGACATCTCTTCAAATGTCAGTGTCTAGTCAGGAATAGGCATCATACCTGACTAGATTTCTAATTTCAGGAGCCCCAAGCTGTTCTTTCTTGTCATATAAATAGGGAAAAAATGTTGAATAACAGGGGCTAATCTTCATCATGAGATAGTGATGCAGTGCAGCATGACGCTACTCTTCCCAAACTCCTTCCTGCTCACATCTATTTTTTTCTTTCTGATATACAGTGGCTCAACAACCTACTCGTCACTTTTGAGTAATAAGCGGGATTCCTGTCCATTCCCAGGCCATAGCATGGGTCAGTTTGTAAGCTTCTGTTGGCAAGAGAAACCTTGTTGTTGTTTGTTGTAGTGTGCCTTCAAGTCACGTCTATCACGGGATTTTCTTGGCAGGATTCATTCAAGGGGGCTTATCTTTGCTTTGATCCAAGGCTGAAAAAGTATGACTTGCCCAACATCGCCTAGTATCCATGGCTGCGTAACAGTAAAGAAATTATTGGCCAACAGTCTCCACTAGTAAGAATGTGCTGTACTTCCTCTAACCTCATCTATTCTTTTTTTATTGTTATGCCTTGTTACTTGTGTTACTTTGTTACTTGTTGCTTGTGATTTCTTAATAAGGTGTTTCTAATGGAAGCTCCTTGAAAACCTTTCCATGTTTGTGCAAGTTTGGTAAACTCTAGATTCCCACCCCCCTGCCCTCTGGCTTGTAAGAGGGATCATGCATGTAGATATAAAATACAATATTAAAATATAATATTAAAATAACTTTCTCTGGCATTAATCTGTTTTGTTATTTATTATCCAGTGCTGGTCAAAATCCATTCCTTGTAGTTAAGCAGTACACTGGAGTGAACTTCACCTTGGAGATTGCACGTAAATGACTCCTGACCAAAGTGCAGGTCAGATTACACAAAGGAAAATTCTTATGAGAAGACTGGTAAAGACAGGCTGGAGACTTACTCCACTTAATTGAGAGTAAGTCCAGTTAACCAGAAGGAGATTTAACTCTTAATATAATAGGCGAATGCAAAAAGTGAACAAGTAAGGTCCTGCAGAGTAATTACTGAGTGGAGAATGCTTCTGTTCTGGTAGAAAAATTTTTTCCCCTTATGCCCTAATCACCTAACCCTATGCTCAATATTCATTAGTCTGTTTTGGAGTCCTTCCCAGTCCATTTTGGGATTTTCCTCCATTTTGGGGGATGGGGGATTTGTGTCCAAACTTGATTTCTCCATTGATTTCTATGATAAATTTTGAGTTCCCTCCCTGAGGACGTTAAAAACCTTTCCTAGCTTCTAGGAAAGAACCAGGAAATGACCAATACAGGCAATGAGAATAAGAGAACAGCAACCCCTTCCCCATGAAGAAACCCTCCTGCAGCAATCAGTTAATAGCCCAAAGCCTGTCTAGTGGGAGGAAAGGAAAGATGGACCCTACCTATTTTCTTCTAGAATAGATACATATAGAGGTAGCCACCAAGAAGGCCCTCTCACTTATCCTCACCAGATGTCCCTGTTGTGTAGTAGCACTGAAAGAAAGCCCTCACTCTAGGATCTAAAACTCAAGCAGGCTTGGATATGTGGTCTTTTGGATAGTCTGGGCCCAAGAAGCGTAATGGCTTTATAGATCATAACCCACATTTTCAGTTGTGTCCAGAAATGCACCAGTAGGCAGTGAAGCTCTTGAAACAACTGGAGTTATATATTCTCTGTAACCAGCTAGTCAGAAGGTTTTGAACAGACTCCTAAGGCAGCCCCACATAGGTGCATTACAGTAATCCAAGTAGGATGTAATCATGACATGTCACTGTAGTTAGATTTAACATATCCAGGATCTGGGTTCTTAGAAGGTTGTTATCCTCCTGACTCCATTTTTTCTCTCTCTCTTTTACTGTAGCATTTCAAACCTCTTTGATAGTGTAGGTTTGGCTAGATGTACATGAACACAGAATGACTTTAATTCACATGAAAAGAAATTATATTAAGGACTGAAACAGCAGAAAGGATATTGGGTGCAAAGGATTCCACAGGTGAGCTAAAGATGCAAAGCTGCTATTCATTTTTATTTACTATGAGTCATTGTGCCTCTAGACATTTGCAAGTGTTTTGTCTCAGAACCATGAGTATTATCTGCAAGCTTCATGACTTTAATGAAAAAAAAACTCTAAAGAAAAGAGCCTCTGTTAACTAACATTAGGGCAATTTTGAATCTGATACTTTCTGCCATCGCCTTTCATTGCATTGCGTGGGAAGGGAAGATTGGACTTAAAGAATCTATAATTTTGTTTTCAGTGATAGTAATTCAGACTTGAGGAGACAGTAAAAGAAAAGCAGAGTGCCATTTCTCTGGGGGTTGGAATTAAATCTTTGATAGTATCCCAGGATAGATATTTATGATACTCTAATAATTATGCCCCTCAAGCTTAGACCCCTTGACTGTTCCAGGCTTGCCTCAGCATTTTCCTTCCCTTAGTTTCACTCTCCCCCTCCCAAGCTTTTGGAAGTAATGGACAGTCTACTTCTCTGCAATCCCCACTTTCTCCCTACAAACAGATAGGTGCCATAGTACTGTTATTTTTAAAGCACATAACATATTATTTTTTCAAATTAGGTACAAAAGGTGTTGATGAAAGTAAGAAAAGCCATCTGTGCTTCAGATGCTGACACATGAGCTGATTTTTTTGGAAAAGAGATTAAGTATTTTACCTACTTTTCCCCACAGGCCTGTAGCGTATACATTTTTTTCCCAGTTCTGTTTAGATTCTTTGGTTAAGAAGTCTAAATGGCAACATTCTCGAATTTTACAGTTATTCTGAAAGAATTGGTGAATAAGGGCTCTTGAGTATGACAAAGCCTCAGCCTCAAACTTCTCCCTGTATTTCTTTTTATTTCCAGTGCCCTCACCAGTAAATCTTGATTTCTCAGTGCCACTCCATAAAAGTCTATGCACTTTTTCTATGTGTGTGTTTAGCTCTTATTCATGTTTCTACTGTGGTTCTTCCTATTCATTTCTCACCAGATGTATAGAGCCGGATTGGTGTTATTAAAGTGTTACCATCATATGCAAAGAAAATTGCTGATTTTGTTCACTGCAGTTGAAGGAGGAAAAATGAGCTGTAAATGTACTGTTTGAAAACAAAAGGTATATTTAATAATAGTATATTTGACATCTTCTTTTCCCACTGTCTAATTTGAGAGGCAGCAGATTAAATGAAATATAAAGCATGTATGTGGTGCAGATGCTATGCCATAACCAGATAATCCCTTGGTCAATGTGTAATTGATCAACTAAACTTTACTTCCTCAGTAGGCTATGCTAAAGATTTGTTCCCCTTTAATGGGGTGACACACCTTCCACTTATCTGTAAAGAGCAGGAATAGTCTTTCACAAAGGATGCCATCAGGGATATGCTTACATAGCACTTATAAATGAAATGTCCTACATTTTTAATACCCTTTAACAAAAGAAAATAGAGTTCCTATGTTTCAACTGAGAATAATAAAATATTTTATTTCTACATGTCTATATCTAATTTCAAAAAGAGTTTTAGCCAGGAACTGAACAGTTCTGTCCTTGCTCATAAGAAATACAGGGCTGCCTGCTAAGCATCCTGTTTACTCTGCTCTTTAGTGTTTTAAGAAATCTAAGAAACAGGAAGTAAGGAGCTGTTTGTTTAGTGAGTAGTACTCTAATGTTTTATAAGTGGTGTACACAGAAGATAGTCATATACAGCAGTGAGGAAAACGTCAATTACTTTGCATTATTCTGTGCTAGCAGATAACAGTAGTAATATGCAGATGTATAGAAAATTTGTCAGATAAAATTAGATCATTTGCCCATTTTTTGTTGTTTGCAGAGAGTGAAAAGGCTTTCACTTTTTATTCTTTGGATGGTTAATGTGGGCCATACAAATCATGTGTACCAACCAGCCACAGTCAGTGGTAAAAACAAGATGTAAATTGTTATGCTACTAATTAGGGTGAATGTAAAAGCCAATATGTTATTCTGCATTATAATTATTTCTTCTGTTGACTTGTATTCCATTGTTTCAGATGAGTTTATATTTTCAAGCAAACTTTGCAGTTATTATGAAGTAAATATTTAATTACATCTCCTATTAGTTTAGTTGGTACAGGTGTGCCAGGTGCAAAAAACAGACTAAGGAAGGAGGCAAGAAAGGCTTCTGCAAGGATACCCTGTGGTACATGTTATGAGGACGGCCCTCAGGCTTACACCCACACATACCCAAATTGCCAGTGATTGCATATGGGAATTAATATCTCGCTACAGAGGCATGTTGGCAGCATAAAGAATTGTGTTGCCTTCCGAGACTGAGAGTTATGCTGAAGGGAAATAAGTAAATCCAGTTTGACTCTCTGTGGTGGGGATGAAAATTGTGTGTCCATCTAGGTGTGTTTGAACTGTAGCACTCAACAGCCCTAGCTAGCTTAGTAGGTGGTGAAGAGTGTTGTGAGTTGCACTCAGACAGCACTTGAAGGGTTACATGATTCCCATCACCGCTCTAGGGGGATGAAAACTGGTTTTTTAGGAGATGTATTCTGACTGAGGCATGCGTGCCCTCTGACACTCCCACCTTGCTGGCAGCATCCTTCTTCTCCCAAGTCTTTCTTTGTAGTGATATAAATGGTTTGAATTCAGGAAATGAACCTAGCTTGCTGTGCTGCTTCTTTGCGTCCAAGATCCTGTCAGAGAAGGCCTCAGAAATTTTTCTGCCCCTGCCTTTCCATATACAGAAGCTGACAGAGTGGCCGTTGAATTTTATTTCAACAACAGTGATGGGATGAAGGCCTTTACTGCACTGGAGGGAAGCATAGGCTAGCTTAGGGAACAGGTCAAAAGAACTTTGGGAGGAAAATGTGGGAAAGGCTAAAATAACAAGGAATGGGATGCTAACAAGTATAGTCACATTTATTTAGATTCTTTTTCAGTTCAAGATGAGAGGAAAAGGATTTTAACTGCAGACTTTGAACTTCTGTTTTAAGGGAGATAGCAAAACATATGAGAGGCCAATTTTTTTCAGCCTGAGGGCTTATAGTTTTATTGGCCATGCTGACAGGAGAATATACAATACATAACCCATCTAGAAATTTTAGTTAAAAAATTGTTCCCAAAAACCTGGGTTGAGTGTAAATGCTGTATCTTAACTCTTATGAAAAAAGGAACTATCTCCTTCTCTGAGTAGGGTGGCGAAAGGCAAGAACTTAGTCTGTCCCAGGAGAATCTAAAAGAAACACTGACCCTCCTCTACTGTCTCTGCCGCAGCACTGCTTCTGACCTTTTTGAATGGTTGGATGAGAAAAAGGTGGCAGCAGAAGTGTCTCTTTGGTGCTTCCCCTCAAAAGACCACTGAGAAATTAGAGGAGGTTCATACTTCTTGTAGGTTCTCCCAAGATGGACTAAGCTCTCACCTTTCATCCACTCTATGCAGAGAAGGGGATGGTTCCTTTTTTGACATGTCTCTGAGTAGAGTGGGAAAAGGCTTTTTGAATGCCTGAATGGGGAAAATGGTGATGGTGGTGGTGGCTAGGCATGACTGGCCTCATGAGACGGTGCTGCCATTTTCTCGTCTATGTGGAATGACCCTCAAATTATCCACTGGTTATATCAAAATCCATAATTTTGACCTCAAAACCTGCACTGGACTTATACATGACTAAATAGGTAATTGTTTTACTTCAGCACATGTGTAGGCATCAGGTTAGTGAAGGCTGATGGAGATATTCCGAAAGAGAGTTCTGTACCATATATAAGCGACTGTATCACATAAGAACAACTTTTATGTGCAAACAAGTTCAATGTGCCTTAATTCTGTGAAAGAGTGACTTATTTCAGGTGAGTGCAATGGCTTCTGCTGCTTAGGGTTCACACTCTTGAAAGAAAAAAACATAAAGTTTGTACTTTCGATGGCAAAATGCTTGGTAACTTGGGTTAGAAAGTACAGGAGAAATCCTTTTTAATTTTCATCCTCATATCTGATGCTGGAGGGAAAAGAAACCCCATCTGTGTGGCCTGTATGAGAGCTATGTTTCCAAGAGTACCAAATCAGACTCTTTGCTTGGTATTTGCTTCTCTGGTTAATCATAGATGGGATGACCAATGTGTATATTTGCAGATAAACTTTTTTTTATTAATCATTTTAGAGTTTTGCATTTTTGGAATTTTGTTTTCAATATTCCAGCTGTTGAATTCAGTTCTCCATTTATTTTTCCATAGCAAATACTGGAAACACTAAAATAAAATAATAGTTTTGGTACTCTACATTTCTTAGCATGGATAGATCTGTGAGACAGTATATAGGTATTTTGTATGGTAGGTGGCATGTCAGCTACTGGATTGACAGTATGATGTTTCAATGCTTTGTCTGTTATGCATAGATGCAGCTCATTAGTGCAGCTTCTTGGTTAAAAACAATTCCCCAGCACCTCAGTCACAGGTTAAGTCAGGGTTTGGAAATCTGTGGCCCATATTTCTAGACTGCAACTGCCATCAGCCCCAGTCATCATAGCCAGTGCTGTGGGGAGCTGCAGTTTACATCTATGTACTGTTTACATCTTAGAAGTCCAAAAGTTGCCCACCTCTGCTCTACATCTTAGTTTTATTCTATGCTGAAATGTATCAGTTTCACTAAGATCATTGGAAGTTAATAAAACTGATCAGCACTATTGTGAGAGCTCTCCCCCCACCCAATTACAGTTCTTCATTTTGAATTTTATTCTTAGGTTCTCGTTGAAAAGATGGATGAGCAGTTGCCAGAACAGCAGACAACTCCTGGGACCGTCAACCTATCAAGGACAGATGATAAATCCTCCAGCTTGTCTGATGTTGGGGAAGCTGACAAACTGCTGGGAATTCAGGATGGTCTACCCTCTGGAGATGAGAAAAGCCCTTTGGGCAAAGAAAATGAACACTTAATGCTGGATTCTAGTTCACAAGCTACAGAGGCAAGTGGGAATGGAGTCATACCTGAAGAGCAGCATGTTCTAGACAGTAGCGGAGGTGGTTGTGCTAACTCTTTTGAAGCTCAGATAAAAGGGCCTCAGAAAGGTTGCTTACCTGATGGAGACAATGAACAACGAGTTTCAAAAACTGATGGAACAAATCCGTCCCTGACAGACTTACTGCATGATCCTGTGAAACGGGCTTTTGGGGTCTGTTCAGAAAGCCCATATGACACAGATTGTACTAAGAACCTTATCTCTACTATACAAAATGCTTCCTCTCAGGAGGCTTTGTTAGAAGAAATAGAGTCTGAACTTCTATCAGCAGATTTACTGAAAGATCATAAACTTTCAAATGGTATATGCAAGAGTGAAGCTACATTGGCTGTATTTGAAAAATGCATGCAAGACAAGTATCTTCAGCAGGAGCATACAATAAAGAAGTGAGTACTGGCTGATCAACTTACACACATATCTTTAACTGTCAGTGTTCTCTATTATGTATTGTGGTGATGGGGTTTTGTTTGTGCTGAGCAACTGAAGCAAGGCTATAAAGAGTAATTTTTCTGGACTACAATTCCCCAAATTACCCAGTCAGCTTGGTCAGTGGGATTCTGGGAATTGTAGTCAAAAACTAAGAGTTCCAAGATCTGAGCTAAAGTGATATGGTTATGGTTAAACAGTTACTTTGGACAAACATAACTCTTTTGGGGTACACATAGATGTGCGGTTTTGAAAATTAATGTTAGGCTGTATAGCCAAGGCTCCATACTAAAAGAAATGCACAACTGTTTAAAAAACAGAGTATAGTTTGAAAAGCAATTTGTGATCTGCTTAAAAGAAAATTTATCCCATAGATGAGTGCAGTGTTTTGGAAGTAGTTTTGGAAATCTTGATTGCTGAGGGTTAAAACTACTTAACTAGTCTGTAACTGTATGCTAGCCCAGCTGTCTCTTCACTGGCAGAGGGCACTTTGCTGTGGAGAAGAGAAAAGGCAAATGCATAACCCTTTTCCTACCAACTGTTCTCTTCCTAACCAGAGTCCAAATTCATGTTTGTGCTACCTTGCTGCAGTTGATCTCTGTCTCTGACTTGTGTACAATGGTGGCCTGTTGCTGTCAGAAAGCCTTTCTACCCAATTTCCATGCTTAAGTCTTTTGCACCCCTTCAAAAGCTGCTCTTGTAGGGCACCTGCAGATTTCGTGAGATGTGGCATAGCAGACTGTAGGACATAAGGGGACTGGCCAAAATGTGGTGCTCTTCCTGATGTGAGCAGAAGCATGTTCCACTAGCATAAAGCAAATGTACTTATATTTAGAGAAAGGCTGCAATTTCCCCTACCTTCCATAGCTTTTTAGCTACTCCTTGTGACAAGTAGTCTGAAATAACAGAGGTAAATACAGCAATTGCTTCTTAGTATAGCAGCCAAATGGTAAAACTTGATGTGTGAACAGGCTAGCACCTGTTGCAGCATAATTCACATGCATATCCAATTGAGATCCCTGGTTTGCGTGCATGTTTGCTTAGCATTGTGTTTTTAGCACTGAGTGTGCTAAACACACAGTACTGAGAAAATAGTATTAGTAATGCAAAATACATGTTGTAAGTGGATGTTATAGGTTCATATGATGAGTTACCTGTGCCTCAGGAATGCTCAAAGAGAATCAAATGATCTCAGTAAAACTACTGTTGTTGGATTTTTCAGAAATGTTCTGTAAAGCATAGAAGCCAACTGTGCTCACCAAGAACCTTCAAGAAGTTATGAGGCACTCTCCTTTCTTTTGGCATCCTCCTAGGCTAATAGCTTTCTATCATACAATGACTGAGGCAAGGAAACACACAGAATTGCCCAGCCAACATAGCCTTGTGAGTTAATGGTTCAGTCTCTAGCCTACATTGAATTCAGGTGAAATTTAGGCTGAAGAACAGCATGTTCTTTATCTCTAAAGTAAAGATACCCCTGTTCCAATTATTCCTCTTGGTGGACTGGTCTGCGATAGAATAAAGCTATCAATGGGTACTGCTGCTCATAAGATAGCTATATATTGTCTCCATTATTGAAGCTATTGTGCCTTTGCATCCTAGTTACTTTAGAAGAGAAGTGGGAGGGGCTGTTTGTGGTTGTGAGATAAGAATATTGGGCTAGGTAGGTCCTTGGTTTAATCCAGCATGTCTGTTCATATGGTTTTATGATCTCATTAGCATGTACACATTGGATATGAACTTTTTCTTCCAAAATACACAATAGTTGGCAGTAAGTCAGAACTGTTGCGTGCGGACAAGCTTTGGTGTATTCACTTGTCTCTGCCAGGTCAGTGCTGATTCACTGTGCCAGTTCGACATTGCTTTGTTGTTGTGCTACAGGCACACCAGTGTTTTCTTTTTTCCCCTATGCAGCCTTGGACCTTTTGGTCACTTATTTAAAGTAATTATGTCATCTTTTGTGCACAAGAATACCCAAAACTGGGCTGTACTGCTGGAAGTCCTGTTGGCCATTCATAAATAGCCCTCCCCCTGCAAGGGCACCCTGAGCAGAAGCTGAAGAAGCTTTGGGCAGTTTCTGGTCAGAGCATTATTAAAACTGCTTGATCTGTAAATCTTTCAAGCTTTTGATGTGCCTGCAGTATTCTAAGGCAAAGAGCCAGCAAATTAAACACATGCTTATTCTTTTTCTTCACAGCTTATTACCTAGACAACAGTGAAGTGCTTTGTATGCTTAAAACATGTAATTTGCCCTGAAAATGCTTCTCATTTTCAAAAATCTAATTGCTTAGTGTACAGCATTGTAGGAGCCTTTGTCATTTGTTTCTTAAACAAATAAGGTGCTTGTATTTTAAAACTTCGGCCTGTGGCTCCATCTTACATTAGTATCTGTCCATCCAGTTGTTCCTTCTCTCTGTCAGTATATGTGCAGAACCATGGGATATGCTTAAGAGGCTTTTTAAATCCTTAGACAAATGTACAAAGGGTAGTTCAGTCAGTGGCTACTAACCACAATAGAAAAATAGAACCCTGCATGTTCAGGGATGATGTATATATCTGGATATATGTGTATATCTGGATACATATGCTAGAGACAAAACAAAGCTTAGAAAACAGAGGTGAACTACAGCTGCCAGAATCCTGGCCCCATTTGAGAGTTCTGGGACCTCAACCTTTCTCGGCTCTGAGACAAACAATGAAAATGCTGCTATTTTCACATCCTGCTTTTATGAGGCTTGCCACTGTTGAAAACAGACTGGAAGTACTTACTTATTTATTCCTTCTTTCAGTATCTCCTTTCACATAAAATCTTAGGGCACCTGGGTTAGATGAAAATGCAGTCGTATCACCAGGGCTCCCTTCATATTCTTTTTCTTTCAAGCAAGTATAAGAATGTGTTTATGTTTTATCATAGGCTATTTAAAAAACGAGAGAGAGAAAAGAAACCTTTGCTCACTATTGCAGCTCCCGTGTTCACTTACAATTGGCTCTGCTGGGTGTGACTTCTGGGAACCGAGTCCAGAATCATTCCCTAACTGTTGCACCCAGTTGTAAAACAACACCTAGATATTGGCTGCTATAGAGGATGTATCATTTAGAACAGAGTGCCACATCAGTATGAATAGGCTGCTGTAGTGTGACTGCTGTGTAATATGGAAACTAGCTTTGAGGGATGGCACAGAAGGGATGAAAATACAGTGTGAGTCGGTGGAGAGGGTGATCAGAAGAGACAAGTTGAGAAAACAGAAGGCAGATTCAGACTGAGGGCTAAAAGAAGACCTCAATAGGAAATGAGAAGCACCCAGCCAGAGAACAGCAGCAACAGAAAAATTCTTTGGATTTGTTCCAACATCTAATGCAGCCCTTTCCCAAAGTGGTGCCTTCTGGGTTTTGGACTTCATGTCTCATCACGCCTTGTCAGCATGACCATTGGCAAGTTGTAACAGGAGCTACAGTCCAGAACAACTGGAGGGCACCAGGTTGTGGGAAGTTAGTTTCATGACTCCCATGCAGTCAACCTGGAAAGAGTAGAAAGCTACAGTGGTTCATCTTCCTCACTTTGTTTCTTGCCCCTTACCACATTTCTAACTTTTGCCATTTCCATATGCTCTTTTCAGTTCTTCCTTCTCTTGTCTGCTTCAGATATTTCCTAGATCTAGTTTATTTTCAAATTGGCATAAATCTGAGTGGTCTTCCTGGGGTGTGGCACCTCTGTTGGAGGCATTGTTGACAGTGCCAATACTATTACTGTTAGTTTTGCATCCTGTTCCAAAGCAGCAGATTAGACTAGTGTTAATTTTGGCAACAACCACTCTTGGGCAGGTGGAGTGGTGTAAAGTTATTTCAACAGCTGGAAACTGAGTAGACCTAGAACATGGTGGTATGGGGTTTAGGCAGCTCTGGGGGCAACTTGCTAATATTTCTTCACAGTTACACAATTCGCAGTGTTTACTCACTCCTCTGCCTCTGATGTTGTGGCTTTTGACCACTTACAGTGCAATTGTAGCCAGCTGCAGTAGCCTTGTAGTGTCAGTGATGCATGCCGCTGCACCCATAATTGTGTAAGCATCATGCAAAGCACTGCATGCCTTCTTTCACAAGAAATTCACTGAGTTTGTACTTTTGAAACAAATGTTTCAATTTTGTTCAATTTGTTCAATTCAGTCAGCTTGAGTGGAGAGAAGCTGAATAAAAGAGAACAGCAATACTTTGATTGTAGCTGATACCAGTCCATCCACAGGTACTTCTAGAAAAGCATACCTTGTGCCTTGAGGAAACTTTGATTTTCTGACAATTCAAGATTTGAGCCTTTCTGCACTATACTGTTATGGTGCTGTTATTCCACTTTCAACATCTTGTTGAATTCTGGAGTTTGTAGTTTACTGAGGCCAAAGAGCTCTCTGACTGAGAATTTGAAAGGCTCCTCCCTAAACTGCAAACCCCAAGATTTCACAGGATGTTGAAAGTAGAATAATAGCACTATAAAGTGTAGGGTGGAAAGGCCCTTTGTCAAGGTAGCTCTCTTGTAGTTTTTAGAGTAAACGTACTGAGTTTTGTCTCATCAGTTACTGTTTTAATTGACAGATTGATTAAAGATAACAAAAAGCACCAGGAACTAATTTTGGACATTTGTTCAGAAAAGGACAACTTAAAGGAAGAACTGAAGAAAAGAACAGAAACAGAAAAACAGCACCTCAACATTATTAAACAGGTGTGGAATTGTTCTGCTGTGGATGTCCCAGATGGGGTATTTCAGATAACATTTGTACTTCTGTTTTCATTCCTTTGAGGGAGCATCAGTTCAGTGGAATGTATTTCATGTCATGTTTGCGACAGAAAAAATCAAGTTTTTACTCCCCCTCCGTGGAAATGAATTTTGATAACTATGAATTATGGCTAGTCAGCAAAACCTTACAATTATGTCAGCCTTCTCTGGTTACACAGCAAGCCTAGAAGGCTTGAGTCTGTAGTGGAGTATCTGATTGATCTTACCAAGGCAGAAGAGAGCCATTCCTCCACTCCTCCACCACTGGTACTTCATTTCACTTGTTAGGGCTTCTTTCTCCTCTCTTTTTCATTTTCCATTTTGTCTCATTGGTTCCTATGAGAAGGACATACCCTATGTCAGCTCCATTGCTGGAATAGTCCTTGCCCTGGTTTTTTTTGGGTGGGGGGAATTCCTTTCAAACAAGGGAGTTTGGAATCCTATGAGTCCTATGTGGAGGTGGGAAGCTTGTGACCCTCCTGATGTTTTCAGATTGTAGCTTCTGTAACCTTCCACTACTAGTTAAGTTGGCTGGGGATGATGGATGTTATAGTCCAGCAACATCTAGAGGATCATAATTTCCCATTCCTGGAGCAAGACATTCCTTCATCCTACCCAAGGCAGCTTGCTTTTTTTCTCCCTACCACCGGCAAGCACAGAGAATGGAGGAGCAAAAGTGTCAGTGTGCTTCGTCCGTGCAACAGCAGAGACTCCAAAAATAGATCTCCTCTTCTAATGGTGGATGCAAAGGTCCTCAGTATTCTGTGACCCTGGGATGTCCTCTCAGAGACCATAGGATCGTACCCTTAGCTATTTTAATACATGAGTAATGATAGTAACAATAGTAATAATGGCAATAGTGTGATTCTCTTTTTGTTAGAATATCATATTAATTTGCTGTACAATAATTCACTTTACCAAATGAATTCTAGAAAGTAGAACTGAAACTATGGTGAATGTTTTGCCAGCTCTTTCTTGGTGTGTACTAAAACCAAGCTGGAAATCTGGCTTGATTTGATGCTACAACAGAAACAGCAGCACATGATTCTCTTACCAGTATATTTGGACTTTTTGGGTCACAGCCTTTGTATTTTGATATATAAGCTTCTGCCAGGTTTTATAAATGCAACGATAGTTAATGTGTTAGAACACGTAAGATCTCTGATCAAATTGCAAATAAGCATCTCATGTTTTGGGCTAAAGGCCAAAATACATGCCATCACTGCTGTATTCTTACCGCTGTTCTTTTTGCAGTTAGAGGTCAGAATAGAGGAACTCCAAAAAGAAGTTAAGGCTGCTAAAGATAAACTTGTATCTCAAGATGCTGCGGCAAAAAATGCTATACAACAGTTACACAGAGAGATGGCCTTTCGTACTGATCAAGTGAGTTCAAAAAGATTTAAATGTTTAGATTTCAAGCATTGTTCCTATGGAATATGTTCTTTGTAGGAAACTAAAACTATATGTAAGCACTGCATGAATAAAATAAGGGCATATAAATAACTGGATACTGAACATCTTGGCTGCTTGCCTTGAATTCACATAGGGAGACCATATAAGGTAGTGGTAAAAGTATTGGTTTTACTACTAGGGCAGGCCTAGGTTCACATTCCCCAATTAGAAATGCAGTTCACTGCAGATCTTACCTTCTTAGCCCAATCTAGTCTCTCACTGCGTTATTGTAAGAATAAAAAGAGTGGAGAATCATATTCAGAATCACATCTTGAGCTCTTTCAAGAGAAGCCATGATTTTAAAATAATGAAACAAAATATGTAAAAATATGTGTCATTTTCCCCTGGTGTAGTAGATGAAAAAAACTGTGGATCTAAAATTTTCCAACCAGTATATAGTCAGCCCAGCCCTTCACAATTGCAGGTTCCATGTTAACAGATTTGATTATTTGTGAATTTCTCTAACACTGTCCACCTTCTTTTATGGGGGAACCTTCCCTCTTGGTGGTTCTGATCAGGCTATGCAGCCATTTAAAAACCCGCTTCTGGTTTTCCTCCTCCTTTGCCAGCCACTGCCAGGTCAGCTAAGGACAGCTTGCAGCCTTATTTCTCAGCACTAGATACCCCCTCTTGGTGCCCCCTGCCACACCTAAGGAAAGAGATCGATAAGAGAAAGGAAGTATAGAGTCACCCTGCCGACCCACCACGTTCCCCTCTCCTTTCCTTGACCTGGTTTGGACCTGAGATGCCCATTCTCCCCCATTCCTCGGCCCCCTTCCCACAGACACACACAAATATTTTGATACTTGTGGTTTTTCCACTTTTGCAGGGGTCTAAGCCTAGCAGATGTGGAAGGCCAATTGTATTTAGCTAAGGAAGTCAGCGTGGTATGATGCTTTAAGTTTTGGGCTATAACCCTGGAGACCAGGGTTTGATTCACCGCTTGGCTGTGGAAACCCACTGGGTGACGTTGGGTGTATCATGTACTCTCAGCCTCAGAAAACCCAGTGATAGGTTTGTCCTAAGTTGGAAATGACTTGAAAGCACAGAGAAACAACAAATATTTATCTGTACCAGTGAGCTCACATGGTGTAGTTGGCCTAGGACTCTGGGATCTCAGAGTTTGAATCCCTGCTCAGCCATGGAAACCCACTGGGTGACTGTGGGCAAGTCACACTTTAGCAGTCTCAGAGGAAAGCAAGGGCAAACCCATTCTGAACAAATCTCCTATGTGATAGGTTCTCTTTGGGGTCTCCATAAATCAGAAATGACTTGAAGGTACACACCACCACCAACAAAATGTTTACATATGCCATAATTGGAAAATTTATGGTGATACAGAGTCTATATGTGCTCTAGTTTTCTTGCCTTGGAAGAAATGCTCTATCACTCAGTGTCTCTGCATTTCTTGAAAAGTGGTTCTTTTGGAGAGAGACAGCAAGAAAAGCTGCTGTATCTCGATATAGCAAATACCATTCTTATTTGATCAGGTGTTGTAACAGCTGTCCCACAAAGGTAGCCGTTGCGTGTTGCTGCTCAGATAATGTGTATTCATTCATGTACTGAATTTACTAATAGTACTTAATCACTGACTTTAAAATAACACAAATCCATTTTTTCAAAGCAAGATCTAAAGACCAACATTGGAACTATTGTCTTTGTTAAACACAGCATTAACATATCTGGTTCCGCTGTTCAGTATTTCATTGTCATTATTCAGACAGATAAAACATTTGTCTTTCATAGTCAGCAGAGCTTTACTGCGGGAATGAAAGAGAAATCTAGCTTACTCTAATGCACAAGTGTGCAAAGCGTGGACCATGGGCTGCACCATGTTCCCAAAGTTTCCCACCAGTCCCCCCTTTATAAAAGGCGATTTTTGTCCTAAAATCAAATGTATGAAAACAAACAAGAATAACCCCACCTTGCCCATGGGCACCCTAAAACCCCATACTAATCTCAAATATTTGTTTGTTTACTTATTTATTTATTGTATTTGTAGGCCACTTTTCTCCTGGAAGTGGGACCCAAGGTGGCTTCCAACAATAAATACATGTTAAAACACATTAAAACATTAAACACATTAGATACATTAAAAACGTTTAAAACAGTTAAAAAACATTAAAAGAATATAAAATCATAAAAACACTTAAAAGGATATTCCCATTACAACAGTTACTAAGTAAAGCTTCCCGGCTTATGTGAAAGCCTGTTTGAAAAGAAAAGTTTTCACCTGCTGGCAAAAGGAGGACAAGGAGAGGGCATGTCTAGCCTTCTAGGGAAGGGCGTTCCACAGGGTGGGAGCTGCCACTGAAAAACCTCTTTCCCGTGTCCTCACCAGGAGAGCCTGGGATGGTGGTGGGCTATTATGCTACTTTCAACATCCTGTGGAATTCTGGGGTTTGTAGTTTACTGAGGCCAAAGAGATCTCTGGCTGGGAATTCTAAATGCCCCTTCCTAAACTGCAAACCCCAAGATTCTACAGGGTGTTGAAAGTGAAATAATAGCACTATAACAGTTTTGGGCAGAAATGGCCTATAACAGAATAGTATGGAACATAAGGTTGAACTATGATTTTGCTCTATGAGGACAAGTTATCATGGATGTCCGTACCTGTCTTCTCTTCTCCTCCTGCATGGTCCCAAAATGGAGATAGGAAACTTCCATCTCTGTTTTAGGTTATGTTGGATGTATGGGCCATATCCTGAATATCTTAATAAGCCAGCATTGTTGCATATCGTTTGAAGTTGGTTTGTTTAAAAAATCATAGTTATGAGTAGCCATAATTTGTTGGACTATAACGACTCAGAAAGCTATTGTTAATTAAAAACAGAAGCAAAAATTGTAAATTGTGCACCATTGGTACTAGAAGTGAATGAACCTAAACCTGCCTGTTGCTGATTCTTGCAACACTAACCTATGGTTTAATGCAGTGATTCTCAACCTTTGGCACTCCAGTGGTATTGGACTTTAGCTTCCATAATTCTTGACCTTTGATGGTGCTGGGGGTGTGGCTTCTGTGAGCTGAAGTCCAAAACACCAGGCAGAAAGAATGTGACTTCTCCAAGGTCACCTGCTGAGTTTCTGTGACCAAATGGAGAATTGAAGCCTGGTCTCCAGAATGCTAGGCTGACACTGAAACCACTATATCACATTGACTGTCCAGAACTTCAGAACAACTGATTTGATGTTATATGTGAGCCAGCTCATTAATGGTATAGTTGTGTTGCATCTTTTTCTTCATGCTGCATTTATGTTTTGACTGTAAGTCGCTTTGCACAGCAACATGTTTATTTTATCTGGTCTGGTTTTACCAAAGTCAAGATTGAAAGAAATGGAAGTCCTACGTTAAGTTGTATTAAAATATTTGTTTATAGAAAGTAGTATTTTTCAAACATGAATTCAATTCCAAATACATTGTATTCTTACTGGCATTTTGGAGTGGTGGGGAGAGCTTATATTCATGCTTCTTAGCAAAAGTGAACTTGCAATATCTGATATTCTAAGGCAAACAAGAAATGTGAAGAAGCCCGCCAAGAAAAGGAAGCCATGGTGATGAAGTATGTTAGAGGAGAAAAGGAATCCTTAGACCTCCGAAAGGAAAAAGAAATACTTGAAAGAAAATTGCGAGATGCAAATAAAGACATTGAAAAGCACACAAACAAAATCAAGCAGCTTTCTCAGGAAAAAGCACGGCTGCACCAACTCTTTGAATCCAAGGTATCTCACTTGTCTTGTGTCTCGTTTGATAACTCTTTATTCCTATCATTTTCTTAAATTCCAGAAATGGATTTTTAAAACCCTTCAAATAATGGGGCTTTTTAAAATCTAGCTGTTGTTTTTTGTAGTGTGTAATGAGCAAGAGTATGAAGAAAAGAGTTTTAGTGAACAGTATAAATAGGGGGGGAAAGCCAGACCATAATTCCTAGTCTGGCTGTATAACCAAATAAGCACCTGGGATGTTTCCATTTTTGGAAAAGGGATGGAAGTCTGGTTACTAATGGTATTTGTGACTACTAAGGATAAAAAATATCCTGGCTAGCATATATGTCAGATGCAAAGTTTAAAGCTGTGGTTTTTAGTCATTAATTGTTATTTGCATCATTTTGTTTGGTACTATATTTGCCAATGTATAAGACACACTTTTTTCCCTGAAAAACACTCTTTGAATAGGGGTGCATCTTACAAGCTGGGGCGTCTTATACGCTGACGAATGTTGCATCTAGGCAGTTCCCTGGCTGCCGCTGCCGAACAAGCCCTTCCTTCCTTTCCCTGGGTTCAACCTAACCACACCTCCCCTCTCTCCCTCCCTCCTTCCCGCTTTCCTCACGTAACTTTTCCCCTAGTTTCCAAAGTGTGGTTTGGCTTGGAGGCTGGTGCCACCGACACAGAACATGCCCACAAGAGGCTTTTCCTACTTAAGCCAAGCTGCATGAGGGAGTCATGTCGCCTGAGGAAACTCATTGACCAACAAGGAGGCAGCTCAGGAATGCCTAGATGTGAAATACAGTAGATTAGAAATCTACTAAAAAAAATTTTTTCCTGAAAAATACTGTTTGAAAATGGAATGCATCTTGTACACTGGCAAATACAGTAATTTATTTTTTTTAAAAAATTATATGACACTTGCATGTTCTGCAGTTGAGTTTACCCAGACCAGATCCTTAAGAGAAGTTTAAACTAGTGCTTTTCTTGAATATCTTCTGTATAGTTGTACAATACAAATACAATAGGAAGTGTACATGGCTGATGTTGCAAAGGGGAGCTAAGCGACACCATTATTTTTAGGTGATTTCATATTTCTCAATGCTGTAAAGATTTTGCTGCCCCCACATGGTGACTTTTGTGTATTTCTTGTCAATAGGTTACTTATGAACGTTATTATATTATAAAGACATTTTCATACATCAGATTTGCAGTGTTTCTTCAGCTGCTTTGTAACACATAAAACCTACACTAGTTCAAATACTGATTTGTGTTACAAAAATCTTGTGTCCTCTTTCTTTTTTTAAAAAAATAAAAGTTAATTGATTTGAAGATTAACATTTAAGAGCGCAGAACACATCTACAGTAGTACCCTTCCCCCAAAATGACTTCAAGCCACAGGAAAAAAAATTGAGAAGGTGAAAGAGAAGGATGTGGCCAGAGAAGGGGCAAGAAATGGAGAAGGTGGAAGGAAGAGATGGTGAAATGATAAATCTTCAGAGATAACCAACAAAGAATTGATGAGCAATAGGAGTGTACACACTCTTAAGAGTTCAGAACTGGTGCCTTTTGAATATACTGCTAACTTAAGCCACAGTGCATTAGCACTGCATTATCAGAGATCATATTTGTTTGCAAGGGAAAGGTTCAAAGGCTTCAAGAGTCCTTTATCTTAGCAGTCATACAGATACCGAGAGGTAGAGATCTCCAAAGCGAAGAAGGTGTCAAATATTTTATGTTGTACTTCAGTCACTTCCTTATATGTGTATTCACACTTAACACTAACTGCCTGTGAAAAACAGCTTCAGTTATCTACCTTATCAATCTGAAGGCCTAATTTGAAAATCTAATATAAAATTATCCTTTTAAAGGAAGGTGAAGCTACCAGAATGTCAAGAGAAATAGAAAAATTAAAAGAAGAAATAAACTCCCATGTGATCAAAGTAAAATGGGCCCAAAACAAATTGAAGGCTGAAATGGATTTACACAAGGTTGGTATAGTAAACTTATAGAAGGATGTTTCACTGTAACTCCTGTACCTCTCTTTTATTTTAAGGTGTGTGTGTGTGTGTGTGTGTGTGCTGGCTTCAGTTGACTGCTGCTTATATCAGACTTCTCAGGTTCCAGGGCAGTCTCTAAATTTGAGAAGTCAATTAACCCAGTGGGAATATAACCAAGATGATAGTGTAACCACTCTTTCACATTTTATGAATATGTCTGTGGCCCTGTGCAGTGTCTTTCATCTGCCTAGTGAAAACTTAGAAATGCGTATGGTAGATGTAGGTAGCATAAGATGAAAACCTACAGTACGTACAGTACATAGTTACAGTCCTTTCTGTGAGAGAGAATATCCCTGCTTATCAAAATTGTTGTTGTGAAATACTAATGCAATCCAAAATATTGACACACATTTCCCTTGGTGTAATAGACAAGTAGGCAGTTCTTCTTTGCTGCTGAGTTCCTTTACTTAGTTTGAATTACAGTGAGCTCACTTCCAACAATTTAATACACTGAACAGTTGCTCACTGAGTATCTTTGGATAATAATTACCTGCTGTGATTAATAGTAGTGATGTGCAATGACTGTGTCTCATGTATAGAGAGCAGGATTAAAATGCTTGTGTCAATGCTCAGTCCCTTCAAGGGAGGATCAGTGCGTCACCGCTGCTCTGTCTTGTCCATGTTTATGCTAAAACAGATCCATCTAGATCTGTTGGCTGGAGTTTATCTCTCACACAAATCTGTGTAGGATTTCACTCTAAACTTTTAGATTTCTTGGTTTTCAAAACATTGAACATTTGCATTTACTTTGTAAAGTGTCACCACTAAGGCACAATTCTGTTGCTTTTGTGCAGTGACAATTTTTTTAAAGAAATAAAAATGGTTATTTTCTGTAGACTGGTAGGCATGTTTATTTTGGTTATTCCAAAATTATTATTTTCCAGGATACCAAAGATCGACTGAAAGAGGCAACAACAAAGTTGACTCAGGCAAAAGAAGAAACTGATCAGATACGAAGGAACTGCCAAGAAATAATAAAAACATATCAGGTAGGTGCAATGTCCCATGGAACAATATCAGGTTTTGTTCAACTTGCTTATTGCTTTTCATTTTCCGTTGCAAACTCTGCTGTTATCTCACATATCAGAAACAATGCTGTTCTTTTCCAAAATGCACCCAAACAAGGATGTTATTGTTGCTCACATAGACAATTATTCTTCTGTAGACAAATCATGGTTTGTTGCTTGTTATTTTTACTGTGTTTATGTTTTCTGCACTCATAACCATCAGTAGAAGGATCTTCCAATGTGTCTTTATGTGTACAACTTTATGCTTCTGCAGAGAACACATAGCCAGAGCAGAAGGAGCTCTGGTGTGGTATTCCTAGTGCTAGAGCTCAAGCATATTGACTAATCTGTGCCTGAGATTCTTTACTTGATGTGGCACATGAGCTCATTCATTCAGCCTTTCTCATGGTGAAGTTGCCCCTCTCAGACAAGCAGTTTTTAATTCTAGTACAACAGAGGCTGTTGCATCACAGAGTATGTGCAATGTTTTAAAATAATGTTTTAAACAATTTTTAGACTGCTTTCTATATGTGCACAGAGACTGCTTGTGTACCGGTTCTGCCAGGTTACTGCAATATAGTCCTTCAGTCTAAATCTCTGTTTTGTTCCATAGAGGCTGAGGGACTATCTTATACAACATGCATAAATAAAATGGACGAATGTGGTGATCACTGCCCACATATTTATGCCTGGAATTAGGAGGTTATCACATCACATCAAAATCTGTAACATTATTATGTGTCTACTTTCCCTGCTTGCATCTAACTCTGACAGGGGAACATACATATCTCCCTTCTGGCAAAATCCACACATATTTTAAATATGTATTTGATGCCACATGTTCACAGCCCCCACCCCCAGGTGCCTGTCACATGCATGTGCAAAAAGTAACAGTCTCTTTTCAAACTTGACATGTGGGGGAGGGAGGGTTCGTAGTATTTTGGCTGCATGTGTACCTATAAAGTAAGTGGTATAGTGAATAGATGTTACAGTGTACTTTCTGGGTGTGTGAATTATATAAAGATGGGTAAAATTATGTTGAAGAGGGGAAGAGTGGAGAACCTGTCCTCCACCAGATATCTTTTCATTGGATCTCTCATCATTCCTGAATATTAGCTGTGGTGGCTGGTGGAAGTTGGAATTGAGCAATATTTGAGGGTCCACAGGTTCCTGTTCCTCAATGTAGAGATTTTGTAGATGAGTGTTTTAAGTTTAGTATTTTACCTTTTTCCCCCCACTCCTCCCCCTTTTTCCTACAATGCTATTAAGGAGTCTGAAGAAATTAAATCCAATGAATTGGATGTAAAACTCCGACTTACAAAAGGAGAACTGGAGAAACATCTGCAGGAGAGATCTGATCATCTAGAGGTAAAGCATTATTTTATTTGTTGTACTTCACTAGGCATGAGTCATACAGAAAAAAAAGAGAGTGATCCAAATTGTAACTGACATTTAGAACAAAGGAAATTGGATCCCATTTTTCTTAGCTCTTATTCAGAGTTTTCCTTTGTCTCTTTCACAGATACATCATGCCAAAATAAAAGAGCTTGAGGATGTGAAGCGGACATTTAAGGAGGGTATGGATGAGCTGCGAACACTGAGGACCAAGGTGAGGAAGAAGAATGAAATGTGAGAGAATAAAAGACTAGCTAATTCTATAATTTGTTTAGCTAGACGATCAGTGTACATTTTTCACATCCGATTGTTTGATCTATGAAAGTCTATTGGTTAGTATTGCTTCTCCAAAGTTAAGCGTCTAAAGCATTTATGAAATGATTATATAGAATGGCACTGTGTTGGCGAGAAACACAAATCCAAGGACTATGACTGAGAGTAATGCTGTACAACCACTTATCTGAGTGTCTTATATTATGTTACTTGGTACAGGGGTTGTAAATGGGCAAATTGATTTCTCAAGTGCTCCTCCAACATAAGAAGTATTGAGATTGGCAAAGTGTTCAAGAAATTTGGGCCAAGCATATTTACTTGCAACAAACCTTTGTCTGGTATAGTTGTCTTTTAGTTGACCTTTGCTTTTCTCTTTCTGACTTGCAGCTTTTCAATATTAATTTCCCCAAGCAAATGAAAGAGTTCCTGATAGGTTAGTAGAGTGTCTGCTTCAGAGCTATCTTCAGCTCAGAATCAGATTATCACAGAAACATACTGTGAGCTAAAATGCTGCCATGGCTCTTACATTTTTATGTAATGTGGTATTTTTCCTAGTAACTATCAATTTTTTGGGATCTAATGTCATAGGATCTATGGTGAACAATCTTTGCTAGTAAAATACAAAAATCTGTGTCTGTTCACCTGCCAGAATTTTCAAACAAGCAATGGTTCAGGAAATATAGTTGTTAAATTCCAGTGTTCAAAAATCACAATAGAGCCACCATTTGGTGAGCTGTTAAAATTAAATATACTGGCATACAATTGTAACCATGAGATTTCTTAGCATTTAGGACACACTTCTAGATTTGTTTCCTTTCTCTGTCTCACATTTGACATCTAGGGATAAAAAATACCTCCTCTTTAAGAAACAGAAAACTATTTTTAGGATTCTAGTGATTGCTAGTAGATGTGTCTATCTTTGTGTTATATTACTGGCTGACATTTTGTTTTACTTTCCAAATAACTTTCATAAAGTGTGAGGCTACCCTTGTTCAAAAGACAGTCTATAAATCCAGGGCAGAAATTGTGTGGATCTCAAGACGTTACTGAATTCCACATTTTAGCAGCCCTTGGCCAACACAGCCAGTGATGAGAAATTCTGAGAGCTGTAGTTCAACCACTTTTATAGGACTACATGATTCCTACTTTTGTGCTAAATAAATGGCAGATACTCAATCGCAGGTTACAGTATAGCATTTGAGATTTACCAAACTGGCCGATTCAATTAACTGTGGTTAACAGTAGATGAAGGCAGGATTTTTTTTCTAATGTGGATAAACTAAAAACTTAAAAGGAAATAATTAGTTACATTTTTGCTATAGCACTTTTCAAACAGCCTAGAAACCTGTCCCAGATAATGGCTGCATTTAAATGTCAAATTAAACCATAGCTCAGTACAATCTGGATGTAGCTATAGTAAGTATGAGGCTCTTGCAGTTCTCCTTCCCTGTTCATCTTTTGGTTTGGCTAGATTGGAATTGAGAGGATTGGAATTGTCTGTTTCTGTTTTAGACTAACCACAGTTGAACTGAATCGTAAAATTAAGGTTAATCCTCACTGCAAGATAGTAGAAAGAAGTTTCAAGCTGGCTTCTTCTTGCTAACAGTAGTTAGGTTTATCTAGACTGCTAGATTTGGGTGACACTGCCAAGCAAAACTGGCCAATGTGAAACAGGAATGCAAACTTCTTAACTCCTCACAGCTGTATTAAGATTAGGAAAGGGTGATATGGCATTTCAAATCTCAACACAGCTCCTTCACATCACGCTAACCTGTGTTGTACCCACTGAATGTTTGTGTTATGTCTGAAAATGGCCAGCTGGCAGGATTGGGCTTTAGATGAAAGGCTGGAGGAGGGCTTCAAATGAAAGAAGATAGATTAAGGAATAACTATTTTATGTTTGTCCATCCTAAAGAATCATGCTATTTTCAGCATTCTTCACTTTTTTATATGCTGACTAGGGGTCCTGGGAGTTGTGGCCCAACAAGATCTGGAGGGCTCTGTGATTCATGGCCCTGTTCTATTCAGATAACGTTTTTATGATTTTTTTAAAAGCTAATGAGTGCTACCAGATAGAATCAGTGTGCCATTTACCTAAACAGTTTATCTTGTGGTTAGGTCAAATGTCTTGAGGATGAACGGTTGAGAACAGAAGATGAATTGTCAAAGTATAGAGAAATAATTAATCGTCAGAAGGCTGAGATTCAGAATCTGTTAGACAGAGTGAAAATCATAGACCAGCTGCAGGAGCAGCATCAGAGGTCAGTGTTTGCAATTTCATGTGTTTCTGGAGGAGAGTTTGTTCTGAATCTAAAATACAATGCTTTAAAGTATTGTTCTTCTAATATATATTAGGTGCAGCCAAAAAAATGTGTGCAGTCCAAGTAATGCTGTGTAGACATTATAAACTAAATAGAATGATATAGCTTTAACAAATTGCAGGTACAATGTTGTTGTGGTTTGTTGATTTTCTAAGGCTGGTGTCAATTTGTATCCAGTGGAAATAATCATTTGTTATTTGATATCCACTGTAATCTTCAGTGGATGAAAGTTTGTTGTTAAAATAGCATAGCATTATTGAATCATTCAGTGTGTTAGCATTAATAGATATACATTTATATCCATTTTTGTGAAGGTTTGGGGGACGGAACCCTCGTGAATGTTGAAAAGCTGTGAATAACACACACACACCCCGAGTGAGCAAACGAGGGAATGCACTTGCATGCTTTCATTCCCCATGCTCCCTCTCCCATTTCCTGGCCTTTTGCCTGGACACACGTACCTTCCTTCTCCATACCCGAGCAAAAGGCAAGGGAGTGAAAGGTGGGAGCCCCTGGTGCAGAGAAGAAAGGTGCATGTGTGCCTTCATTCCCCAGGTTCCCCACTCCAATTCCCTTGTCCTTAGCCTGGGTGTGCGTGTCTGCCTTCTCCGTGCCTGAGCAGAAGGAAAAGGAGTGGGAGCGGGAGCGGGGAGCCTGGGGAGGGAAAGCATACCTTCACCTTCCTTCTTCGCACCTGGGGTTCCCCCATCCCATTCTCTTGCCTTTTGCCTCAGTGTGGGGAAGGAAGGTATGTGCATGCATTCCCTCCCTATGCTGCCCCCAGTATCCATCTCATTTGACTGAGCATGGGGAGGGAATACACACATGCCCCTCACAAATAATCAAATTCATGAAGGTGCAGAGGAAGGACTGTATTGTGTTACTTTCAAGATTAGAATGTCAATCACAAAGACACAGCAGTATGATTATAACTAGTACACTGAGCAACAGTGACAGTGAATGTATATCCACTTGGTATAAGTTAGAAGCTATAGAATTTTTTAAAATGTGAGAACAGTTTCATAGTGGTAACCATTCTGTAGTCCTCTCTCATGCTTATGCATTTTATTTTATTTTATTTTATTTTATTTTGTATAATTTTTACTGAAAGTTTGTTTCGAAAATAACCCCCACACACACGCTTCCATGTTTAAATCTTCCTGTTGAAATTGCTTATTTCCATTCCATTACAAACATAATTTCCATCTTACAGAGAGAAGAACAGTTACATTATTTCTTCTTTGATTTCTTATACATTTATATCCTTACCCAATCCAATACTCTTTTCCATTCTTTCTCAAAGTTCTGGATAGATTTATTCTTTAAAGAAAATGCTAACTTTTCCGTCCCTATCATATCCAGAACTTTTAACTTCCATTCTTCTATATCAATATGCTTCTTTTCTTTCCAGTGCTGCGCATATGTCAACCTTGCCGCAGTTATTAAATATAATAATATCTTCTGATGACTTCTTATTTCCCTTTGTTGCCCTAGCATATTTAACAAATGAAGCTCCGGTTTCATTTCAAAATTCAGCTTACAAATTCTTTGGATTTCATCATGTACATGCTTGTGCATTTTATTTGTGTTTTTATATTTATCCTTATGCTCTCTGTAATAAATTTTCTTTCATGAACTTTTATCTAGCCTCTAGGCTGAAGTATATTAGTTTTTTTCCCCATTTTTTTAACTGAACTGAGAATATCCCAAGACTGTCATAAAAAGAAACCCCAAACATCTGTATCTTGAAGCACATGAAGAATGTTTCGTGTTTTCAAACCAACATGGTGTGCTAGCTAGTGTTTTGGGCTTCATTGTGATAAACCCAAAGAGACCAAGTCATTATTGTTCTCTAAATCAGAAGTGGGAAAGTTTAGACCTTCTGGATGTTATTGGACAGCAGTTCCCAGCAGCCTTAACTGGCACAGTTGCCCACCCTGATCTCAGTCTTCACACATATAGGTAATTGTGCAAGTGTGATTGATGCTTTAAATTCCTTGAAAGATACAGTAGGATATAAATGTATTAACTGTAGTTTCACAAGGTGATAATTAGTTACATGTGAAAACACTACTTAACAAATCACCTTCTCCTTGCCTCTCTCTAAATCACTATGACTTTGCAGCTCCAAACCTGCCAGCATGACATTTTAACTCTCTCTTTCTGTGTTTTGAATTTCTCCCTTTATCTCTGCATTTTAAATCTGTAATTATACTTCAGCCTGTTCTTCACTTTTAATTTTTACCATCTACTTAATTTTTTTAAAAAAATCTTCCATTACCCACTTCTTTGTTCAGCAGTTGCTTCATATTCCCTCTACTTCTTCATCTCCTTGTTTTCTTGTTGTGTAGCTGGTATCAGACCTGCATCTCATTCGTATTTTTTTTCCTTAAGAACATTCAATAAAATAAGTTTCACAGCTGCTTTTATTGTTCAACAGCAATAAGATTCCCATCTGATTACAGTGGATTTACTTTGAGAATACAGCTTTGTACACTACAGAAGAGTCTTACTCATTGGAAACCAAAATGGAAACTTATGAGCCCAATTATTCCTCTAGAACATATGCTTTAAAGTATATTCTCTGGTTTCTTGATATGTATTGAGTTTCATAGTTAATACAATCAAGCCTTGTCTAGCTAGAGAACTGTTACTGTAGCCCATGTCTGTGGCAACCAGTAATTCTTTGCAATATAGCAATGTTTTAACAACCATCAAGCTTCTTCAGGATTTGGCCAACTCAACATCTCCTTAAATACCACTTGACTCTAATTAACACTGCCCCATTGACTTTTTTCTAGGAAGTGTGCATTTCATATGCCTGCAGTCTGAAGCATCTCTTCATTTCAGAAATAAAGATTTAAATGTGTGTCATCAGAACATAAATTGTAACCTGGGTCATGCTCGCACCATTAGGCTGAAAAGAGAACTGCATTTTCACATCTAGCTTTGATTCCACTTTGCCATGTTTTTGATTTTGCTCAAGTAAACAACCCTCCCACAATTTCAATGCTATAGTAGAACCTCCACAGTCCCAAGAGTAATTCAGCTTGTCAACCAGATATAATAAGGTTACAATGAATTTGATAAATGTCCTGCTATTATTGTCTGCCATTGGACTATATGTATCAAGGAAAGAGTTTTGAGCAGCTGGAAAACCCTAGTCCTTGCATGGTAAATTGCATTTGGCTTAGTGGCTTATAGGCTCAATAATGTTAAACGGGGTAATTGATGTTTGCTTGGCTTGTTTTAAACTCCTTTTTTGAAAACTCTTTAAATGTCCATGTTCAATTTCATAGGGATGAACAAGAGATTAACTCTTTGAAGGAAGAAGTGGAAAGTCTCAACAGTCTGCTTAATGACTTCCAGAAGGACATTGATGGCAGCCGAAAAGAGAATCTGAGTTATTGGTGTTCACTGAGAAGCTGACCACTAAGAATGCCCAGCTACAGTCAGAAACAAATTCCTTGCAGGTGCAGCTTGATAAGCTGACCTACAGTGAGAGAGAGTCACAGAATCAGCTGGAACTTGTTAAGCAAGCCAGAGATGAGCTGGTAAATGGGGCTGTTAATTAATCAGTAGCTAATGTTTATGTAATTAATATAGTTAATTGAATTCTGGACCCTAGAATAGGACTGTTGTCTTCTGTTTTCTAATGAATTGTACAATTAAAATAGGGGTGCTACAGTCAGACGAGGATATAGGAGCAAAGAGCTCCTTCATACCAGAAGCAAAACATGAAGAATATTACCAGCCCCAGTTTTGATTTGGTTCAGTTCTTGTGCTCAAAGACAGCTACTTTTTCCTATCATGCTTGGATTGTACCATGTTTGTGGGGGAAAAGTTGATTAAACTATTTGTGAGGAGAACCTCTGCTTTTGTACACCAGGTTTCTTTGTGTCACAAAGGGTTGTAGATATCTTTCTCAGCACAAACATGGAGCAATGTAGGCAGAAAAAAAGCCTACCCAGATCAACATTTGGAAAAGTTACATTTTCAGATTACAGTTCTCAGAATTGCCAAAACAACATTGGGTTGTGGCCATATTGATTGGGGAAGTCTTCAGACTTGTAGTTCCCAAAAGCTTTCCAAGCTCTAATCAAGACATATTGGTCAGAGGATTTGGGCCTTTAATCTTTCATGTTAAAAAGCAGCTGGAGGTGAAACATGAGAAGTTGAATATAACTACAGCTCGGTAAGGCAGGGCAATGTGAGTATCTGGTCAGATGTGCTGTTCCTGCTGCAAGCTGTTGAGACTTTCTTTCGGGAAGGAAATGGAGCACTAGATGAGTGAGGACAAAGCAACACTTAGGATAACAGTGGCTGTCCTAATTCTCCAGCCAGTATGACTGCAAATTTAGAAAATGATGGATTTTCTTATGTCAATTCACTTGTGCTTGCTGAGTTGCACATCACCTCAGATTGTAAGCTCCCTAGCTGTAACTTCTGTGCAATATCCTAGTGCAGTTGAGAGTGTCAAAACTTTAGGAGCATGTTATAGAAACCCATGACCATTACAAATCCTGAATAAGTGTACATATTTGAAAAAGTTGAAACAGACACTACATATAGGCAGTGTTTCTAGATGACTTTGAGGCGTTGTAAGCTGTGTGGAAGAGTGAATATCTGTGAGGCTTATAGTGTGGTGTTTGTACTGTAGGATACAGCTCCTGTCTCAAGAATTCATGTATAGATAACATGGCAGAACCTTGACAATGGAATTCCCATCCAAAGAAGGCTAGGCTGGATTCAACTTTGCTTAATTTCAAGCAGACTGTAATTGTGTTGTATGCATAATTTTAAGCAATTTTAAATATGATATGGAAGGTTTCTGATTCTACTTTTTTGATGGTGGTTGTAAAACCATCTCTGTTTTTATTCAGCCATTTTTAGAGAGCTTAAGTGCTCTCTAAGTTAAGTTAAATAACAGGAACAAACAGGTCTTCCACTTCCCTCAAAAGCTGTGTTTTTTCACATCTAGTATCTTATGCAGAGCAAATGCCCATACTGACTGAGGGATTCTAGGAGTTGTACACTAAAAAAAATTAACTTTTCCAAACTCAGATTCCATGACCGATTGATATTCCTTCACAATTTACACAAATAAGACAGTGGATTAGATTTTTTTCCAAGTCCATTTCATTTCTTTGCAATATTTTTTAAAGTTATATCAAATATTTTGTAGCAAGGAAGAAGCTTTCATAACTTTTTTGGTGATTTTAGGCAAATAAACTGCAGAAGGAAGAAGAGCTTCACAGAAACAATGTTCAGGTGCTACAGACAGAACTGGCATCTCAACAGAAGGCATTAGCAGACCTAAACACCCAAGCTGATGAATTAAAAGATGAGTTGATTACCCAGAAACGAAAGCATGCAGCAAACCTTAAGGACCTCACCAAGCAACTTCAACAAGGTTAACATTTCACAGACCTTGATGTACGTGGTGTTTTTTCTATACTGGGGTTAAAATAGCCTTATATCAAAGATGTGTTTTCTTTCTGTAGCACGAAGAAAACTGGAGCAACTTGAAAATGGCAACTATGATAAAGAAGTCAGCAGTATGGGGAGTCGTTCTAGCTCATCAGGTACATTGTTTTTTTTTGTCTTGTCAATTGTCAAATAAAAAAAGAACAGCACAAACATACCAATGAAATGCACATATTTTACCTGTGTTCTTTTAAATTACTTTTTACTAACATCATTTTCTTTACTGGAAGTCATCTAGCATTTCATCTAGATTATGCTTTGTTTGAATGTATGCATGTTGAGATTTTTTTTTAATGAAATGAACCCCAAGAGACGCAAAAGAAATAGTTATTATTTATATCCTTGACTTGCTTGAAAAAATTGTAAAGAATGTTGCCTCTTAGCCTAGGTAAAGGGGTAGATTATTAAAGCTATGATGCTGATACATACTTCCTTCATTATAGAAAAAAAATCATATCTATACCAGGATTTGGTTGTATGTGTTCACTAATAAGAGAGTTAGAAAAAGAATAGGGACCAGACATATCTACCTGCTCTGTTCCCTTTGAAATGATGATAGTGCTCTGAGGCTTTTGACTCTTGAATATAGTTGCGTAAGATTCTTATGTAGTGTCAGACCAGCTGTTGGGATTTTTAGTCTACTGTTTATAATTCATTAATTTTTATTTTTAAATGCACATTGGTGGCAAATAAAACTTGCTACTTTGAACATTGCTTTCTTGAATGCTGACAGTTTACAAATGAAAAAAAAAATATCTTACACATGCTGAGCCTGCTGTTTTAAAATTTATTGCTTCTTTTTTTTAAGTTACATATTCACTTGCATTTATACATAACATAATCCATGTCTTTCAATCATGCTTAATCCATAATGCATAATTCATAAAGCAAAATATATAACCTATATCTATCAGTTGGTTCTGTGTCTTCTTGTTTCTTGACATAATGTAATTCCCCTGTACAAAATAAAGTTACTTCCTGCTTATCTTTTTCCATTTTATTCTGCGTATTGTTATAGTTATCTCTATATCTACTTTACATTCCAGTTTCATATCTACCCAATTTTCAACCTTCTCTCTTCTTTTCCTAATGTTGGACCACTCCTAATATAACTGTATATCTCTTGTTACCCTTTCCCATACTAACCAAGGCTAGGGTATATCTTAAATATTATTGATCCGCTGTTATAGATTTCTTAATTTTACATTATTACAATATCTCTTAATTTTACATTATTATGATATCTCCATATCTTTTTTTTAGATAACTTGTTATTGGCATCCACTCTGTATCGTATATTGCTGTCTTTCCTTCTTTAAGTGATTTTGATAGTTGGTCACAATTCTTCATTTCATTAAGCATAACGAGCCATTCATCAGGATCTGGGATTTGTTGATTCTTCCAATACCTTGCATAAACAATTCTTGCGGAGGTGATCATATATAGTAATATTTTCCATCTATTTTTGGCAGTTAATTGTTGAATTTTTGAGATGATGTTCAATAGATACAATTCCAGAGACAATGGTATATTAATACCTAATATCTCTACCATGATTTTATTTATATTTCTCCAAAAAATTTTTGCTTTTTTGCACGTCCACCAAAATTTATTGCTTCTTTAAAACTTCTAACCTGCAGAGAAATCCATTAATTCTTACCTAGTGTGGAGACCTGCCATTCATCTGGTGATTAGTAATGTATCAAACCTCATGTTTTGTAATAAGGTTGAGATTCAAAACTTTTAGGTTTGTGCACCACCACCTCAATCAGACTTTTTTCCTTTTGGTCAAAGAGATGTCCTGAATTTTCCGAGTTTTTCAGTGTGGCCAGCAGTTTGTATGGGAAATGGTTGATACAATGCTGAAGACTTCTGAGTTTTTCTTATTAGAGGAAGATGAAAATATACTGACAGGCAAAAACATTTGAGTCTGAAACTGATCATTCTAACAAAAAGGTAACTGTTTGTTCTGACAGGCTCTCTTAATGCACGAAGCAGTAATGAAGATCGATCACCAGAAAACAGTGGCTCTTCAGTAGCTGTCGATCATTTCCCAGAAGTGGACAAGACCATTTTGATTGAGAGAATAGTAAGACTACAGAAAGCACATGCTAGGAAGAATGAAAAGATGGAATTCATGGAGGACCATATCAAACAGCTTGTGGAAGAAATCAGAAAGAAAACCAAGTACGTACAGTACTTGCACCATGTGCTCATTGGTCTGAAGACATGTGTTGCAAGATAGTCTCTGTTGCAATGAATACTCTGCATACTTGATTAATGTACAGATAGTCACATACAGCCCAAAATAGCCCTGAGGATTTTTTATGTTTAGCAGAGTGAAGGTGGAGGCACACGTTTCCCAATGAGGCAAGGTTTCTTACATTTTGCATGCATGTGCACTAATTTAATAAAAGAAATTTCTTCCTAGTAATTCTTCTTACCACACGACTAAACCAAAATGGCAGTGTTGATTAAACTAGTTATTCAGAATTAATTGTGCTTCTTGATGTATATGAAGTAATCTGTGCTGTTGAAAGGAGCATGCTTTGAAAGTGAATCGTAAAAGCACTACTATAGCAATTTGCTGCTGTCTTTAATTGCTACCTTTTGTGCAAAATGAATCTTAGCAAATTACCTACTGGGAAGACATTAAGCTTGAAAATATTCCTAAAGTCTGCTGGCAGATTTTCAGCACTAAGCTCTTCATCTTTGTTAAAGAACAGTTAACTTTCATTAGCTGCTTCAGTTTGAAGTTGCCAAGTAGCTGTACTTGACTGCAATTAAGTGTACGAGACATCGTGTTAGAGAATAACAAATAGTTATAGGCAGCTGCCTGTGTAGGATGTAAAATAGAATCATTTTGAAAAGCCAGTTTTTTAAAATGCTCATTATAATGGTGTTCCCCAGATTTGCCAAGTTACTTTTGTGGTACTGCATATTGAGAACATATTAAAATGCTTTTTTCAGTTACAGACTCATATAACTAAACTATTTACACACTAGTGTTGTAGAATTGTCCCATAAATACTGTAACACTTAAACATTTGGGAGCATGACACTGCAGGCCTGGAATTATTCCTTAAGCTTTTCGTCTTTTAGAATTTGATGCCCTTACATCTACTTTTGTGACTAGGTGTAACGTCAATTAAAACTGTTTTTGAAATTTTGTGTGTCCCAAGATCTTATGCTTGGTTCCAGATACGTTGGGATTATGAGGCTGAGAGTGGGAAGTTCTGTTTTCAGCCAGGAGAAGAGATGGATGGTTAAATAATGTTTTACTGAAATGACTAGTAGATTGACGAGTGAACTGCTTAACACTTTCTGTACAGCTGAAGTGAGGAAAAATGCTTTGAAGCCACCTGTGAAAGTAAAGGGAGTTAGGCTAGAAGGAAAACAAACTGAGGCCAATTTCACTCATTACATTTTTAATGTATATGTTTGTATGTATACTTTAGTTTAAAGTATTATTATAATAAGGAACAGATCATTTCAGAAACCTGAAATGTTCCCCAAGTATTTGATGACCCTTGCAAATAGAGGCAGCATAGTATAGTGGTTTGAGTGTTGGACTAGGGGGCCAGGATTCGAATCCCTATTCAGCTATGGAAGCCCACGGAGCAATCTTGGCCAAGTCACACTCTCTCAGCCAAAGAGGAAGGTAATGACAAACTCTCTCAGAATGAACCTTGCCAGTAAAACTCTAGCATATAGCTTCTATAAGGTTGCCATAAATTGGAAATGACTTGAAGGCACACATCATCAAAAATGACAACAAATGAGGGGATGTTTTGGGAACATCGGTTAAAGCATGTTGTTTTCTCAGCTGAAGTGCTGGTTTGATTCTGGGCTGGCCACATACCAGAAGTAGATTGCCACCTTGCCTTCAGCTGACATATGGATCCTGACATGAGTGCCCAGACCCCATTCACTAATATCTGTATACTTTCCTGTGTACATTCTCTTTCCTGTTGAGAGGTTCACATGGTAATGAGGTTTTTAAAGGTCTTCAGTGATGCCAGTACAGGCTTTTTTAAATCCTGATTATGTGGACATGGAATGATTTAGGATGAGTGAGAACTGAAGAATGTTATCCATAATCTGCCTGGCAAAGGATGTTTTTAAAATCCCCATTGTCACAGTAGAAAGATTTTCAAAGCCTCATTGCTATGTAGGCAAGGGAGGAAGAGAGAACAGACGTTCTAATCCAGTACACCTTGAGGGCAACAGATTGGTGAGGCCCAGTCTGCAAAAATAATTCAGGTCATAGAAACCCTGCAGCTCTTTGCCAGTCAGTGAAGACAGTATTGAACTATATGACACAAGGGTCACATTCTGTACAAGATAAATTTCTATGATCTCTTGACTCCACCATTGTAAGGTCACTGCCTTATGCTGTCTTCTTTTACACAGAATAATCCAAAGTTATGTTCTGCGAGAAGAAGCTGGCACCCTTTCATCTGAGGCCTCTGACTTCAACAAAGTGCATTTAAGTAGGCGTGGTGGGATCATGGCCTCACTCTACACATCACACCCAGCCGACAGCGGGCTGACCTTAGAACTCTCACTAGAGATCAACAGGAAGCTTCAGGCAGTGCTGGAGGATACCTTATTGAAGAATATTACCCTAAAGGTGAGCCTTTGTATTCCTTTATGAACAATAAAAGTATGGTGGAGAGAATTAGAAGAAGAAATATTTTGCAAAATTTACACTTAGTGACTAATGTAAGTGTTTGTGCAGATATATAGATTACTGTATATGTTGCTGTTATTTAATGATTTTCTTGCCTACCTCTCTTTATGATCAAGATGGGAAACAACAAATTAAAATATAACCATAGACTGAGCATATAACACCAATTAAATAACACATAACACCAGTTAAAAGAGCTATTGAAAGCAATCAATTCATAGTCTAAAACTCATCATTTCAAAAGAATCCGGATATGCCTACTTGAAGAGACTGGTCTTCATTGCTTCTCTGAACTTGGGTAGCATATCCAGCTGATGAATGGAGTGGGGAGGGCTGAAGGAAATGTCCTCTGGATAACAGTTGTCAGCCTAGTTTTGACTGACTGAGTACAAGTCCCCTAGAGGATCTAAGTGTACAGGGCAGATTATATGGGGAGAAGGTGAGCCTGTAGGTTACCTGGGCTCAAACTACGCAAGGCTTTGAAGGTAACAAATGCCACTTTGTATCTTGTCCAGAAACTAATCAGCAGCCAGTGGAATAATTGTAATATTGGCATGATATCATCCATTCTAGCTAGGGATGGAAAGCAGGTAATAATGTGTACGATAAAGCCAAACAAATAACATGCCTTAAAGACTACTAGGGCCACACAAAAAATAAAGGCCCTCTTTGCAACCAGGGCTGCCATCCTAAGCACATTTTCTAGAAAGTAAATTCCTCTTGTACTCAAAGGGACTTAGTTCTGAAAAGTCATGCATAGAATTGGCTGTAGGATAAACGATATGGTCTTGTTCTTCTGTCCCCCTGTGAGGTCCTGCAGTTGTATATGCATGGGTGTTTTCTTTCCTACTGAAACAAGCAGGAGAGGAAGTAAAAACAACACAGTTAGAGATGGAGAAAAAAAAGCTAAGTCCATTTTCTATATTTTCTATATGTTTCCCTGGTGGATTTTTGCTGGTGAGGCTTTAGATGAAACACCACTCACACCACCTTAGGATTGTTTTGTCACTTTAAGAGCCATGAGAAAGAAGAAGGCATAATGACTAATCAAAATCAAATTAGGTTTTCGGACGCTTAGCTATGAAAGGAAGGTTTTTCACTCACTACTATCCTTGATAGTGAAGTGGGTCAGGCTAGGGCAGACCTCCTGAAAGTGAGTTTCAAAAATTAAAGGGAGGTTGCCTGGTCCTTGTCACCCCATATGGTTTAGACTTGACCATTGTATATGTTGCCTTTGATAGGGTAGGTCCTCTAGGAAATGCTGGTTCATATAATGCTTTGTATATAGCTAGCACCTTAAGTTTTATCTAGAAATTAACCATCCAAAGAAAATAAACCATATTGAAGTAGTTATGGACTGGATCTTTGTTGCTGTTTTAAATCTGCAAAATACTTTCATAAACTGTTTTATTGTGATGTTAAGCTGACCCTGCCTGACCCTGCTTTTAAGCTGTCTTGCATATCTGGAAGTACTTTGATTTAATATATCCCTTGTTGTGGCTTACAGTTGAATGCTTATTTCAGACTGCAGGAGGCTTGGATTAATTCATCCTTGAGGACTTGCTGTAGTTTTATTTTAATTTTGACTCCTTTACAGTCTGCTAATGTTTCCCTCTTGTTTTTTCAAAGGAAAATCTGCAAACACTAGGAACAGAAATAGAACGTTTAATTAAGCAGCAGCATGAACTAGAACAGAAGCCGAAGCAGACATAGCTGAGAGCAAGACCAAGAAGGCAGGAAAGGCGGGTGCTCCAAATCCTGTCAGTATATAAGATGGATGTCTGCCAGTGTCTTCTGTCAAATCCCATGAAGCTTTAACAACGCAAACTGACATGTGCTTGTGAGCAAGGCTTACAAGACAAAGGTCCCAGTGCCTGCTATGCCCAAAGTGATGGAGAGTTTGAACTTTTCTGAATATTCTTTTCATCCATGTTGCTTTTCATGAAACAATGCATCAATACTTAATACCTTGTGTTCATATTTAAAGATGGTGAAAAAAAATTAGTTTTGTACAATTAACCTACCCTGTTAATGAAGAAGTCTGAAAGAAGAATTTATCCTCTTGGAAGGTGTTCCCATTACCCCCCATTGCAGATGAATGGTGAATTAATGTGCTGGACATATTAAAGTTACAGCCCTCTAAAGTTTAAATGTTTTCTCACAAAATATACATGCATTCTTGGATTAAATTGCCAGATTTTATTTATAAACATGTGTTGGAAAAGGGCTTAACAATATACTGTTTCCTCTTAAATTTACAGTCTAAGGGTATTTTACCTGTTAGAAGATTTTTTAAAATCCTTTTGAACTCCTCAGGTTTGAATTAGATTTTTTTTTTAGATTAAAGAAAATACATTGAGCTGAAAAGCCCTTCTGCATTTACTTGGCATCAGCTGTTGAAACCAGGCCTGTACTGCTTTGGCTGATTAATAAAACATATTTGAGAAATGAGTTGAGAGGCAGCTCTGAATCTTAGGACTAGGCCTTGTAAACTGAAATGGAAGCAACAATACTATGTGTGTGTTGCACCATAAACATGGGTGGTATATCGAACAATATATCTATATACGTTTTGGCGCCATGGTATTCCTAGATGGATTCAAGAAGAAACGTAGGTGAGGGGTATTATTTGGGCTTTGAGTTACTAAAATCATTTTCACAGTCATGGTAGTCTAATAACTTGTTCATGCTTGAAGCAGAATGGACAGAAGGATCTTCCACTACTTGTTGCTGTAGTCAGCAACTACCACCTATTTTATTCTCGACTATCAAGAGAGTAATAAACAGTGAGAGTCTTTTCCTGTAGTGTATTGGTGAGCAGTTCCCCTAGTACAAGTGAGAAAGCATTAGGAATAATTAAGTGCGTAAGGCATCTTGTTCGGAGACAGAATGGTCAGTAATGGTGAAAGGGAGGAATTCTCAAAGCTTTTGTCTGTTAGAAAAGAGAAGAGGAAGATGAGATGAGCTTTAGCCTTGTCTCTTTTTCTCACTTTGACAAGCATTAGCTTGTAGTTGGGCCTCCAAGGAGGAGCAGAGCAGCTGAACAAAGCTCCAGTTTCTTAAGCTTCAATATCTTTGTGTTCCTTTTTTCAGTGGGGAGCAGTACGTGTTCATGTTAGTACTTGTTCAGGTATGAAAGTTAGGCAAAACACTTGTCCTTCCACTTTTGCTCCTCCTCCTTTCAGGAAGTTGATGATTAATGTGAATGCATTGTCCTAACAAGATTTTAGTTTGTCTTGTTTTGCGTTAAAAATATGCACTGTCCAAAAGCAAAACTTTTAAATCATGTGTCTTACTTTTTTTTTAAAGCTACACTATCTACAAGGCTAACACACATTTTTCCATATACCATTCAATTCTAATTTACTTCCCCCTCATACCTCCCCCTGGGGGAAGAAAAGAAAAATCCCTCCTCTACTATAGGGCAGGAACCTTGAGAGGACAACAATCATTTTCAAATTGTTGTGTTCCTTTTGATTATTTATTCCAAAGTACAAAGCTCCCCTTGAATTATTTACTTAACTCCATGTGGTTCCATCCCTCTTCTCAAGTGTATGGATTTATTTGCACTTTGAGAAAAACGCACTTTGGGGCAGAACTAAACAAATTCATTGTGTAAATATGTAGATAGTGCTAGAGTCTGTATTTTTTTAAAAGTCATGCTTTTCATAGTTACCTGAAAGCATGATACATGTGTACAGTTGTAACATTAGAATAAGCAAAATATGTTTGCCTTCCAACTCATACTATTTAATTATACCCTTAGATTATCTACACATGGCAGGGGGAGGGGAGAGAATACTATTTACTATTGTATGTAGGCAACTTTGCAGTCCTGTGCCCTCTTAACTTGGAGTAAACACCATTGACTTGCTTTTGAGCAAACATGTATAGGATTGCACATTAGACATTCACATTCAGTTCTACTTCATTGTGTATAAATTAGGAGAGGGAGAACTGAAAGTATGTAAATGTACAACTTGTGTTCATGAAGTGACCAGTCCTAATTAATCAGATAAGATTGACTGTAAGAATTGGGATTTAAAGAAGGGATCAAATCACTAAATCAAAGTGCTTGCAAAAACTAGGTTTCTTAATTTTGTGTGACAGGGTTGTATTTAATTTTGGAGCAGTATATCAGTGAGCCTAGTAAATTTTCTCTAAGAACCTGATCTATGTTTCAAAAATCTTACATATGTAAAATTGCACTGAGGCTTGTTCGAAATGCATCCTGCTGTATATGAAAGGGAGAGGAAAATCTAGGCAGGGAGGGAGGTAGAGATGGTCAGATGGACAAACAGTCAGATGGATGGAAAGGAAGTGAATGAACAAATAAAAAAGTTAAGCATGCTGCCCACAGTTTCTACAGCAGTGCTCAGTGTTATCTGCTTTTCTTCAAGTGAAAGTGCATGACACTTATCTGTGTGTGCACACTTGTCTTTGCTATATGCTGATGACCGAAAATACAGAAAACTGGAATGACTCCATTTTTGGCAATATGTTTTATCTTTATAATAGCAGAGAAGTATGCATTGTGATGCTGTAACATGGTAACTGATGCTGATCTTCCAATGCATTTTCTGTACCATATCACAGTTTTCCAAAGATTATGGTTGCATAAAGTATTTCTGCCCAGATATCTTCTCATAGGAATATTGTAGTGTTTATTCAAACCAACCCTGTACTTTTGAAGGATGGGTGATTAGAAAGCCATGGCACATTAATTGATTTTTGCTGTTTTTTTATACATGGTACTGGGTAATTCCTGCAAGGGCACTAGACAAGATGGGCTGAGACTGGGTCTCCTGTTAAAATAAGAACCATATGAGATAGCAAGACAGGATGCTTTAGACTGGGAAGGAGGGACGTGATAAACAAGGGTTAACATTTCACACCATGCTGCCTTTGTAGTTAAAATCACACACTTATCAAACTCATGTGCACACATTACTCACTTGTCATGTTCAGTTGTGCATTGAAAATGACACTGGGACTGGTATTATGAAGAGCAGTATATAAAATAAATCAGAGCATTTTGGATTTAAGTTCTCAAAACCTGCAGCCAGAAAGGTCAGTGCTCAAGCCGAGGGATTAGGGGAGTTGAAGTCTAAAACACTGGCAGTATCAGTTTGCCCTGTCTCTACAATACCCTAGCAGATGATGACTTGGTTTGCAACCATCCAGAAATGTTCCCTTGTATTGACTGTACTGCTTCAAAGGCCATATGGCGTTATACCTTTTCTAGTGATGTTATCCTCTTGTTTTGCCCCTGCTGCTACTGAATTGTGTGTTGCTGGAAACGAAGCAATCCTTACTTGCTTCCTTTTCTGTTCCAGAAGTAGCAATTGAGTGTGCAACAATTGTTTAATCTTTTACCAATAGAATTATAGAGAAATGGGGTGCCAAATAGACGTTATTTCTCCTTTGATGTGCTTGGCACACAAAACTTGCTCTGCAAGCAAATAAGAAACAAGTTTTTTTTTTTCTCCCTGTTGGTTCGTTTCTAAGCTTTCTGTTTCCTCTGCCTTTCCATCTTTATACCTTCCTTTTGTTTTTGTTTTTTTCTCTGTCATCCTTTTTTCTTCAGAGACATTTTCCTTATTATCTCCTAGTTTTTACTACATGGTTTCCCCAGCAATTGTACCAGTATTCAAAGATCTGTGGACTCTAGGAATACTTTAAAAAAAAAATCAGGATTCTACATTATAATTTATGTGCCAAGGAAAGCTGCAGTCTGTGTAAATTCTGCAATCAATCAATCAATCATTTATTGTACTGATCAAGGAGCTTTGTAGCCCCCTGAAATCCTGTCCTTCTGTTAGATGAAGAGCTTATCAATCCCCTACTCACCCATTTTCTGAATTGAAACTAGGCATTGCCCATAACTTTCAATCCCAGCTTTGTAGCCATGAAGACTATAAATTTAGTTCAGATATAAACTTTTTAATGAAAGGAGAGTTTATCAGGTTGCTGGAATCTGCCCCAGTACTCCATTCTGGCATTTTCTGCATACACTTGAACACAGAATGTTCAAGTGTATGCAGCTCTGTCAGTATTGAACTGCTTTAATACCTACCTCTTTTCTGTGCATTTTTGTAACTGGCAATATGCACACTTAGAGGTAGACTTACCATAAGCTGAGCACATATCTGAGCACTCCATTCAACAATAAAAATCAAAAGAGAATGCTTGGTGACTTAAGAACACTGACTTGTGTTTGCATGTATGGGCATAGTCCATGGAATGCATGAATAACAGTTGATTCACAGAAATGAGTGCATCACTTGAATTTTGATCATCTGATTACACTTGATGTTTTGCTGAGTGACTGCACTGAAAAAAATACTGTATTTCAGGTGATGTTGGGCAATCATTCTAGCTTCTTTTTGAATCTGCTGATGGTGCAGCCATAGATGGTAGTGAATCACTTGATGTTTCCAGAGAGGCTGGTAGCTTTTCTCCAGTTACCAAGAACTACTTTATTTAAAACATAGAAGAAACAATTCAAGAAGAACACAAAGTCAAACTCTTGAAGATTATTTTAGAATGGTAATTTCCATGATACTGGCTTCTCTCAAAAAGTGCTTGGCATTCATAAATAATTCCATGATTATTTTTAGTTAAATAGTCCCTGAAACAAAGAGAGGTGTGAGTGCCCCCATTTTCTGTCCATTCCATAATAATGTCTGAGAGTATGCAAACCCTTGTGGATGGTGTGCTGCATTTTATTCATAATCTTTGAAGTACAGGATGGTTTAATGTTTAACTATTAACAGCAGGTGGTGCTAGAAAACTTTCTGAGTCTTCTAGCCCCCAAAAAAGGAAGGGGAAATGTTGCCATATCTATGTACCTCTCTCTGAATCACAGCATTTTTTTTTTCCATAATGGAAGAATTTTATTTATTGATTTTGTGTGCTGATACGTTCACTATGTTCAATCTTCCATTTGTATGTATGTGTAACTAAGACAAAAATTGTATAGAACAACAACTTGTTGATTTGTATTATGTAGATATTTCTGTAAAAATGAAGGTTCCCAACTCACATCCAAGACATTATGAGCTATACATTATGTATATATCAGACTTTGAAATAATAAACAACATGAACAAATGCACAGGTGCTTCTGTTTAGTATTTTGGGTTGCAGTGTTTTTGGAAGGCAATTTTCAACATACTATAAATTCCCTCAGTAAGCAATCAACACACAGTTGGTACTGATGCCCAGTGCAATGCAAAATGTCCTCCATCCCCGTTGACCCAAAGGGAGAACCATGTTGTTGGATTACAACTCCCAGCCTTCCTCACCATTGGCCATGCTTGATAGGATTGCTGGGGCTTGCAGGCAAATGACGACTGGAAGGCCACATGAAATTAACAGATCTTATGGTGTGCATCTCTGTCCTGTGCCACCAGTGTCATGCAACCACACCGAACAACATACAGTGAAGGCACAGAAGGGAGAGAAGTTGAAAGCAAGTATTCTTGAGGAAATACTTATGGTATGCTTGCTTGAGCCAATTACCTAATTTGACACACAAAGCTATAAATGCCAAATTCAATAAGTCCTTTCAAACTTGGAAAGACTGATAATGCGCTTCCTTATTTCATCTTTATCCTGTTCAACATGGAGTTCTCTCCCTTCTCCTATTTTTAAGTTCACAACAACCCTTTAGGGTAGGTCAAGTTGAGAGGGAGTAACTGGCCCAAAGTCACCCAGTGAGTTTCATTCATAAGTCCACTATTTTGATGTAGGCATGTTGGATATCATTAATGTGGCTGGAACTTTTTTCATGTCTCAGTTCTAGGCCATAGCCTGCCATGTCATTGGTCCCCTCCAGAAGTTTACCCATGCATACTATATTTATGTAGAATTGCTGCTGTGCCTCCTTGATGTGCTAATCAGATGAGGCACTTACGTGAGAGCAGCTGACCCTTGGAGACATGACACTCTAGGGAAAGACAGGTAGAACAAGATGTTGAACAACAGTGAGACAGTACTAGTAGCGTAAGCCTTGTTTCTCTTAAGCCTATGCAGCTCCCCAAGACTTGAGTTTTAAAAAAACACACACAAAAGCTTGACCCCCTACACTAGCTGAAAAATTATTTATGATTCTTAGTGCAACTTCAGTCATGTTGTATTAGTTACCCCAGAACACACTGGCTTCTTTGTGGGGAAATAAACATGCCTTGGTTTGTTTAGATAATCATAAACCTTATTTCTAGCCAGTCGTGTGCATGCCAGGTGACCAAACCAAGTTCTTAAAAAATGCAAGAGGAGGAGCTTTAGCAAGATACACTGGGTGCTTATCTTTGCCAGAGACAAACTAATTCAGTTCCTGCCTTGGCTAGGCTGAAATGTAGCTGGGAACCTCAGCTAGGGGAGGAATTTCAGAGGGATTTCTGAGGATTTGTAGATTCCCCATGTGTGTTTACATGAAGAAAACTATTCTGCCTTCTGTTTCCTATCTAAAGCTGGAAGTTGTGGCCTCTCAACCAGTTTGGCTACAGGGGTAGGACAAATCATTTATAACTCTGTGCAATGCCCTAAAGCAGGGAAACAGGATTAAATTAACCTAAGACAACTGCCAGTAGCAGACCACTTGGAGCTCAATTTAAGATTTAATTTTATAAATTGGCAAGAAGAAAGATGTCACCAGAGGCTAGATTGGGAGCAAAGGAACTAGAGGCTTTTCAGCTTGCAGTTTCTTCTGTTGTTGTTCCTGTTTTATTGCCATGTTTTATTACCATGCCTCAAAAAACTCAACGTGGAGAAAATGGTTTCCTCTATCTTCATAATACCAACAAGCCTGGTTGGTTGAGAGACAGAGATTGGTCTGATACTGTCTCTGAAACTGTGGCCTTAATGGGGCATTTGAATCTGGCTGTCCTTGGGCTAAGGCAGATGTAGTCCTTAAGATGTCCTGAACTTCAGCTCCCAGATGCTCTAGCCATCATGACCAATGGTAAGGGGAAATGGGAGTTGTACACCAAAATATTTGTAGAACCAAGGATTCCTAACTCACAGTCTAAGGAGAACACTCTCAGTTCAGGCATGGGAATCACCCAGCCCTCCAGATGCTGGTAGACTGCAACTCTCAACATTCTTTGCCATTAGCTATGCTGGTTGAGGATGATGGGACCTGTAGTCCAACAACATTTGGAGAACCTCATGATTTTCATCTCTAGTCTATCTCTACTTAGTGAATACAGGTATAAGTCACTTAACAATATAGACCTGTTCTTGAGTATTCCTTTAAAAGTTTAGTACAAAAAGCAGAAATAACATGGAAAAAACAGGAAGAGGTTCCTACATCACAAAACACACTTCAGTGCGTTTCAGCAAACTTTTTACTTGAAACTAACAATATACACATGCGAAATAAAGCAACCAGGTCAGGTAAGAAAGTAAACAAGTAAACAAGATCCTTTTGAACACTCGAAAACCACTTCAAGGCTTCTAAAATGCACCCAAGGATGACCTTCTTTCATCAGCTTCCATTTTTCTTATTATTTCCATTTTGATGACCAAACTTATAGATACAGGCTTTTAAAACATGCTGGAGTATCTTCTTTCTCCTTTTCTCTTTGTACTGGTGTTTACACACGTTCAGTAAAGGATTCTGGAGGCAGCTGCTGCTTACCTTGTCCATTTTTGGCAAGCACACACAGCTAGGGTAGAATTCCATTCTTTCCCAGCTGAAGTTTTGCTGCATTGTTTACTGTAGACATGCTGCCGCAATCCCATAGAGAAAGTCTGCCTGTCCAGCCCTCTTTCATTATCCCTTCTGTACTGATGGTGTTAAAAATCTTCCAGCTAGATAGAATAATAGATAGAAAAATCTTCCAGCTAGATAAGGGGGAAAGGGAACTTGACAGATGAAAAGTCTTTGTGAAAAGGAGGATTTTGTTGGAAGCACCTTTGTTAACACAGGTAATATTGCTACCTGTAATATTGCTTGGTACTTGTTTGCTTAATCGATTTGGCTGAAGGAAGCATGAGATATGAGTTAATTTTTATTGTAGCAGTAGCTTGCTACAATTCAATATACTGCACTGACCATCATTTTTGAAAATTCCTTGCATATTTCACAGAATGGTCAAAACGCAAATAATCAGAGGCAGACATTAGACTTAAGAGGTGGGCAAAGTACAGCCCACAGCCCCCTTTTTTTGTGGCCTCCATTGTTTCTCTCTGAAATGTCCTCTTGGGTATGTAGAAGATATTTTTAGCACATCTGGAGGCCACCAGGCTTCAAAAAGACATTATAAAAATTTTTTCAAAAAAAATTATTTTTTTGGCCTAAAATGCGCTCTAGGAGGCATGGAGGACATTTTCCCCACTCTCCCCCAACCAATTTAGGCCCCCAAAAAACCCTTTTTGAAACAAGAAGTAAACAGATAATGACTTCGGCACACTTCCATTGTTTAAAAAAGACCTTTCTTAGGCCTGATACGGGTCAGAAACGTTCCCCCAATGGTGAAAATGCCCTCATGCTGTTACCCTGTATGTTGGGGGTCCCGGAAGGGGCCCAAATAACCAAATAAAAACACAAGTTGGGGGAATTTAGCTTGAGCACTCTCTTGGCTAAACAAGAGGCAGGGTAACTAGCAAGGATCTTTAACCCAATGTCGACGGCTTCAGGTCAGAGAGCAGGCATGTAAGTTTAAAAGTAACAATAACAACAGTTTTATTGAAAGATAAACAGCAAATAAGACAACACGCACACTAGCTAACTTGGAAACAGAAATAGAGAGCTTAGGGAATAGGTGATACGACACCTGGTCTCGTAGTCCTGGAGAGGAGCAGGGGTTTCGGGAGAGGAAGCTCAGCGTGGCTGGCTGAGGGGAGCTCCTTAGACAAACCGGCAGCAAGGCGGGATGGCAGTCCAGGGTGATCCGAAGATGTCCCAAAAGTGGGGACCTTTTATAGGGTGGATTTTACCTATAGGCTATGTTATGCTCAGTGAGAACAAAGGAAATTTGGAGTTGGACAAAGGAGTTGGAAAAGGCCAGATTTTGCATGATGGGCTTAGCTCTTAAAGACAATAGCGTGGCCGGTACGTTGATGGCCCGATATAAAGGACTGGCTTGGCTCTCGGCTGAGTGGCTTTGTGTAGATATGCGCCCAGCAAAGCCAGTTTGCAGGGAGGTTTTTCCCTAAAGCAACGGAGAGGCTTAAGTTGCCTGCCTGAATGAGGTTTCGGAATGTACAACCATTAACGGCCACGCCCCAGACGTGCTTGTCCGGAGGACCTCTGCAAACACGTGGAGTAGGGTGGCAGAGAAGGGTCAAGCAAAGGTCAAATTATTTGATATCAAAAGTATATCTAGTGCTTTCACCAGACATATCATAACCGTGATAACAATGCTCCCTATAAAATGTTGGAGGGGGGGGGTAAAAGCTTTTTTATTTTATTTTTTGCAGAAGAGGGGTGGAGAATGGGACTCTCCAAGATCTCTTCTGGGAGCAATGCAGCCCCCTAGCCTTCCACAGTTGCTCATCCCTGATTCAAAGCAACTGGGGTCAATTTTTATACGATCATCCACCCTTTCATTATCCCTTTCTAAAGAACAAGGTTCCTAAATGCAATAAGGCACTATACAAGAACTGAAAATGCAGTGGTTACAACAACCCTCTTCAGATTAGATGTTTGTGCTCAGTGCATGAAGGTCTCCCATGCTTCTGGATACATGATGAGGTTTGGGAGTGAGGGTTACATGTGCACTCACATCCCCCATTGTAGCCCTACACGTGAGATAGCAAATAGTTCCACCTGAAGCAATTTTCACTCCAAGCCTAAAACGTTGATTACAGCCAGCCCTCTACATTCACTAGGGTTAGTGGCACAGGACCCTCACAGAAGTGGAAAAAACACAAATATCAAAATGTGTGTCTGTGGGAAGGGGGCTGAGGCATGGTGGAGAGAATGGGCACCCAGAGTGCAAACTAGGTCAGTGAAAGGAGGAGGAAAGGGCATGGTTTGGCATGATGGCCCTATATTCCTGTTTCTTAGCCATTTCCTTCCTTGGGTGTTGGGAGCATTGGGAGATGGTTTGTGGCACTGAGAAGTCAGGCTGCAAGCTGTCCTTAGTTGGCCAGGCAGCTGCTGGTGGAGGAGAAGGAGGACTAGAGATGGGTTTTTATTTATTTTTAGTTTGAAATTTTTAATGAAAAAACAATAATAAAAACCCCGCCCAGCTTCCAGACATCAATTTTCCCAGCTGAATCTGAGTTTAACATTCCATTCCATATAAACATTCCGTTCCATACATTATCTCTATTTTATAACAAACGTATACTATTACTTTTAGCTTATATGTAACTATTTACATTTTATCTTTTACCATCTCATTTTGTCTTCCTCCTTTCTCACAGCCTTTCTTTCTTTCCCCCTATTTCATTCTTTTATCCAATTCAATACCTCTCACCGTTCTCTTTCAAAGCCCTGGATTGGCTTATTTTTAAGTGAAAAAGTTAACTTTTCTGTCACTACCATATCCAGGATTCTGAATTTCCATTCTCTTATATCAATATATTTTCCTTCTTTCCAATGTTGAGCATGAGTCAATCTTGCTACAGTTATTATATATAACAATGTCTTTTGATGAAATCTTATTTCTCTTTGTTGCCCTAACGAGGTGGGTTTTTAAAGGGCTGCATGGCCTGATCAGAGCTGCCAAGAGGGAAGGTTCCCTCAGAAAAGAAGTACCTGGGGTGGGAGTAGGGGCAAAGGTTGGGGTTGGAGAAACATGCAAATAATCAAATCCATGAAAGTCAAACTTGCAAACGTGGAGGACCAGCTGCACAATGAAAGTTCCTTCAGCTGTAATATATGTCATTTTTAGAAAGTTGAAGAGTCTATGAGGTATAATGGTTTGAGAGTTGGACTAGGACACCGAGGGACCTATGTGTATATCTCAGCTTGGCCATGGAAATCCACAGGGTGACTTTGGACAAGTCACGTACTCTCAGCCTCAGAGGAAGGCAAGGGCAACCCCCCTCTAAACAAATTCTGCCAAGAAAATCCTGTGACATGTTCACATTAGGTTGCCATAAGTGAGAAATTATTTGAAGGCATACTACAACAGCAGCAGCAACAACTGTTACCGCAGTTTCTAGCCCGGACATGAAGGATATTAGATATCACTTTGATATCAATAATTTGGCTTCCTTTACCTATTCCTCTCCACGTGCTGCGAGGTCCCCCGGACAAGCTCGCAGACAGGCATGGCCACTAATCACTGTAATATTCCAAACAATACAGGCAGGCCAGAAATAGCCGTCCCGTCGCTTCAGGAGACCTCAAAGGCAAGTACTCTATTGTGTATGCACGCTACTTACAAAGAACTCCCTGCCCCGAGCAGGCAGCTTGATTAGAAGAATCCTCATCTGTCAAGCACTCTGCGTTTGCATACTGTCTACTCCATTGTCAATTCGGACTTAATTCAATCATGCTAAATTCTGACCTTTCAGAGGCTTTGTCTCCAGCCCAAAACTCATTGTTTTCCCCACGTACGGACTAGCCTGTGGGCACATTTTCCCCTATATAAACCCGACTTATTAGGATTGCTCGGACTGCTCCTGACTTCCATCCCGCCTTGCTGCCGCTTTGCTTGGCAAGCCTTCCCCTCAGTCCCACATACTGAGAACTCCATACCTCCAAATTTCTGCTGCAGACTACCTGGGCTTCAAGACAGGTGTAGTATTACCCAAACCAACAACTCCTCTTGAAAATCCCTCTATCCCACTCCAACCTTTATTTCTATAGTTCTCTGCGTGAGTGTGCTGCATACACTGTTTGACAGTATTTTAATAAAAACCACAATTATTATTATTTCAATTCTATTTGCTCCTTGACTTGGCCTGACCCTGTAGACATTGGGTAAAAGATCTTGCTCCGTTGCCCTGCCTCTCGTATTGCTAGCTTGTGCTCTTGGCTAATTTCCCCAAACTTATATAATTGAGAGCACATTTAGGTGTCCCTCCTGGGACCCCCAGAAAACAGGGTAACACAACAACAACAACAACAAAGTTGAGCTTCGGGGTTCTTGATGATGCACTCACCCGTTAGCAGCTGGACAGCAGACTGAGCAGGCACACAGATCAGAGTTTTACAATGTGTAAATGGCCACTTTAGTTGAGGCAGTCTACCTACAAGCAGGGTTCTATCTTTTGACAAAGGGAATGCCAAGGGGCTCAAGAAAAATGCCCCCCAAGGCTTCATATCTCATCCCAGTGGTGGTTTATTTACAACCAAGAGCAGCAGAAGTGGCCTAACAAGAGCCACTCCCCACAAAGATGGATTAAAATCTTTCCCAGCACCAATAGATCATGACAACAATCCACAGCTTTCCAGAGGAAACAATTATTTGTATTTACCATCATCTCAGGCAGCTGGTCTTATCTGCTTTCTCTACCTGGGCCATTAACTGATGTCTCTCAAAGGAAGGGATACAAATCTTTGAAGAAATTCTTTCTTGATCCCATCAGGCTGCTTCTGTGGCATGTCATTAATATCCATCTTCCCAACAGGCAGAAATGATGAAGGAGTGGATAAAAATGACACTGAGTTTGTGACAAATGCAGGTGCCCCTTTTAAACTCGTGTTCCAAAAAGCCAGCATTGTCACTCAGTTTGCAGAAAAGCAGCATCTGGTGGAGCCCTTGAAGCCTAAAGGAGTGATGTGTGATGAATATGCCAATAAGTCAGTAGTGAGCAGAACAGGGACAGAATTGCATTTTAAGAGCAGAACAGGATTAAACAATTTCCTTCTCTCTCAGGGTCTCTGTAATGATTTCTTCCATATTTCTCCCTTCAAGGTGAAGTCCAATTTGCCTAGGGTGGATGGATCAGCTTGTCAGGTTGGGCATGCTCCGGAAATGGAGAATTTCTCCTCTCTGGGTGTCAGGTATTCCTTAAATGTCTTGAGTGTAGAATTACCACAGGCCAATTGTGCTGAATTTCAGTGTCAGGGTGAGTAGACTTATTGAATGTGTGACAATAAATGTTGGGCATTTCATTCATAGTGCAAATGATTGTTCACAACTTTTCCAATGTACAATTCTCTTGAAATCCCAGTTTGGCAACATCTGCAATTCGTACCATCCAAAGATTTAGTTTGACAGTTACACGGGCTAAAACCAACATTAGCCTCACCTAGAGTAAACCTATTGGAATGAATGAAATTTGCAGAGCTAATTAAGATACACTGAGGCTTTAAACTATTAGGCTTGATAACATTACCAACAAAAAACAAAACCTCAGCATATTATTCTGATAATATATAAAGATTGGCATTGTATTATAGAGGCCCTTTTTCATATTCAACCAGAATTGGAAACAGTATTCTAGGTGAAGTCTAACCAAAGCAGAATAGAATGGTGCTATTAATTCCCTTGATCTAGACATTATACAGGAGTTGATGTAGAATTGCATTGGTCTTTTTAGCTGCTACATCACAATGTTGACTCTTATCAAGATCCATTTCAAGCTGGCTTCAGACCTGGCTATGGGACAGGTTTGGTTGCCTTGGTAGATAACCTATGCAGCAAACTAGACAGGGGGAGTGTGTCCTTATTGGTTCTACTAGCCCTCACAGTGGCTTTCAGTACCATCAATCATGGTATCCTTCTGGATCACCTCTCTGGGATGGGGCTTGAGGGTGCTGTTTTACAGTGGTTCTGGTCTTTCTTGGGGAGCGGTCTTGGAGTGTGGCGCTGGAGGATGCTTAGTCAATACCATGGCCACTATCCTGTGGTGTTTCTCGGGGCTCTGTTCTGGCAATTCAATCAATCAATTTTTGGTCCTTCAATCTGTTATTTTTCAGTGACTAGGACAGAACTGGGAATCCACTGCATTTCCTGTAGTTTTCCCTGGCGGCGGGTGGGGAGCAGGACTAGTGCATTGTATGAACCTAGCAGACTGCCATTTGAGACAAATTTTGATTTCCACTGGATTAAATAAAAGCTTTGATAAACTTGCCTATTACTGTGACCTCCCAGATATGATTATCTACAAATATGGTAGTACTAAGCATCTTGAAGAGTAATTGTTACTGCTGCACTAGATAGTTTTTAATGGCACAGCTACTCATAACTGTAGTAATAGTGGTCTGAGTATAAGGGTTTTTCCGCACTTTGGAGGGGAAATGGGGCAGTCCGTTACTCACCAGATGGGCACGTTCCCCCCGACGATCCACGATGGTCCGGAGCAGTGTGTGCCCACGCTACACACTCTCCAGTGACGAAAATAGAGGCTTCCGGTTGGCGGAGGCTCTCCACCAACCGGAGAAGCTTGCCAGCTGGAAGCCCGCCACTGGAAGATCTGCAGACTCGCACTGGCGCGAGCCTGTAGATCTATACTTTACAGAGCGACGGACTGGGGCGCCGCGCTATTGAAAGTCCTCTTTCAATCAGACTTTCAATAGCACGGGTGACCACCAGTTCTGGGCATTCCGGAGCGGGCTGAAGTCCGGACAAATGGTAAGTAGTCCGAACTCAGTTCGCCCCCAAATGTGAATGTCCTCGCGGGAGGATGCACCGCCCCATTTTAAAAACCAAGTGCGGAAAAGTCCTAAGTGTTAACCTCTTCAGCCAATACCTAGCCTGGAATCCCAAGTATGTTGTAAAACTGCAGCAATGTGGCTATGCTGGGGAAGGGCAAAATGAGGGCACTGCCCCACAAAATAAAAATTCTGTCCCTCAAATGAAATTTTCTTAAGTCCCCAGTCTTCTACTGCAGTAAGAGTAAAACTTTGCTTGAGGATTTAGAAATACAATGCAAGTATCCAAAGAAAAGAGGTAGGCAGAGCTATCAAGAGAATGTGAACACAGCCAATGTAGGTGTGAACAATTTTTTGGTCTCTGACTCTCTGCAATGCCAGAAATGTGGAGACTACAGGGGAAAAAAATCATTTGATGACGACAATGCACTAATTTTGCTCTCTGTACACCCCCATGCATGTTATAATTCTTCTGCAGTCAGCAATCTGACTTCTTCATCCCAAACTACCTGATGCTAGAAGTTTAATATTCTGTAAATGGAATGATTTTTTTAAAATCAACGAAACCAAGTGACTTTCGTTTTTCTTGGAGAAAATATAAAAGGAAAGAAGACGTGCAGAAAAAAAATTCTGGGAGTTCATTTCCAAAGCAGAAACAGCCAAATAGGAGCCAGAGAAGCTAGAGCAAATAAACATGTACACAGAGTTCCTTCATCCCACATTTTCACATCCTTGTATGAGATTCTGTGTGTACGTGATAAACCCTGTAAGCTGCTGTAACAGCTTGTGAGCTGGCAAAAGCAGGTTGATAACAGACCACAGAAATACAGGCTTATCTTTTGCACTACAGTATGGTGCTTTTTTTTTTTTTAAACAGAATCACTGTTGAATGCAGCATGTTGTTTTTATAGTAGTGACAAGCTTACTTCTAACGGTAGTAGTCATAGGGCAATTCTACACCAACTTTGGCAATGACTTGATCAGCACTGGAGGAAGAAGTCGAAAATGCAGCTGAAGACCACAGTTACTGTTGTGTGTCTTCAAGTTGTTTCACAACCAACACTCAAAAAGCTCTCTGTTTGGAAGTGCCCTAATAGATCTGTTTCCACCACAAAATTATATCCATTTTTTATCTGTTTAACTTTCATGGCTTTTGCTAAAAACATTGGGAATTGTAGTTCAATTCCATTAACCATCTCTAATCCCAACTCTGAAGTGAGTGGTCCTATGAGGTTTAATGACTTTTAAACCAACTGGCATATAACTGCTATGTAGCCAAAACATTTCATGATCCATTTTAACAGTGGTGGAGCTTGGAGTGTGTGGAGGGGGGTGGGGCTACAATGCATGGGGGCATGGCCTTGGTGTGTAGGGGCATGGCCAGGGCATGCGAAGGCATGGCTACAAGCCCAGGATGCCCCAAAAGCATTGCCGCCGGGGCAATGCATTCCCCCACCCCCCTGTTCCTACACAACTGAATTTTAACAGAGAACATCTCATTGCATCTACACATTTTAACAAAGGTAGTGTCTATCTCTATATGCTCCAATCACCAAGTATACTTCTTAGCAAAAATAATTGGTTGTTCAAGTGTCTGACAGGGCAGTTTAGAGGACAAGACAGCAATTCAGATCTAGCCTGAATGCATTTTGTGTCAATTTGGATTTATTCAATTGTATTTGTACCCCAAATTCAAAATGGGATTTGGAAATCCAGATTGCTGGTCATTTATTTACATGTATTGGGAAACCAAGGTGCACTAGTCTCTCTCTCTCTCTCTCTCTTCTGGGTATTTGTATGTGTATGATTTATACCTGTGCATGTAATTTTACGACAAGGGATTGGCCCTGCCAAACAGGAGAGAAACAGATTCAAGAGGTTTTATACTGGGCACATTTAAGTTTGCTTTTAAAAAATACTGTCTGGTATCCTATCAGGCATAAGCTAGACTTATGGCCTTGTAACTGTTTTATATTCATATTCATAATCATGGCACCATTGACACAACCACAAATACTCCTAAAACTCATAAGCCAGGCAGACATGTTCATATTTATACATGTACTAATGATGCTGTAGCTATGCTCTATCTCCCAATTCAACCGTATAAAGCCCATCTTAAAAACCAGGCAGCCATACTGAGCAAATCAGTTCTGCAGTGTTTTTCAGCAGGGCACTGAAGGATGATGGATGCATCATGGAAGCATCATGTTTCAGTGTCCTGTCCTCTCCCACCAGCAAGCTACAGTATAAGAAAGAGTTACAAGAGGACCCTCTAGGACAGTGGTTCTCAACCTTCCTAATGCCGTGACCCCTTAATACAGTTCCTCATGTTGTGGTGATCCCCAACCATAAAATCATGTTCGTTATTTTTTATTTATTTATTATTTATTTATTTAGTTAGTTAGTTAGTTATTTCCAACATCAAATAGACTGGAAACACTGCCCTAAATCACTGCTCTGGATAGACTTCTAATGCCTAAAAACTGGTAACCCTCTCCCCTTTTTTTAAGCACAGAAAGCGTCCATCAATGCCAGAATTAAGGCAGTAGTTCTAGTTCTGAATGTTGGGTTTCCACAGTTCAAAAAGCCAGTCACTCCCAAAGGTAATGCCAAAACAGCCCACATGTTACATGAGGCGCAGGGAGGAAAGGACAGGGAGAGAGGAAAGATGGCAGTGGCATAAGCAGACGCGTTTTGTTTCACTCCCTCCCTCCCTCCCTCCCTCCCTCCCTTAAAGGGAGTGCGGACGCTGAACATACAAAAAGCAAAGAATGCAAGACAGTCAGCGCGAAGAACACAACACGTGCATGTGGCAAGTGCCAAGGGTCCACGCACAACAAAAGCGAGAGGAGAAAGTCATCCTAGCTATTTCTACACTAGACTGTTATAGCACTATTATTCCACTTTCACCATCCTATGGAATCCTGGGGTTTGCAGTTTGAACCCCAGCGCAGGGGTCTCAGAAGCACTGCTCCCATTGGCTGTGAGGCCACCTTCTTTTAAAAGGGGGGCAGGATTGAGGAGTGGTGACCCCTGTAAAATGGTCGTTCGACCCCCAAAGGGGTCCCGACCCCCAGGTTGAGAACCACTGCTCTAGGAGTTCTCGCTTCTGTTCATTATACCATGGTTTCCTGGCAGGAGGAGATTCATTAGCACTACAGAACACTTTTGTTCAATACAGCTGCCTGGTTTCAGGGTGGGCTTCAGAGAGCTGGATTGGGACATAGAGCACAGCTATAGCATCAAAACTACATGTCCCATGCTGGATCTTGATCACAATTTTTAAAAGCAATATACTCAGTTGAATACTCATTTTGTCAATTCATACTGCTTTAGCCCTGGTACTAGTATTGGAAGTACCCCTATTACATCCCCAAGCTTTACATGTAGAGCAACTACATCAAAGAGGACTGTACTAGTTGAAGAACAAGATTTTGGTTGAGACCTAGACTGAAAAACAATACAGTAATTACTGGACACTGGAGAAGCAGATATGCTTGACAGAAGCGGAGAGCTTAGGAGGTAGAGAGGTATAGCAGGCAGCTAAAAGAAATACCCTCTTTTTGGGCGAGATTGTCCCTTCACCTGGAAGCACCATATTAGAGTCCCAAAGTGCATCTCAAAGGTTAAAAGTTGAAATTGCTTTGCACTGAATGGGGCAGCAAAGGCTAAGTGTAATGATCAGAGCTGGCATATTTTATGAGATCTAAGTGCGCCACTGGACATATTTTTTGCAGTAGGAAAATAAAATGTGCAGTAAGAAATATGTTTGTGTGCAGTTGGCAATAAAGACTTTAATCAGGAAGAGGGTTATTAAAACAAATTGATGAGAAAAAGAAATAGAATTTTCACAAGACAACTGTTACTATTCAGCCGGTATAGTGTTATATTAATAGTACATTATGGGGATCAGCTACCTTGCTGCTCTATTGGAGACCAGGGAGGATATGTACATGAAGATATACCTAACTGCTGGGGATCAACCTGTGTTGCTGCAGACGTCGTCAGCTTTATCCAGCACTCCAAACTACAGCTATAGGGTTAAGAACCACTGCCCTAGACATCTCAGGTCCAGGTTATTTGAAGGACTGTATTCTCCCTTGCAAACCGGCCCAGGCTTTGAGATTTCCCGGAGAGGCCCCTCTCTCTATCCCAGGGAGGACAGAGAACACAGGAGAGGACTTTCTCATTGGCCGCTCTCAGGCTCTGGAACTCCCTTCCCAGAGAAGTCAGACTGGCACCCTCCTTATTTTCCTTCTGCAGTCAAGTAAAGACATTTTTATTCAGACAAGTGTTCAATTTGTGAGTATGGCCTGTCTGATAAAAGGTGCTAAATTTATGGATGTTTGAGCTTTAATGATGTATTTCAACTTTGTTTTAATTCTTATTTGACTGTGTAATTTGTGTTTTAACTTTTCTATTCTGTGGTTTTTAACTTTTTTTTAATTATTGTAAGCCACTTTGAGTCCCAACCAGGAAAACTGCAGAGAATGAATGAATGATCTACCCACCACCTCAATCCCCCATACCTTTTGAGTTACAACTGATAGTTCATAAGAATACAGTTTTCAGAAAAACCCATTTCCTCTTTATCCACAGTGGAGTTGCAACTAAACTCAGAGGGAACTGGAGAGTCTAAGGGAGGTATAACAGATAAAGCCATAGTCCCTGATCATTAAACAGTCTGGGGATTCAACCATTTTGAGCCCTGACTCCATTGTACCACTGCTGTACACACTATCTACTTGCCTTCTTCCTCTGAGCTCAAGCTGCACCACAGTCCTGAAAAGGAAGGGAAAGGAAATAGAAGTTGGAAGTGTATTCTTGTTGCTTTGTGTGTGCTTGTAGAGAGCAATTAGGCTGTGAAACCGACCAGCAACAACAGAATGACAGAGGACCTCTGCTGGGGTGTCTGTCTTGCAAGGACTATGTATGATGTTGACCCTTGATTAGAGCTTGAGAAAGTTCTTCCTGTGGACAGCACCTTCCAGAATTCTCCAACCAGCATGACTAATAGGCCAAACAGGTGTTTCCTGCAACTGTTTCCATGTACCAAATACACACTTGTAAGTGCAGGAATAAAAAAAGAACCCATGTGGTTAGAAATTGAAATATCATTTTGCCCAATGGGGCCAGAGCTGAAAGTTTCAATAAGCATTTTGAACAAGTAAAGGTTATTTTAAAAGCTCATGTTCTGCCAATTAACTCATCTGCTTTTACTCATCAAACACTTCAAGTCACAGCGACTAAACAGGCAGTTTATCATACCTTGGGATGGTTGACAGGTATTTTACTGCTGAGGACACAGACTACTGCCAAGATACAATTAACTTCTTTTTACTGCCTGTGCTGAACCTATGTGTAAATATCCTGGCACTCAAAAACTACAGTCCACTTTTGTGCCGTGAACTGGATGCTAGTAAAATATCCCAAGGAATAATCTGAAACAATGACTTAAAAAAACAACCACCAAAAAACCCAGCAAGGAGCACTTCCCATACAAAAACAAAACTCAGCATCAAAGAGCTGGGATTACCCTTCAGGAGTATTCAACCATACCAAAAAGGGACTTTTTTCCCTTCCTTTTCATGATAAAAATTTTCATGATAAAATTTCAGGATAAAATTTTCCATTTTGTTGTTCCACACAGAAGGGGATTTTTTTCAATGGTCACACCCCTTCCTCATCTTCCAGAAAATTTCCAGATCTTACGCTACTGTTTTCTGAAAAGCTGAAAAGTGTAAGCAGTTCTCAAATGTTTCAAATGAACTCAACATTTTTAAAGAAAAGCAGTGTATTTATGATCTCTTTCTAAAGCAGTTTTCAGATCTGGTTCATAGGCAAACAAATGTGCAGAAGAATTAGTTTTGTCCACCTGCTGTCTCGGCTGGCACTACCCTTCTGTTTCCTTGGCTCCCACTGCTGTTTTGCCCCATGCAGGTATAAGCAGCTCTGCGGTGTTTTTCATATGTTTGCTCAAAGCATGGCCACCTTCCCATCAAAGTGGGAACTGCCGAATTCAAGGGAGAGCCATCCTATTCGGAGTGCTGATGGAATCATCAATGGTGGCTGGTTGATCTCTGCAAGTAAATTAAATTCCTGTGGGACAGAAATTTATTTACAGAAGATAGCAGATAGGAAAAAAAGGAGTTTTGTTCTAAAAACATCTGGGAGGAGGGCAAGGCTGCAGTTATAAGCATACTTATCTAGGAGTAAGTTTCCTTGAACACAATGGAACTTACTTCTGTGTAAACCCACTGGTGGCCCTGGCCCATGGTCCAAGAGGGATCAGGAGTTTCCTCATCCCACCTCCGCAGGGTGATCTCCCCATTCTTGGACAATGGGCCTCCATTAAATACACTTCCAAAGTTTAGTGCTGCATGTGATTTTGGAAGCTTGCTACTGTATCTTGAACAATGAATGAGATCACTGTGAATGTTCTGGTCCCTTGCTTAACTGTTGGATAAAGAAGGAGACTTTGTCTACATCTCCCCCATTTAGGGTGGCCAGATGCCAAAGAAGCGTAGAAGGAAGGGTTTTTTCTTCTACCTGGGGTGCTACACCTTCTGAAATTCCATATGTTGTACAACTATTAAAGGCATGGAAATTCTGACATCTTGCATCTGGCCACCTTAACACATTCAGTTTTTTTTTTTAAAAAAAAAGCTCCAGTAATGCATACAGGTCAGAAAACTAGTCTGGAAGAAAGATGGAACAATGTATCTGCCCAAGCCAATCACAGGAATGTTTGTGCTGCTTTCGTAGAGTGGAAGCATTAGGAAAACACAGTGAACAACAATGCTCTTGTGCAAAGTTCAAGGAATGGTATTTAGTCCAGGGATAGAGAAGCTTTCGCCTCAGGACAGTTTGGATTTCAAATTTCCAGATCCTTCACAATTGGACATATTTGATAGGGTTGATTTGAATTGAAGCTGAAAACATTTGAACAGTCACAGATTCCCTACTTCTTAGTACATTAAATCCAAAAGCAGCCAATGTGAATGAAATACAGGTAGGAGACTATTTCAGTGTCTAAATCCTTCTTTTATGAAACTTAAAAGTAGTTACTGGTTGTGATAGTTCACCTAGTACAAGTTTAATTTTGGGCAAAAGGAGATATGGTGCTGAATAACAGGCCATGCTAGATAAAAGAAAGATAGGATGGACATGTGAAAGCCAGCTTTTGATACCATTGACCTGGATAGATTGGAGAGTTGGGCCAAGGCTAACAAAATGAAATTCAACAGAGAGAAGTGTAAGGTCCTACACTTAGGTAGAAAAAATGGAATACAGAAATATAGGATGGGGGACACATGGCTGGATAGCAGTATGTGTGAAAGGAATCTAGGAGTCTTCATAGACCACAAGCTGAACATGAGTCAGCAGTGTGATGCGGCAGCCAAGAAAGCCAATGCAATTCTCGGCTGCATCAATAGAAGTATGGTGTCTAGATCAAGGGAGGTACTGGTACCACTCTACTCTGCTTTGGTTAGACCTCATCTTGAATACGGTGTCCAGTTCTGGGCACCCCAACTCAAGAAGGATATTGACAAGCTGGAGCAAGTCCAGAGGAGGGCGACCAAAATGGTGAGAGGCCTGGAAGCCATGCCCTATGAGGATAGACTTAGAGAGCTGGGTATGTTTAGTCTCCAGAAGAGAAGGTTGAGAGGGGACATGATAGCCATGTTTAAATATTTGAAGGGATGCCATGTAGAGGAAGGAGAGGGTTTGTTTTCTGCTGCTCCAGAGACCAGGACAAGGAGCAATGGATTCAAACTGCAGGAAAGGAGATTCCACCTGAACCTCAGGAAGAACTTCCTGACAGTCAGGGCTGTCCAGCAGTGGAATGTAGTGGAGTGGAGTGTAGTGTAGTGGAGGCTCCTTCCTTGGAGGTTTTTAAGCAGAGGTTTGATGGCCATCTCTCAGGGGTGTTTTGAGGGTGTTCCTGCATGGCAGGGGGTTGGACTGGATGGCCTGTGTGGTCTCTTCCAACTCTACATTTCTATGATTCTATGATTCTATGGCAATCCTATTGTACCAGCCTTGCAGACTTGGAGTAGGAGGCACTGTGTTACAGTGGTTCTACTCTTAGCTATAGGATGAGATCCAGAGAGTGGTATTTTTTTGTTCTTGTACATTTTATTAAACATTTTCAAAATACATGCAAACAAAGAAAAGAAACAACAGACAACAAAGAGAAAAAAGAAAAAAGAAAAGTACTGAAAAAGAGTGAAGATAATGAAAAAAATAATAAAGAAGAATACAATCAGTCCTCCACATTTGCTGAGGTTAGGGACTTAGGGGCAGTGGGGTGGAGTGAAGATGAGGCAAGGGAGTGGTCAAGGATGCTGTAGTGTGGAAGGAACACTGCAGGCAATAATGCTACTCATCCGCTTAAAGTGGACAGATGTGGAAGAGAGCATTTCTAACCTGCCACCATCATGCACATGGCAATGCTGGGACTGTAATGGAAGAATGCACTAATGGGGTATGGTGCAGAAAGGGCCTAAGACCTCATTAGTCAATATTAGTATGGTCTGAAACAAAAACACCATTGTCAGTAAAACATTCATTTTTATCACAGAAATTTGCCTCAGCAATGATAATTTAAGTTTTGCCCATCTTTTATAAATCCATATTAATATAATTCCATGTCCTGACATAGTTATTCTTCAATAATATACAGCTCATATTTGTCATGGTGATACCCAAATATATTGTCTTTTTCTCAGTCTTGAAACCATCAATTGTATTTTCTCCTCTTTTCTCATATTCTTCATTAACATCATCATTTTTGCTTGTTTATCTTGAATCTAGCCAATTCTCTGAATTCTTTTAGTGTCTTCAGCAAGACTTCTATAGTGTCCAAAGCATTCTCTAACACAATCACTAAATCATCAGCAAATGCCCTTAGATCATATACTTTTTTTATTCTTATACCCTTGATTCTTTCATCATGTCCCATTCCTATTCAAGCACTAAGATAAACAATAAAGAGGAAAGTGGACATTCTTGTCTTCTTCCTTTTTTAAAAACTCACCGTTGATCAAAAACCCACGCTTTCTGTACAGCATCAATTGCCTCAATCCATGTGATGAAATTATCACCAAAGCTCATCTTATCTAAAATTCTGAACAAGAAGTCCCAATTCAGATTATTGAAAGGTGTTTCAGCATCTAAAAATATAGTACCACCTGCTTGTTTTGTTATTCTAAATATTCCAGAATGTCCAAGACACATCTAGTGTTAGCATATAATTGCCTTTTTGGAAGAAATCCAGATTTGTCTTTATGAGTAAAGTAAAGTCTTGTAAAATTTTCTTCATTCTTTCTGCCAAAATCATTGTGAAATCTTGTAGTCATTATTCAGTAATGAAATAGGCCTATAATTCTTTGTCATCATCAGATCTTGACCTTCTTTTAGGGTTGAGACTCTCACCTCTTTCTGAGTCTCAGATATCTTCCCCATCCACAAAATTGAGTTCAATAATTTCTGTAAAGGAAGAAATAGCTGTTCCTCAAAACACCTGAGTAATTTGGTATTAATGGTAATAATTATAAAGATAATTAGCTGAATAGAATGTAAAACATTATGAATCTGAGTGCTGAATTTAATGTTTATTATAGTTATGGCCAATTTTTGGTTCACCCCCGCCTTCTTTATGATGGCGAAGTTAATCTTTCTTGCAGTTATACTATTTAATGACCTTAATAAGGCTGATACCTCATTTCAGGTGGAAGTTTCTTCTTTTTAGTTTTAGTTCAGTTTTATAGAAATCACAGTGTTGCATTGTTTTCTATTTGTTCTGTTTCCTTATTTTCTGTGTTCATTTAGTTTTTTCAGGGTACTGTTATATTGGATACAATTTTTTTAAAATTTTTACTTGTGTTTGTATGTCTATTATTGTCAATAAAAAATATTTAAAAAACACTTATAGTAACCTGCCAATAAACCATCTGGAACTTTGCCAGTCTTGATCTTCTTAATCACTTCAACAATTGCACTCACTGTTGTAGGTGCATTTACCATCTGTTTTTGCAAATCTGACATTTCTGGTAAACTTTGTCTAGCTGCTCATCTGTCTTTGATAATGAGTTTTTTTTTTATATAGTGATGTATAATAATTGTGAAATGCTTTCTGAATATTTACCGTATCATTTATGGTCTCTTTCCCTTTTTGTATCTTTAGAATTATTTTCTCTCTCTTTCCTTTCTCAGTTTATAGGACAATCACTTTCCACGCTTGTTAGCAGCTTCAAAGTTCATCTGCTTGGCACAGTATAGCTTCTTCTCAATCTCACTTACAGTTATCATTAATAGCTGTCTCCGCAGCATCTTGATTTGGTTAAGCATCACCTTATTTGTGGGGAAACTTTGTCAGTTTTTCTTCTTATCCCTTCTAAAAGTAACAGCACTTTTTCTTGTCACTTCTCAAACTATGTTTTATAAGACATCCTCTCATAAATGCCTTACCGGCATCCCATACCATTCTAATATCAGTGCCTTTTCCCAAATTGTCTTCAAAATATTCTGTCATTTTTTCTGAATACTCTTAAGACATTTTCTTCCTGAAGTAAAATTTCATTCAATCTCCAATTACCCACAACCTCTTCTTTCTCAAAATTACAGTCACAGGATTATGATCTGAAAACGCTTTTGGTAAAGTATCCGTTGTTGTTGTTGTTGTTGTTGTTGTTGTTGTTGTTGCTGCTGCTGTCATCAAATCATTTCTGACATATGGTGACCCTAAGACAAACCTATCATGGTGTTTTCTATGGATAAGAGTGTGTGATGTGCCCGAGGTCACCCAGTGGGTTTCTATGGTATACCATTAGCTAACATCTTTAAGATTAAAAACATATCAATTCTCAAAAATGATGTATGACTCTCAGAAAAAAAAGATAATCTTTAGCATACCCATCCGTAAATCTCCATGCATGCACCAACCCCAAAACATTTAAAAAAAACAACCACACCATCTTTTAGAAGTTTTCCGTGTCTAATCTTTATACTTTTCTCAGAGTATCTAACCATTTGTGAAGAAATCACACTGTTCCAGTCTCCAAGAAGCACCCAGTATGAGCAAGTCAGTAACTTATCCAGTAACTTATTCATTTTCATCAAAAAACTGTCTCATTTTCTGTGAGGGCATATATTCTCATGACTAGAATTTTAGTTCTACAATTTTCACTTTGGACCCCAAAAACCTACCATCTTGGTCTTCAAATACAATTTTTGGTGAAAAATTAAGACTCATATAAGCAACAAATCTATTTTTCTTCTTAGGTGATGCCACAATGAATTCTTTACCTAATCTGGAATAATGTAGTTATTTGATGTCTCTCTTCTTAACACATGTCTCTTGAAGACAAATTATGTTTTGCTTAATTTTTTTCCAAATAATGGAACATTTTAGTCTTTTTGTGGGGGATATTTATACTCCTTAAGTTCCAAGTCATATATCTCAGATCCATGTCAGGCTGAAAATTTAGAAAAGTCCACATATTCCACATGTCTAATTTCTTCTTCTCCATCTGATGTCTTGTCTTTGTCTTTAGCCAAATCTTGATTCCATGGATCTTCTTGGTCCTTTTCTTCTCATAACTTTCTGGATATAAGTTCTTTCTTATGCTTCTGTATAAACTCTGTAACCTTCTGTACAGTACTCTCTTTAAATCATCTTTGTTTAAAATCAAAGGAGATAGTGTCCAATTTTCCCCATCTCAATTGGATCTTGTTTCGCTTCAGCCTATCTGTGAATAAGGCATATTCCTTTTGCATGTGAATACTTTCTGGTGAATACCACCACCTTGACTTCAACCACCTTCATTCTATTCTCAAGATGATATTGCAATACTTCATCCTTGATCTGCTTTCAAATGAAGTACACAGTCACATCTCTTGGTAAATTTCTTTGAGCTGCTATACAAGAAGAAATTTGATAGACTTGGTCATGTTGCATCTCCTCTCTTAATGTTTCTCCAAGACATTTGCTGTGGCATCAATCATTTTTTTGCCATATATTTTCATTAGATTGTTTCAGGATAGCTCTAAAACATAAATGATGCTCTCTTTTCCACAGTTCCATTGAAGCCATAACATCCAAGTCATGCTCACAATCTGTCCAGTTTTTCTCTGTTATCTTCTAATTTCTTCCTTAAGCTGCAAGGTACCCAAAGATCCCATTGTATTCCTTGTGCTGTTTAATATGTATTTGTAGCCATGGGGTGACATCACTGGAAGTTATGGGCATGGGTGCCATCAGCAAGCAAGCTGGTGACATTTAATTCTACTTCTATTTATTGTTGGTCTGCCAGCAGGCAGCTGGGCTGTATTGGTGCATGGGTGCTATAATAAGCTGGATAAATAAGCTGAAGCTGAATCCTGACATGATGTGAACTGATGGTGTTCAGGGAACTGGATAAGCCATATACTCTGGGTGGGGATGCATTTCCACTGAAGTAGCAAGTGTATAGTTTGGGAGAGGTCCAGGACCATCTCTGACACTGGAGCCAAGATGGTCTTGATAGCTTGTTTCTGGACAGAGACAAGCTGTCTATAGTAGTTCATGCACTGGAACTTCCCAGTTAGACTACTTCATCTGTAGATGTAGATAGTGCAATATTCACCCACTAGATGCTGGTAGAAACACTTTATAGAAACATATGATATTATAGAATGACAAAGTTGTAAGTGACCGCAAAGGTCATCCAATCCAAACCCTGCTATAAAGGAATACACAATCAAAACACACCTAACAGATGGGCATCCAGCTTCTGTTTAAAAACCTCCAAAGATGTAGACTTTACCACGTAATGGACTGTATTAAAGTCAGCATTAAAATACTGCTGCTAGTATTTTTCCAGTCAGAATTCAAGATGCTTGTGATGACATACAAAAGCCTTACATGGCCTGGGACCTCAATATTTGAAGGAGAACCAGTCCTTGTATCTATCTGCCTGAGCACTGCGATCTGCTGTATTCTATCAGTGGGAACATTATAGTATGCAGTATCCTGGTTCTGGAATGGCCTTCCCTTGGAAACCCAACTGACACTGACTTCTTTTCAGCTAGGTGCTAACCTAATACTTCTTTCTTTACCAAAACCTTTGGGAATACAAGGATCTTGCCTTGAATCTGTATAAATACATGGTTTAAAACTGTTTTGAATTGTTTAGCTTGCATTCTATGTTTTAAATTTTAAATAATAGCTCTTACTGTTTGAAATCATTTTTGTCTGTCTTTATGCTTCCTTGAGATTTTATGGTACAGGGTAATTTCTAAATATTTAAGTATATAAATCCCTGATGGTACAAATTTCAGCGTCTTCCAATGTATTTCTGTTTGCACATTAAGGGTAAGTCTCCAAGCTGATACCAGCAGAACCATAATTAAAATTCATTGGCACACCTGCCCAGGATTTGTTTACAGTGTTTTTTCATAAAAAGTTCCAGCTCCTTTGAGGTCACTGTAGGCAATACCATTGCTGTGGAGGTCTCAGGTTTTACTATTTCTGAGCAGCAGTGAAGTCTTGGCATTGCCTCTTTTGACCTCTGGAGCTATCCTTTCTAGATGACGACTTCTTGTGCATCCACATATGACATTTTTATCCCGTCCACCCTGCCTGCTTGAAGTCTGACAAAGCAACTGGAATCTGCCTGCAGCAGAAACTGAAGGTCATCCAGGGAGTATGAATGCTTGAGAGGTTGTCAGAGACTCTGCATGTGTTCCTTAAGATGAGAGAAGAGGTGGAGGGCATGAATGTGACAGGGAAGGTACAGTGAGCGAGTGTTTTTAAGATTCTTCATTCCTTGACCTTCCTATTATGAGTAGCTAAGTCATCTCACTTCCTGTTGTGAGCAGCTAAGTTATCTCCTTCAGTTGCCTGCTTTGCACTGGTATTCAGTTCTCTTCTACACATTTGCTTCCTTTTGTAGTCTGTGATTTCCCTCATTTTTGTGAATGATCTGCTGGGCACAGATGTTAAATTCTTCACCACAGATTTTCTGACTGCCTTTGAGGCCATATTTCATGCCTATGAAGTAGATATGCATATTTGAAGATGCCTGATAAGTGCTTAATTCCTTACTAATATCCTGCAAAAACACACAGCTTAAGCTGTACATGTGAGCCCAACTGCTTGAATAGTGTGTTTTGAGTATTAGAGTTTGTAAGAAAGGTCTCTGTTGGCCTGATATCATACAGATGCACAGTCTTGCTTAGACACAAGACACCTATACACTTTTAAAATGGCAAAGAGAACATCTAGAGGAATGGAATACATTACAAAGGCTGTGCTCCATAGCTGGACATGGACTCACTAGGTTCCTAGTCCCCTATCCATTTAAGAGAACTAGCTGGAAAACCCAGTTCTTATGGATACACTGGCAAAGCTGGTCCAGACATTAGGCTGAGGGTGACAGCTACCTTAGCCAGCAGATTTTCAGTATCATGAAATGGGAGCAAACTTTGTGTTATTTAATTTATTGTTTCTGTACTTTTCTGTCAGGCACAAGCAAGATGAATGAGAATTTCCTATATGACATGCCAAAATAGCTTGGCAAGCTTTGGGGAAAAGGGACCCAAAGCAACTTTGTGTGATCCTCCATCAGTCCCACTTTGGCAGGGACAGTCCCAATTAATCTTCTGTCATTCCAATTTTCAGCTGCTTTTAAAATGTCTGTTTCTCTCTCTTCTACTCACTTTCCTCCTTTAATCTCAACTTAGTTCAAATGCTGTGGACTGAGGGCCTTTCCACACCACACTGTTTATAGTGATATTATTCCATTTTCAACATCCTGTGGAATCTGGGGTTTGCAGTTTAGGGAGGGGAATTTAGAATTCTCAGCCAGAGAGCTCTTTGGCCTCAGTAAACTACAAACCACAGAATTCCACATGATTTTGAAAATGGAACAATAGCACTATAACAGTGTAGGGTAGAAATGGCCACTGCTTAAACTGCAGAAGTAGTTTGTACTCAACTCATGGGGGAAAAGGACAAAAGGGGCCTAATCCTGCCCTTCCCAGTAGATGGAAGACAAAACTGCTGCAGCCTGTCCTAGTTTGTGTGTTCTTCTTCATTTATAAATTTTGCTATCTTGACCACACTTGATGTTGCTTGGTCACTATGTCTCGGTTTTTACCTGTAAAATGTTGCGGGGTATGACATAGCAGAAGTTAGGAAAGTTACTCTTTTGTGCTACAACTCATAGAATATCCTAGCCAGCAGCTATGCTAGTTGGGGGATTCTGGTACCTATAGTTCAATAAATGACTTTTTCAAGTTCTGGTATGCACCTTGATTAAGATGCATTGATTTAAGATGCTATTAGCTGCTCTGCTTCAGGCAGTGGCATGTCTTGGGCTGGCCCTACATGCTTAGTGGGAAGGCAGTACTGACAGGCAAAGGTAGGCTCCCTCCAATTCACAGTGATTCATGAACAATTCTATTAACTCATTGTGTTCTAAATTTTTAAAAGCTGTCTTCTACAATGTGCTTTTGTGAGGTATCAGATGCATTTAGCACATTCATTTTCTGGCAGCCACCCATGTCTAAGAAGAGTATTTACCAATCCCTTTCTCTGACCTGGGTTAATCTGTTCAGGCAAAAATGACTTACATGAGCCCAAGTGTAATTAAACAAGGTTTTCCCACTTGACATCATAACTGAGAACACTAGCTATAGTTGAATCTTGAGAAGTAAATCCTGTAAGTGATAGGCCCTGCTAGCCATCCTAAAGTCTTTAGGCACTAATTAAGATCGAGAACAGCTGCTTCTGATGGAAGAACATTGACTACACAAGGCACATACACCTTTGACTATCTCAAGGTAGAATTCCAAGAGATACAGCATGGTATAGTGGTTTGAGTGTTGGACTGCAGCCCTGCAGATCAGGGATTGATTTCTTACTTGGCCACAAAAACCCACTGGGTGACTTTGGGCACATCACACACTGTCAGCCCCAGAAAACCTCATGATAGCTTTACCTTAGGGTTGCCATCAATTGGAAATGACTTGAAGACATACAACAACTACAACAACAACAACAACAGCAACAATTACACCAAACCAGGCCTGTTTTGCATTTCTTACAAAGTAGCATAAGAACTGACCTTTGGTTCAGTTCTCTGCTTCTAAGGCAAGAGCGGGTAAGTGTGACATGTAGGGTGAATATTTTCCCCACTATGTTCCCATAGGCCTCACTGTTGCTGTCATTGTGACTGAAAGTGACATAATGTCATGAAGGCAAACCAACATGATGTCACTTTCATTGGCCTCATTTGGATGAGTTTAAAGAAAAACTCTTTGGGGTGCTTGAGGATCCCTAGGGATTGTAGAGTCAAAAATGTCATCTTTTGTGGTGGTTTTGACCTGTTTAGCTGTCTGGCATCATTAGGAGTGATGCCACAAAATGTGAACAGCACGTTGGGCCACACCTCCCCCACCCTTTGTCTATCTAGAGCAAAAGTTGTAGGATTATTGAATTGTGTGTGTACTTTCTGTTCAGATATCTGAACAAGGGTGCTATGTATTCTAATTTACAAACAACAGTCCTGGTCTCTGGAGCAGCAGAAAACAAGCCCACTCCTTCCTCTACATGGCATCCCTTCAAATATTTAAACATGGCTATCACGTCCCCTCTTAACCTTCTCTTCTGCAGACTAAACATACCCAGCTCTCTAAGTCTATCCTCATAGGGCATGGCTTCCAGGCCTCTCACCATTTTGGTCGCCCTCCTCTGGACTTGCTCCAGCTTGATCATGTCCTTCTTGAATTGGGGTGTCCAGAACTGGACACAGTATTCAAGATGAGGTCTAACCAAAGCAGAGTAGAGTGGTACCAGTACCTCCCTCGATCTAGACACCATACTCCTATTGATGCAGCCAAGAATTGCATTCTTGGCTGCTGCATCACACTGCTGACTCATGTTCAGCTTGTGGTCTATTAAGACACCTAGATCCCTTTCACACATACTGCTATCCAGCCAGTGTCCCCCATCCTATATTTCTGTATTCCATTTTTTCTACCTAAATGTAGGACCTTACACTTCTCTCTGTTGAATTTCATTTTGTTAGCCTTGGCCCAGTTCTCCAATCTATCCAGGTCATTTTGAATTTTGATCCTGTCCTCTGGCGTATTAGCAACCCCTCCCAATTTGGTGTCATCTGCAAATTTGATGAGCATGCCCTCTATTCCTTCATCCAAGTCACTGATAAAAATGTTGAACAACACTGGGCCTAGGACAGAACCCTGTGGCACCCCACTAGTCACTTCTCTCCAGGATGAAAAGCAGCCATTGGTGATCACTCTTTGGGTTCGGTCGGTCAACCAGTTACAAATCCAACTAATAGTAGCCCTGTCCAGCCCACATTTTACTAGCTTCGTTGCAAGAATGTCATGGGGAACTTTGTCGAAGGCCTTACTGAAATTGAGATATGCCACATCCACAGCATTTCCTTCATCTATCAAGCTAGTAACTCTATCATAAAAAGAGATAAGATTAGTCTGGCACAACTTATTTTTGAGAAATCCATGTTGACTTCTCGTGATTACTGCGTTGCTTTCTAAGTGATTAGAAACTGACTGCTTAATGATCTGCTCCAGGAGCTTTCCGGGTACTAACATCAGGCTGACTGGGTGATAATTATTTGGGTCACCTGGTTAGTCTTCCCCACTCTGGTAAGATATATCTTATTTTAACTTAAAGTAATTATTTCCAATTTTTCATTTATGCACATTTATTAACATATAACATTTTATGCAAACCTGTATCTTCTGCCATTCTTCTTTTGTCCTCTTCCCCCTGTTTTGGACAATGCTTAATTGACTTCATTAATCTGAACTCAAGTATCGAGAGGATCATATCAAACTGTAGTTTTCAGCAGCTGGTGAATCGTGAGTGAAATATTTCACACCTGTGATGCATTAAAACAAAATGGAATCGTTCTTCTTTTTCATGCCACCAAGCATGAAACCTTGCCTGATTACCTTCCCTGTGATGGGATTTATTTGGAATGCAACACACTCATTAGACATATTGTGAAAGTTGGCACCAAAACTGGCACACACCAGAAAACTCAGATTTGCCTTAGGGTGGTAAGGCAGTCCATTACTGCCCCTAAAGTCTCATAGGACACATAGGTTTACTAATCGTTATAACTCTTCTTCTTTGGCCAGTCATGGGATAACATATGTAAGGATGTGACCTGTAGGTAAAAACAGGTCTCCAATATATGAATAGCTGGCTAATTTATAGCCTACCTTTCTCCCAACATAAGATTCAAGATGATGTACAATGTGTTAAAAGATACAATTAAGAAAAATTCTTCAAAATTAATACACAATTAAACTAAATTTTTATTTTAAAAACACAAGTTAAAAACAGTTAAAAACAGCATTAAAACTAAGTTAAAAACAACATTAAAAGATGCTTAAAAGCTTTATCTGCCACAACACACTAAAACTCCAAATCTTCCTTTAACAAGAAGTTTTTTATTTCTTGGCGGAAAGAAAGCTGTGAAATGTCTGAGGTTATGCTGTCTCCTTCACTGCCCTCATAGCACCAGCAGGGGGACAATAAAGCTATATTAGGACTGCTTCCCCAGTGCTGCCCATGTGTTTATTTCTATAGCACAGAATCCCCCCCCCCGTCATATCTGTCATTTCTCTTCACTTACTGCTGCTTGGCATGAAAAACAAGAAAGCAGAAAGGAAAAAATAAAGCAAGCGAGAGAGAGAATGGCAGCATCTTCTACCCTAACTGGAGGCAGCAGGCCAGCTTAGCGACACAGGACAGGCTACATGGCACAGACAGCATTGTCCTTCACTTTCATTGTTGCCACCATGTGTCTTATTGGCATTTGCTGCCCGAGGCAACCTGTCCCTTCATGAAATTAAAATGTAACAGGGTGATAGAGGTTTTGTTTTGTTTTTTCTTCCAGGAAAATATGAAAGATTACATTTCCTTGAGATATGTAGTCGTGCCTCCTCCCCCATGTTGAGGACTAAGTGCACAGACACTATATCTAAGAATTCAGGTGTGGGATTCACTACAACTCAGGCTCCATTGCACCTTTGATCCACCCCTATAGGAGATTTTGTGTGGGAAAATGGTGAGAAGGAAAAGGTTTAAAAACACCCATACACAGAGAAACCCCATTTTCCTTGCCTTCAAAATTTGGTTTTAAATTTTTTGAAGAAATCAGCAGAATGCTGTATACATAGGTGCTTGTTACTTCTAGTTTTGGCCTGAAAGCAATGTAGAGGCAACAGCAGTGAGTGAGCCATGTTTTCTTTTCTTTCACAACACAAATAATAAAGATGGAAAACGTATCTATAGCACAGAGCTTGGAAAGATGACCTTTATTTTTTTTAAGAAATTTTTATTAATTTACAAAATACATAAAAGCATATGTAAACACAAATATATATATATATATATATATATATATATATATATAATCCTTCCGTCCTCATCCCCGCTTCTATATATTAAAAATTATCCAGTTGAATCCTTCTTCTCTCTTATACATAATTTTTGTCAAATACTCCAACATACTTGATCCACAAACATTTACATGTTTAACCAAAGCATTACTCTTTTCCATTCTCTTTCAAAATTCTGAACCATTTTATTGTTAAGGGAGTATGCTAATTTTTCAGTCTCTACCATGTCTAACATTTTAAATTTCCATTCATCTAATTGAATGTCTGTTTTATCTTCCCAATGTTGTCTATAGATCAACTGTGCTGCTGTAAGAAAGATGACCTTTATAGTCTACAGTTCCCAGAATTTTCCAGGCAGAATGATTAGTGTTGGGGGGGGTCTGATAAGTACAGGCCCTTTTCATACGGCATTTGCCATTTGAAAGGGCCCCTTGAGCGTCGCACATTTGTGAGGAGCGATCTGCATGATGCACTCACAATCGCATGACGCTCCAGGGCAGGGCAAGCGCCGCTTGTGCACTTTTTCATTTTTGGCTTTCAGCCGAAAATGGTGCATGATTGCACATTGCTGTGCGTGTGGACACTCTGGAGCCACGGTGGTCACTCTTCCTGCCTCAGTGCAGCCTGGGAAACTCCCAGACTGTGCTGTGGAAGGAAGAGGCGGTGCTCTTGCGCTGCCTGCTTTGGAGCAGGCAGCTTGTGCGGAGCTGAAGCAGCAGGGACATGAGAGCCTCTCGCTGGAGGCTGCTTGTGTGATCCCTGCACCCCAGCACCGAAAAAAGGTAAGGTGCAGAAAGGGCCACAGTTAGAAAGGCAACTTTCCCAAGTTCTACTGCAGCATCAGTCTAGCTCTATGTAATGAACGTAGGTTCTTCCAAGGAACACTGGGAAACTGTTATTGTGAAGGAGTTAGAAACGCCCAAAAGCAACATTTCAAGACATATACAGCTCTCCTTCAAGAGTTTAGGAGAAATCAGGACAATTAAACCAATTTAAATCAGGGCAACTAGATGTAAAAGGAAGATAGAGTTTCTGTAAGGAACCTTTAATGGTTATGTAAAAGGAATTTAGACAAGTCCACCTAGTTATGCAGTAGGGAGGAAAGTAGCATCTGCTGAGATTTCATCTTCTGTGAAATGTACCAGCAGCCCTCTCTTTGATGATCAACCATGAAATAACAAGACCAGACACTACAATTGGATAATAAGGGGCACTTTATTTAAACTGACCTATTTAAAGTTGCACTGGCCTGGAAGGGAGCAATTAGAGGGGAGCAACCTGATGTGGGTCCAGCTGAGGCAGATGTCACCTCAGCTTTCCCTTGGGGGGACCACCTCAGCCCCAAGGGCACCCAAAATTGGTTTGGTTGCTCCCCAGCAAAGCATAATTAGAAGATAACCCAGGAAAAACCCACTCAAGCCACAAGGCCATACAAGTGAGAGCTCTAACTCCAGGTGAACCTCAAGGGTAGCCTCCTTCCCCGGCCCCCTGGGAGGCAGGGCCCTAAAGAGGGAGTTCCAGAATCCTAACCTATGCCAAAAGGGGTACCAAGCGGTGAACACTGAATTCTTATTCTCCTTCCACTACATGCCAAATGAAAATCTATTTCAGACACCACCCAAACCAATTGTTCCCGTGCTATGAGCTAAAGTATGGGATAAACAAACAAACAAACAAACAAACAAAAACCCACTGGGTAAAAGAGGGAAAATTCCTATCCATCCCTGGAGCAACCAAGTAAACTCATATTTGACTAAGGGTGGGAGGCTGGGTTGAGCAAAATATCCAGAAGGACACATGCTGGGGCTGACTGGTTTTAAATAGCCCAAGCCCTGCCCCTGGCATGTGTTGTGATCTGGTGCCACATGCCAGTCACAGCCACACTTTGGTCTCTGAATGAGACCATCAAATTATTGCTCTCCCCTACAGCAGCCATTTCCATGTCTGGGAATTTCTACTGTATGTAGTGTAGATGTCTAGCACAGATGTGCTTGCAGTGTCTTTGCCTCAAGTTGAATGACTTGTGCATTCTTTAGTGGCTTGTAGATAAGGCTGCCAACTTTTTTTCCATAGCAAAGGAAGTGGTCAGCTCCCCTCAATGGAAAACAAAGCAGTTCTGAAAAAAAAGTTGGCAACCATGGAATCTGAGGGCCTTTCCACCCTGCACTGTTATAGTGCTATTATTCCACTCTCAGTATCTCACCACAGATCCTGGAATTTATGTTTTAGGGAGGGGCATTTAGAATTCTCAGGCAGAGAGCTTGTTGTTTATTTTTTTATTTTATTTTTTTAAATTTTTATTAAAACAAACATACATAATTTATCTCAGAAAACTACAAACCCAAGATGTTGAAAGTAGAATAATAGCACTATAACAGTATGGTGTGGGAAGGCCCTGAGTAGTGTCATATTACACACACACATACTTTCAATTAGCGGGGTAGAAGATACATTGCCTTCCTGGAAGAACTGATATAAATATATAGAAAATGGGAAGTCTTCAGCTGTGCCTTCAGATGAGAAGTCTGCAACTCAATTTTTTAGAACAGGTTATATGATGCTGCAGGTAGAAGACCATCTCACCAGCAAACTGAATGCTTAGTTTCAGCAAAAGTTCTATGGGGGGAAATAAACCAAATTATTGTGATGCAAATCATAGCTTTTATGGTAGATCATTCTAGGTAACAAGCTTGTGATAAGACTATAGAATTAAACCCTAAAGAATGGAGTCTTACATAAAGCAACTAACGCTTTAGAGAAACTGCAAAGCTATTTATACAAGAGTTACTCAGTATAAACATAAGTTGAATACCTAAGTCCACAATGGTTCTATTTTGTTCCAAATTTCATCCTTTCATCTTACTTTTATTTGTGACTCATGAATATTTGAGGTCGGCATTGTCATAGGCTTTGTAGCAGCTTAGATTTTCTTCTGCTCAGTCAAGCCTCTCCTCCCACTGATACCTGAGAATATTTGGCCCTCTTCTGCCTAGAAGCTTCCTTAACGGATTAGCTGATGCATATAACGCTGTTTGCAATGTGCCACAAGCAGATGGTAGAAAGGATCACAGAAGATGGGTCATGCGGAAGAACGAGTTTAATAAACACACCCAAGTGGCTCATGATCACTTCCAAGGATGCTCCTGTTATTACTCAATGAGCCTCTAAGCTAAATATAGCTGTGGTTCTACAAGTTTATTATATAATGAAAACAGGACAATCCAGCTCCCAGGTGGTCAGAATTTATCACTAGCACATAGTCTGGTTGACCTGAAGTCAGAAGACTCGCTTACACCAATAGCTGGAATATCAGGATAAAAGTGAAGGCAAGGAAGAATGGAGGCCAATAAAACCATTTCTCAAATGGATGGGATTAGAATTTTAATCTGAGGGGGGAAAAGCAAACCATGATGCTCTGCCACTCAGGTGGCTATGGCCTCAACCCTGTTGGGAGTCTCAACTATAGCAGACCCATTTATTCAATTACTGCATGGCAAATCAGCACTTAGGTAAATCCTGCAGTTCAGGGGGTCTGTTCTAGCCAGGGTTAATGAAAATTCAGACTAAAAGCTCCTGTTTTACAAAGGATAGCCCTCTTTATGAAAGGCTTTCTATTGATGGCCCTGCAGGTGTTGTTGGGCTACAAGTCCCAGCTATCATGGCCTATGGTGTGGAATACTGGGAGTTCAATTGGAGGGTCACATGATTCCCACTCATCTTGTATTTGAAGGTCTTCTTGTTCTAAGGCTGGCTTAAACAGAAAGAACCAAAAGAGTCCATAGAGCCAGAAGCCTTGAGCTTATTCAGTTACTCTTCAAACAGGGTTAGGAAAAATGCAGCTGTGGGTTACGTGTTTCCTCCTCTCCCCACAGAGGCCACAGTACAACTCTGGCCACTTGAAAATGTTGCTAAAGTATTCTCATATACTCTAGAGCTGGAGCTTCTTCCCCAAACCAGAAATGAATTCTGCTCACTTCTTGATGGGGAAGGAAAGGCCTAAAACAGTCTGGAGTCCCTTCAAGATGTGGCAAAATTGCTCCCTATGGGTCCCAGAGGGAGTTTTGTTTGTATAAAACCTAGCATGGGCTAGGGGTGACCCTCCTAAGTCCAGCAAGGGGCATGTGGTGTCCCCAAAAACTGGGAGTAATATGATGGTGACCTAGTATCTGGACGTTAGATCGAACAGTCCCACTTTCTCAGAATCTTCTACAGTGAAAAATTATGGAATGTCCAAGGTATTTCTCCATGCATCTGAAGAAAATCTCTTTGTCTTAAAATTGCCAAAGAACTCTTGGTTGCTTTAGTTGAAACAGGCCAACAGAGCCACGCTTTGGAAAATGCCTAAATTGTAGTAACTGTTTCCACATCGCATCTATATATCTTAGTAAGTACCTGCAAATTCTATGCAAATCTGTGTCCTCTTTGGCCCTCTTTTCTGGATAACAAATTTCCTCTTTGCTCAGGGATGTAGTGGTCTCCCCACCCCCTACCATCATCACACCAGAATTTAGTTTAGATCATTTAGATCAGATGCAAAGAACAAATTCTACTTGCCCTGCAAGTGCTATTAATCTTTTTAAATTATTATTTATTTATGAATTTTGTTTGCCATCTCAATAACATAAAGTGCTTTTGGATAGCTTACAGTGAATAAACAAACATAGAAGCAATTTAGATTAAAATGAAAACTTGAAATCATACAATCCAAAGCCATGCTAAATGCATTAAAGAACAAAATCCTAACACTAAGAATGACAAGCAACAATCTGTAAATCCTCAACTATTTCACCCTCACATGAGAGAACAAATAATTATGGTAGTTTTCTCCACACTGCAGGAGAAAACAAATATTCCTCTACAGTATTCTCCCTGTATTCAAATGTATAAGGGTTTTTTTTTTCCCCTCAAGAAACCCATTTTCTGTGTAGAAAACAGGTTTTTATGCACCCTCACTCACATGTTTTTATATGCAGAATAATTCCTCTGAAGCACTTCAGGATGTTTGAATACTAGAAGAAAACTGCACAAAATTCTCACCAATCTATTTTTCTTCCAAGTTAGAAACTTTTCTTTCTTTCTTTCTTTCTTTCTTTCTTTCTTTCTTTCTTTCTTTCTTTCTTTCTTTCTTTCTTTCTTTCTTTTAAAATGGAAGCAAATAATTGCAAATATTCTTTCCATTGCTTTCTCATACAACAGCCAAGATTTAATGAAATATAATAAATTTGCACGCTCTTTTGAAAGAGGAATTGAGATGTGTATCCATCCGGAGAAACCATGAGTTCTCTTGCAGACATTCTAAAAACAATATGGTAGTGATTCATTGCTTTTCAGGAGAGACAGTTCTAGCCAATGCAGCCTTTCTTACCCCTATATGGCAAGCCTAGCCTCCTTGGCCAAACAGTTTGTGTGAACGTTTCTGTGGCAAAACATATCTGAGTGGAACACTGTTGTCCAGTGGGCTCACTCCTGTATCAAGAAGGTGGTAAATAACCAAGGAAATGAATCTATTCTGGGGATAGGAATGGATAATTTTGATAATTCATTTGAAGTTCAAACTAAAAACTGGATGGGATCCACTGCCCCAGTAAAATGGAAGCCATCATCTTCTCATCATGATTTTACAGATTTCAGCGACTGGAAGTGCTGGAGCAAGATATAGCTATCAGCTCAGTTGCCTTCTGTATGTGGAATAGGAGATGTGTGTGCCATGTTGTCTCTTGCCTCAGGCAGCAAAATGTCTTGGGCTAGTCCTGGAAACAGAAATATGAATCCAAGTGATCAAATGTTGATTGTTGCTTGATTTGTGACTACTTTTGCATCTATTATCTTCTATCAAGTTTCCTAAAATGTATCACCAACCTTAGTGTTTTTAAGCCTATTCAAGCTAGCTCTGAAGACTGATTTAGAATTTTTTCCTTGTAACTCTCCTCAGAACTTTGTTCTAATTTCAAAAGCAAAAATACTGTTTAAAATCTCTCTGGTGCACTTGTTAAAAATAATTAATTGCCTCATATGGTGTTAAACACTGCTTCAAACCTCCTCCAAAAACAAAGTGAAAAATTACAGTGAATTTTCACACATCATTACTTACTCTGGTTTGATTTGAGTAGCTTATTCCCAAACTATTGAGCTGAGCTTGGATGGTTGACAGAAAAACATCTTATTTTAGTTATTCTTCAGTATATGATATATGGAACTTTGTCTGGCGCACACAACTGTTGAAAAAGCAGCGCTAGTTACCTCATGGTAGTTTCTTAAAATGAAGTTTCCCCCTCCATATTTACTTTTAGCTTGTTTATATTTTGATTTCTAAAAAATGATGCATACTAAATCCCAGCAGCTGTAGTTCCGTCCAATTTGGATAGGAGCTGAAATCTACTTGTTAAAAAATATGCAAATATTTACCTAACAGTTGCTAATGATTTCATCATGTCCTGCATCTTTCTTCTTCATGGTCATTCAGTCTAGTACCTAGGAAGAGGAAGACTTAGGGAATGAGCAACTGTGGCCATTTCTGCACTAGAGTGGAGGAGTGTTTCACCACATGTCATGAGCAGGTTTTTTTACTCCGATTCTCTGGTTTCTACTGAAGTAAAGCAGAGACAATCGTTTGTAGCTTCCGCATTGTCAATTCTTGTGGAACTTCTATTCTTTTCCCTTGCTCCACCCCGCCTCCACTGATTGGTCAATTAAAAAAAAAAAGTTGTAGAAACCGTTGCTACATTTTAGCACAAGTGTGTGAATCGATGTAATGCTTCTGCACATAGGAAAAAACACAGCAGAAATGGTTTGGGTTATTTACATCGGAGTTTTTCCGTTTTCACAATACATTGGTTTAACGTCAATGTCAACTGCGCTAAGACCTCAACTTGTGCAGAATCACAGAGAACAGAACGATGTCAAACCGGTTTATCATGCAGATGTAAAAGAGACAATATGACGCTACTGCGTTGTATCAGCCTTGAGCAGAAAGGTTGAGTATGGTCTTTCCGTCTCTAGATTGGTAGCTTTCTTTTGGAATTTCTGTTAAGGTTTTTGTGTATGTTGAAACTAAAGCTTGAAAAAATTACCTTTTGGACTACAAATCCTAGAACCCACCAGTCAAACAAAGATGGACTGTAGTAGAGTGGATGGTGTGTGTGTGTGTGAAATTGCCTTCCTGATTTCCTGAAGTCTTATTCCCAAATTCCTTTACCCTATCTGCCAATAGTGCTGGCCCTATGCTGGCTGATGGCCAATCAGCACTTTCTGTGGCAGAGGTAAAAGACACCTACAAACATTGAATCTGCTAATAGCAAATTCATTTCCTGAGTGTGAATTCTTCTTATGTAACCAGGATGGCATCATCCAGATATCAGACAGAATTATCAGTAGACTTGGAGAAACTTTTGAGATTGCAGATATAACATCCCCCACAATTCACTAGAAAAAGGCTCTAAGGATGAGGGGGAATTCCCCCAAAATGGCTCAGTGAGGATTAAGAAAAGCACACAAAGATTATTGTTAGATTGGAAACTGGAAAAAGAAGTGAAGAAAAGTGGGGAATGTAATTGAGTTTCCCAGGCAAGGACATAGCTGCCTGGATTTCTCTACAAGATCCCTGCACACTGCAGTGTTTTGTTGTTGGACTCTCTTGTAAAGGTATAAAGCACCGCAAATGTACTTTGGGCTTACTACTGGAGTCAGATACATCTTCACCTACAGTTACTAAACAGTTCTAGTATCTTACCCACTGCTTCCTTTATTCCGCATTGTTTTGTCTCTTTCTCTACAGCCACACCTGCATGGCAGGGAGTTGGACTGGATGGCCCCTGTGGTCTCTTCCAACTCTACATTTCTATGATTCTATGATTATTCCAGGTTTCTTGCCCATGCTCTCATTCCTATATAGTGTAGATAGAGGAAAGCAACTAGCTGCTCCTACAAAGTAATCAAACATGCTCAGCCAGTTTTTGCTATGCTCTTCTCCTGTTGAGGATGTCCAAGGTAGGGATACAGAGTATACTTCGTCCCAGGGGCGTACCCTCCAACATTTTACAGATAAAAACTGAGACAGGTGTGGCTAAGCAACATCAGAGTATGATCAGGTTGGCAAACACTGTCAATAAGGAAGAACACACAAGCTATGAGAGGCTGTAGCAGTTTGCTCTTGCCTGAAACTACTGGGAGGAATAAGATTCCACCTCTTCCTCTCTTTTCTTCTCTTTCCTGCTGAGTCAATTGAGTGTGAACTAGTTTTGCACTTGGAACTCAGTCTGTGCTAATTGAAGTAAACTGAGGGCCAAGAGGGAAAGTGGAAAAAGGAGTGAGAATCTGGGGCATCTTAACAGTAGCTGAAAAAGTGGGGTGACAAAGGATTAATCAAGACAACCCCTGACAAATTGGGACAGTTGGGAGGTATGCAGGGGCCAAATTCCAATTTCTGAAGAGCCTCAAATGCGGGCAGAGGCTGCATTCTAGCTGTAGGCAAACTAAGGGCACAAAGCCAGGCCAAAGCAAAGTATGGGGCTCAGGAAAAGATGCCTGAACAGATTTCTTCCAGATAGATGGCTACAGATTTCTCAAATTCAATTCTCCATTTTAATCGTGCAAACAGAATTTGCGTGATTAAAAACTGTGAATGCAGACCAGAAGCAGATGCTGAATGTTTCATGTTAGGAGCTTGCAGTGGGGAGATGAGTAGAACAGTACAACTCTCCCAGTCAATACTACATCCTTTAAAGGTTAGCTTTACAAGTTAATGAAACTTTTGCTTGCCATTTTCAAATGTTAGGGTATTCAAGGTATGGGTATGCTGAAACCACACTGGTTGCATACTAGGTGAAGTGATACTGAAGCAACAAGGTAATCTTGTTGGCGTTTCAAGTCAGGCTGTTGTCTTTTGAGGATTTGTCATTCAGCCCTAAATATTTGTTCTGGGTAAAAACTTGGCACAACAGGGGCTCAACTTCAAAATGAATCACAACAGTAAAAACAAATCAACTTGTTCTGCCATCTCTTCGAGTCAAATGAGCAAAGAAACAAAATAAAAAGGGTTTGTTCATGGATAGGATGGCTGTTTGCTTGCATTCCAGAAGCTAAGAAATAACCTTGTTTATGGGAAAGCAAATTCTCAAGCCAATAAAATTTTAATCTGAACCAGGCTTCATTGGTAAATTTGCTTTCCCTTGCCATATATGCATGCGTGCGCATGCGCACACACACACACACACACACACACAAACTCATGTATTTATATATGCATACTTAGTTTTAAAATGTAATTCTTGTGCATTAAGAATATATTTTCCCATCCTTTTTAATACGGCCAAACACAATATCCTTTGTAAACTTCAGGCTGGTCTAACCTCCATTTTAGGCAATGGATGTCTTTCCACTACAACTGTAGGGGGAATCTCTGCACTTCCAGATGTTTTGGGGTTACAACTCCCATAATTCCTAGGCCTTCCTGGAGTTGATGTCCCAAACATCTGGAGGGCCTAATGTACAGAATCGGGGACGGTGGGTGCAAGTCTGCTTTTTATAATGTATGCCAAGTTTTCACACATCTGGTAATGGGCTATAGATTTTCTGAATTAGAGCCAGCAAGACATGACAGTACTATATAAGCTTGAAAGAGAAAAGTAAAATTGTGAAGTTAGAATAAGTGAAAAAAGGCAACCTGGTCTATCTGGAAAGAGACCTAGAAGTAAGACCCAGTAACCTATGCATTCTGTTATGTGGTTTTCAGCTACAACATTTATTTCACACAGGATTTGTACAGACATTGTTGCCACAATGGTTTGGAGTATTCTTTCCATTTCTGGAAGCTTTTGATGTCTGAGCCCTGTGTTGCAAAATGAATAGAAATGTATTATGAAGTCTAGTTTGAAATAATTCTTGGAGATTTAAAGCTCTGTATGTCTGCCCTCTCTGATGCCAGGTGAATATTCCTAAATTAGAAAAAGAGATTTGTGTAGGCTAAAAGAATGCTCCTTTAAAGGGAATAGTTTTATAAACAAGTGTTATGTTTGTCATTCTTTCATCTTAAAACAAACAACTATTATACTGCAATGCTATACACATTTATTTGGGAGTAAGTTTCCCATGTTTTTGTGGAGAGATTCACAACTGGCTTATCCAGTTAAAAACCTATATTGTGGAGATCAGTCCTTGTGGAACACTTGGTCCTTCAGTTTATTTTATTTTATTTTACTGATGTGAGGAAAAGTTACTATGGACCAGAACATCTTTAAATTTTCACACGATCTATTCACTTTATTTTAAACTACATAGAACATAGTAGTATCTATTTATTGTATAGTTGAGTAGAAATCATAGGCCACAAAAAGCTAATAGAATCTTTCTGTTTTCTACTTTTCTTTCTTCACCAAGATAGATAGATAGATAGATAGATAGATAGATAGATAGATAGATAGATCGATCTCATAAAAAATAAAAAAAAAATCTAGGTTTTTTTGATATGATACAAATGCATTGGACTATATTGCTTGAGACCAGGGTCTGATTCCCCTATTGGCCATAGAAACCCACTGGGTGATCCTGGGCATGTCACACATTCTCAGCCACAGCAAAACCCCATGATAGGTTCACCTTAGGGTTGCCATAAGTTGGAAATGACTTGAAGGCACACAACAACAAATACAGAGACAGTCCTGACAACTATGGCCCTTTCCGCATGGAGTAAGTAGAACGGCACGGTGCGACCTCTGATGGAAGTCATCCGCACCCTGGGAGCAGACTGAGTCAGACTATTTGTCGCAGTTCTGCACCACAGTCTGCTCCGGAGCAACCTGAAGTGGTCGCGCAGCATGCTTTTTAAAAACCTGTTTTTACAGGTTTTTCAAAAGCACGGAGCGCGCTGCTCCATGCCACTCTGTTCCTGCGCTCAGGTGCAGATTTGCAGGCTCGCAACAGTGCAAGCCTGCAGATCTGCCAGGGGCGGGCTTTAGGCTGGTGAGCTTCAGCAGTTGGTGGGGAGCCTCCACCAACCAGAAGCCGCCATTTTGGACGCTGGAGCAGTGCGGAGCAATGAGCTCGCACTGCTCCTCATCAGGACGGGCCCAAATGGACCCACCAAAAAGCCGGTGAGTAGCAGCAGGGAGTGTTTCCCTCGCCGCGTGCTGAAAGGGCCTATGACTACTAGTATATTATTTTTGTGAATGTTATTGGCTGTGTATTAATGCAATCTTTGGGGACTAGAACTTAAAGCCAGATTTAAAGGGCAAATTATTTAGACTGGTATTCCCCAGATTGTGGTAAAAGATCAGGCATTGAATTAGTTGTTGAGATAATAGACATTACAAGAGGAAGAAAGATGTTAGAGGAAGTTTTGATAATATGAAAAAGACATGTTATACAGTAGTACAAAAGTCACCACAACAAACCTGTGCATTCTTCTTCTGACCCATTAACCCAGGTTCTTCCAAATTAGTTCTTATTTCAGATTGTCTTTGAAGGATTATTAACAACATTATTTCAGTACAGAAATCAAAGATGCATCTGTGTCATCCAGTAATTTTCAAACATGAAGACTGAAGCTTCTTAATAAAAGAAGATATTAGGACAATTTATGATACCTTTATGGGTTAATTTTTGCATTGTTGGTGATATTTATGAATTAAGTATTATTGTTTAAAATTATTTTGCAAGAAAGATGTCAACAATGAATGCTACTTGCATAATACTACAACTGCTACAATTATGAAAAGTAATTAAAATATAGAAATTACAGTCATTTCTATGATTCTTAATCTTTCTATTTACCCTTACCAAAACCTTGACCATTTAGTAAAGTCTTCTTCAATAGCTGTCAAAACAGAAACACAATTTACTTGAAAAATGTCCTCATTAGTAGGAGTTATAGGTATTGCCAGATAGTTAAGTGATGTTTTTGTCTATTGAATGCCAAGTTTTCAGCAATTATCTCTCTTTACCTCTTCTGGTATATTAATGTCCATCATTTCTTATTTATGTTGATTTATGTTACAACCTGAAAGTACACTATATAAATCTATAGTATATGCCATAGGAGCTCTCTGATTTATATTTCCTGCTTCATAAATGCAATCAGAAGCTACATTTAAATGGTCAATATTTGGACGTTAGCGTTAAATGCTTTAAAATCTCATAAATTTCAAATCAACAAGATTTAAAAGCACTGAATTTTGATGCCCAAATTTTGCCTATTATGTAATGATCCCAAATTTCTGGGCTTCACTTTGGTCCATTTCAGTAATACATATTCAGTAGTATATATTTAGTGGAAAGTTTACAAGGCTAATCATGAGCACATCTGAGCCTGACTGGATTGGATGAAAGGCCTCTCAAATTTAGTAGCCTCTTTCCCACTAGACACTTATGGGAAGTCATAAATAGAGCATAAGCAGAAACAGTCACTCCTGCTCATGTTTACTTTATGCAAAGTGTAATACAGATGTGCACAAACTTTTTGATCCTGAAGTCAGCACCTGGTGTCATCTGGGGGAACATGAGGTTGTATATACAAAGATCACTCCTCTTGCATGTACACACATCACCCCCACACATCATTCTTTCCTCCCCACCACCATTGTATCTTTTCAGCATGCAAGAATTGCTTGGGGACTTCAAATCCCCTCTCAATCTCTATTAAGACTGCTGTTTCTCCATTGCTACTAGTAGCAGGAAAACGTTGATCTTGGAAAGGAAGGAAAGGCTGGGCTGCAGAGAAAAGAGGTAAAGTCCTGCCAGATGTGGTGGCTGTGCAAGGAGCAACTGAGGGTTACAACTAGCTACTGGGTCAGAGATCATGAACTTCTGGTCTAATCAAAGAATACTCAGATTGCCTAGTATTTGCTGCCCTGGGAATAGAATCCAGTTGTATTTCACCATAATGGAAAGTGCTTCCACTCATATAAGTCAAGAAACGCAATTATAGTTGATGCCATTCCTATCTACCACTGGATTTAGTGCTGTTTAATATTCCATACTGCAGGGTCCTATCAGCCCAGAGAGCAGTTACCTTGGGAACACAATGTTGGAGTGGTAGGAGCATTGAGAAAAGCCATTTCCTCCAATTTGCACAAGCAGAAGTGCTTTCCACTAAGTTAAGACCAGTAGATATGACCCAGCAGGTACTGCTATTTGGTTTGTTTCAACACTTACTTTTGTACACTAAATACCTAGAAAACACTTTGGGAGAGAATCAGTTTTTTTCTCACTGTATCAATACCTGCACTTTCAAATGGCAGCAAGGGTTGAAGAACTATGTAGATCACCTGGAAGATGAAAACTGGGCCAAAACAATGGGGAGAAATTGATCTAATGTAAACCATTTGTTTTATGGGTTGTTGTTTTATTTCGCAGTGGTATTTCCCCTCAAATCCTTTTGCAGGTGAAAAAAAGTTGACACAACAGACTATGATTATGTTTTCACAGTCTCTAAGTCTGTGATGTCAACACCAGTATTTATTTTTTTAAAGCTTCCTACTAATAGTTTCATCAACAACATATATTGTTTAATGAAGTTCCAAAACATGAGATTGTTACCTCCCTGTTCTTCTAAATTCTTTCTATTCATCACACTTATGTAAGTACTGTTATATGGATGACTTCCACATATTCTGTGATTGCTGTTAACATAAATATTTGTATACCTAGGCACTTATTTAAGTGTGTGTGTGTGTGTGTGTGTGTGTGTGTGTTCTTAAAGAAGAACTTAGGATAGACAGGCCTCATTTAGCAGGCAACACCTATGAAAGGATTACAGTCTGACAGAATTTCCATACATGACAATGTGTGTGAGGTTTTGCCTCAGCTTCATGCAGGCAAAGAGACTGACTTCCTGGTGGCTTTTCCTAGATTCCAGAGCTTGCTGCCATGGGAAACAAGGCACTCCAGGTCGTGTGCTTGACTTTGTTGTTGTTGTGTACCTTCAAGCAGTTCCCAACTAATGGAGACCGTAATGCAAACCTATCACGTGGTTTTCTGGGGCTAAGAGTGTGTGACAAGCTTAAAGTCATTCAATGGGTTTCCGTGGCTGAGTAGGGAATGGAACGCTGGTTTCCAGGGTCCTAGTCCAATGCTCAAACCACTACACCACACTGGCTGTACAAAGGACATAAAGAAAAGGAAACTGAAAGGGCTTTTTGGCACATGGAAGCCAGTCCAGGTGCTGGTCACTGAAACATTTACATAAAGAAAATGACTTTTTAACAATGAGAATGATATAGTGATTTGTAAATTGCTGCTTTGAAAGGGAACTGAATAATCTTCATGGTCAATAGGTTAGGAATATAGGAAGGTGATTTGTACCATTGGCATATTAAGCCCAGTACTGCTTAAAGTGAGTCCATTTCTACACATTACCTTGTCCTGTCCTCTGGTTGCGATCCTTTGGCAGGAAGGGAGCATGATGGAACACCTCCTCTGCACCTAACCACCTTCCTATGGAAGGGAGCATGAAGGACACGTCTCTTCCTTCTGCAGTACAGCCAGGCTCTTTCTCATGCTGCGCTGGGGCAGGAACTGGCTCCATCATGCTTCTGGCCCTTCTGCATGGCAGGTAAGTACAGGAGCATAACACAATTGGGAGTCATTGATGGAGAAGCTCTGTCAATTATTTACCCCACTATTGTGCTGACTTGGCAACGCAAGAAGGACAGGACTGCAACAATGTCTTGTGGAAGCATTGTCACAGTCCCGCTTAGGGATGGGACAAATCCAGAATTTTCTGAATCTGAATCCGGATCCAGACCCGAATCCCTGGAAGGTTCTGGGAATCCACAAATCTCACGAATCTTGAATCTTTCAAATCCTTTTTTAAAAAAGGGTTTAAAAAGCAAGAGAAAGAAGGATAATCTTGGGCAAGACACGCTCTCTCAGCCTTAACAAAAACCTAGGCAAAGGCAAACCTTCCTCTGAAGAAATCAGGCCAGGACAATTGTCATAGGCCCTTTTCACACGCTACCCTTTTGCGCGACAGGGGAGGGCATCTCGCGCGAGAACCCTAATCCGAGACACTGCCGCTTCCCTGCTCCTTCGTACCACAGGTCACTTCCTGTTAGTGCGACCGTCATGCGAGCGCCCCGCCCCTTCCTTCTGCAGCACCGTCTGGCAGTTGTAGGCTGCACTGGGGGAAGGAAGCACGACCGGGTCGCCTTGCCGACATACCGCACAGAGGCAAGTGTGCGAGGGCGCTGCGAGCATTGCGCGAGCGTGGGGCATTTTCGGCTTAAAGCCGAAAATCAAAAAATGTGTGCATGCCCCGCTTTAGCCTCATGAGCATTGCGCGAGGGGGAGTGCGTCATATGGAGCGACGCTCCCACTGATGTGACGCTCAAGGCGCACTCGTGCAAGAAAAAAAGGATACGGAAAGGGCCACAGTTTTGCCTTAGGATCTCTCCAGATTGAAAATGACATGAAGGCCTTTTCTACACAGGCAGGAAAATGTGGATTAATCCCACATTTTCCTGCCAGTGTAAACAGGGCCACATACAGAGATAATCCAGGTCAAAACTAGATTTTCTTTGCATAGCTCTTTATTGGCATGCTGGGTTTGTAGTTTGGTGATTCTCCAGCAGACTTTGGCAGAGAAGGCTGTGACACCTTGTAAAACTACAAACCCCAGAATTGTGTCTGAAAGAACTTTGCAAGGGAGCTATGCAAAGAAATCTTTCAGCTGTCCTTGAAATCTCAAGCCTGTACCTTCCAGTCAAGTGCTGAACTTAAATATTAAATGTTCAATTTAAATTTTTTAGAATACAACCCCAGATGTAATTTCTGAAATTGTTAGCAAGAGCCATTATTAGTTCAAGAGAAAAATTCACCTACTTGCCATCTCCCCTTCTGTGTCTAGTCTCCCAAATTTTCAGGCATCCTGGTCTCCCAAGTTTTCAGGTGTCCCGGTCTCCAACAAACTGTTTGGTTGGTGGGTTTGAAAGATTTGGTTTGCCTACTTTGGCACAGGGATTCAGATTCATGAATCTTGAATCCTTCCCTGGATTAGAGGATTTGATTGGCCCATCCCTAGTCCCGCTCCTTACATGTCCCCATGCCAGGATGCCATCGCTGTGTGGAAAGGACTTCACTGGCAGTGGCTCTCCAGGGTTTCAAAGAGGGATCTTTGCAAGTTCCTACCTAGAAACCACAGGCATTGAAATTGACACCTTCTAGTTGAATCCAATATAGATGATATTTGATGTTTCATCAAAAAAAAAACAACAAAAAACCAAAAACAAACAAAAACCCTACTGGTAATGAAGAAGATTGGTCTTGGGACCATACTGCCATTTTTAAACAGAAAACTAGACTGCATCTACAGATATGTTCTTTTCCTTCCAACCCTTAGTTCCCCCAATATATAATAGGTACCCCTTGCTTTTGCAGTACCAGATTGCCTGAGACATATGTCCAGCAGTTACTTAAAGGAGCTGTTACAGGAATGGGATGAGCACCCTGAAGCTTTTCCTCCTCTTGGAAATTTTCTCTGGAAAATGCAGCTCCCAGGGTTGCTTGTTGCAACTGAGATAGAAGTTAGCCTTTTCGCACCTTACCTTTTCACGGAGGTGGGGGGAGGCACTCGCGCAAGAAGGCTCAGCAAGAATGCTACTGCTTCCCTGCTGCTTCAGTTCTGCAGCAGCTTCCTGGTCGCACGAGCACCGGTAAGTGTGCGTGGGCCCCGGAAGCATTGCGTGACCGTGCACCATTTTCGGCTTTAAGCCAAAAATGAAAAGGTGCATGCGCAATCCCCGTCAAGCCCTTGAGCGTTACTTAAATGGGAGTGCCTCATGCAGACCGCTCCTCCTATTTACGTGACACTCAAGGGACCCTCTCGCTTTAGAAACGACGTGTGAAAAGGGACTAGGAGTGGGCAAAGTACATTCCTCCAGATGGTGTTCAACTGCATCCCATCAATACGATGTTAGGATTTGCAGTACAATGCTTGCTGTGTCCCCCATCTCTCAAGCAAAGCAGAAGTAGATCTGGGTCAAACCAACAGTAGCTGGAGAGAGAGTTATGAAAAGCCTAGATCTAAAAGGCTGGTTTTGATGGACAAATAATTACATTGATTCTGTGCATGAGTATTGTGTATCATTTTTTTTTCTATTGTGAAAAGAATGAAGTGTTAGAGGGGGAAAAATCTAATTCATTTGAAGACTGAAAGAATGTGGGGTATTCAAATTAGGCAGCTATGAAATGCTAAGGTGCCTCCTACAGCTGGTTGCCTGCCACTCACTTCAAAATCAGTCCTGGAAACAGACTAAGTGCTTGGCTAATCTCAGTTTGAGCACTTGGATTGAATTCCAGAAGTCTTAATCCTTCTGGATCTATCCCAATGTACATATGGGTGGAGCATGCTCTGAAAAGGGAGAATTTGGATTGGTGCTATGGAATGAAGCCACAGTGCATGATGCATGGCTCATAAATGCAAACCTGTTGGCTCTTTGTTTCTGCCTGGCTACTGAATGCCCATTGTACTGAGACCCTTTTGCCCTGACATGAACTGAGTTGGAAATAAAAGTGTGGCAGTGGAAGGCCCCCATTGCTATGTATATCAAAGCTGATCCAGGCCATTAACATAGCCACAGACACTCTCAGGTCACATGTCCCAAACACAAGTAGTTCTAAGCCGCATAAAGGAGAACATTCCTCCCAATGCTAGCTTAGATTTCATCAGCGTTATGAAACAGACTTGAAAAACACAGGTGTGTTTAGGTTTGTTTCTAAAAGAGCTTCTCAGAGTGTCAAATCAGTTTCTGAAATTCTTTCTTTAAAGGAAACCACTTGCAGGTACAAAGCAGGGGTTTTAAATACCGGTAGGTAGTGAATTACACCTCTGCAGATCACCCTTCGGCCATGGGCAGAACATGGATTGTTGGGAGGATTTAATGATCAACCTGCCAATTTATTTCAGGTTGTTGATCTCTGAGAAGGCACTTCTGCTGTTTCAGGATTGGGAAGGTTTCTAGGAAATGTTTTATCAACCGGCATACAAGAAGCTTGAAAGGAAGAGGCAAGATCTTGAGGACAATGCACTTTCCTCCTCCCCTCCCATTCCAAGCTGCCAAAATCAGGGCGAAAAACAAACCAAGTCCCCCTCCCTCAGTCACTTCCTGGTTGCATCTGGCAACTTGGGAAGATCAGACACTCAAATCATTCCGATATTCGTCCAATAAATATTCTGGGCTGTGAAACCATGTCATTTTTCTTCTTCATTTCCAGTAGAAGAACTTATTTTATCTGACCCTTTCTAAAATAATTTTAAAGTATCCCCCCTCCCAATCAGTTTGGTAGATAGAGCTTAAGATTAGTATGTTGACTGAGTTAATAAAAAGATGAAATTGCCTCAAAAAGACTGCTTTTTGAGACTGACATTTGTCAGAGGCATATTCTGCAGCTCTTCATAGCTTGTTTTTGAGCTACTTGTGCAGCAAGTTTCAGGGCTGTGGCTGAGGACAAAACGTTAAGCTTTCCCTCCATGTGCTGTGCAGTCCTGATACCCCACAGATCACTCCCCATGTGTAATTAATTTCAGCAAAAGAAGAGGTTTGGCTACATGCTGTGCAGTAACCACTACATGCAGTTTGATTCTGAGTCAAAAACAAACAAACAAACAAAACAAAACCTTAAAGCAGAATCTTCATAACAGAGGTTCTAACTAAAACCACATAATGGTAGAATTACCAGTCTGTTTGAAAAACAGAGGAGATGATGATGATGATGATGATGATGATGATGGGGAAAACTAGTCATATCTCTGAGGTTACAGTTCTTTGTGTGCTGTGTAGTGAGGAGTCTGTGGGATGTGTATGTGATTGATCTTAATTTTAAGGCATTACATTACACAGAACAGGGGGCTTTACAGGCTAAACACAGTCTTCATTTTAAACAGCCACATTTTTATTTGCTAAAAAAGAAATAACTGCATTGAGAGGGGGAGAGAAGGGTGGAGAGGGGAGACAAACAGAAGGATTATTATTCAGAATAGTTGACGAAAATAGTCAAACTGTTTTCTTTTTTAAACAGATTTTTTTCTCCTGGAAGGAGAATCATCGAGTAAACCTAATCTTAAAATGAATAACTATAGGGGGTTAGGATTAGCCACAAACCATTTCTGCCAACGGGAATGTCATTCTATGAACAAGAAACCTCTTCCACTAGCTCAGGTTTGATGGCTAATCTGCAGTTGGAAGAGCCCAAGGAGGAGAAGGTAATGGAGAAGATGGAGGGCAGGGGACAGTGATGTAGACTCAAGTCGATAAGACTCGGACTCAAGTCAGACTTAAGTTGCTTCAGTGACTCGACTTGGGCTCGACTTGACTATAAATGATGCACTGACTTGACTCGACTCAAGACTTGTATATTTTTAATGACTGACTTGATGCCCTTGGTTCAGTTAACACATTCATCAAGAAACCTTACAACTTTGAACATCTTTTTGCCTATTAGTCACATGACAATCTCTCAAGCCAAAAGTGTGGGCATATTTCTCAGAGGGGAACGGCAAACAAGTTAGGCAACAGCCTTGAGGCAGGCTTGAGGTCTGCTCAGCAGCCTGTCCTCACTGCATATCGGAAGAAGCTTCTAAAATGTTTCCTAAGAGGAAAAGACAAGACTCGCCTCCAGAGTGACTGAATTTATTTATTTCAATCTATCCATTAATTCTGAAGTTTTGGTTGGGGTATGAAGTTGGCTTCCAGACTTGAGACTTGACTTGAAAGTATCTTCAGGGACTTCAGACTTGACCTGAGACTTGAAGGTAGAGACTTGAGACTTTTACTCCAAGTCTCAAGTCTCTACTCTTTTGAGGCCTAGGGGCATAGCTGCAATACTGGTTCAAAGTTGGACCTGGAAGGGAATAGTACTAAACAATTTCCAGCAGTCTTAGACTGAAAAAGATTTGGATTCAGTCCATCAGTCGTAAAATAAATGGTGTTCACACACTTCCAAGACAGAATCTACCTACTTCCCTAATCAAAAAGCCAAGGGGCCATTCAGACTATAGAATTACTGTATACAGCTATTATTACAGTCTAACTACCACGGTTCCATCCTGTAGCATCTTAGGGTTTGTAGTTTGGTGAGGCACCAGAAAGCTCTGGCAGAGAGTTATAGATGTCCTTCCCTAAGGTGCCAGCCCTAGACTTCCACAGAATGAAACCATGGCAGTTAAAGTGGAATAACAGCGCTATTATTCTAAGTGAGCTAATGCCTGGCAGGATAGATCTTCACTTCATGGCAGTCAAACTGCATGCAAGTAAGTTGCATTTAACCTTACTCAATTTTAAGAAGTTACACATATTAATAGTACTCGGCTGTAGGACTTACAATTCCAGGAATTTCTTACTCTTTTGAAATGTCAAACTGGTTTCTCAAGGCCCCTCTCTAAACTGCAAACCCCAGAATTCCATAGGCTGTTGGAATGGAATAATAGCACTATAACAGTCTGGTGCAGAAATGGCCCAGGTGCTGAGTGTCAAATAAAGCAGGAACCTATCTTTCCACCAATCAAATGGATGCATGTATTGCAGTGTCCTACTTACTTGTATATTTTTTTCCTGATATAATAAAACCTGTTTGCTCAGTTGTAGTAATGGACCATGTCCAAGAAAAACAGAATAGGATTATCTCAGAATGTCTCTTCCCATCAAATATACTACAAAATGGCTAAGATCACATCCTAAATTTTCCCCAGGCTACTAACTAGAAAATGTTCATATTCTGAATGAATATAGGCAGAACAAACCCAAGTACTTCTTCCCAGGGTCGGGGAGGGATGGTGGTAAAGATCAACAAGTCTAGTAGATCTTCAGAAAGCTCAATCTTCAGAAAAGCGTCTTTCCTGTATAAATCTTTTATTGGTATTGCAGTTTTTGAAAAATATTCACAGTTCAAGACTTATTATGTACAAAAATGCATGTTGTTTTGCACACAAAACAGTATTTTCAGTGCAGAAAACAATATCTGTGCAGAAAGCAAATTTCCTGTCCACAAAGCAGCATTTTCTATATAGAAATATTGTTTTCTGCTCAGAGATACAATTTTTCTGTTCAGAAAGTCTGTTTTCTATGTATGGAATATATATTTTTTTTTTTTTGCTTAGGAATCTTTTTTGTAAAAAAAACCTTCCATGTTTTCTGTACAGAAAATGTATTTTCTTTTCAAAAAACAAAGTGCATTTCTACAAACTACAAAGATTCTTGCCTGTCTAGGATTCTTCTTGTCAAGATTTTCCTAACACTCAAAAAAAAAACCTTTTTTTTACAATCACTTTTAAAATATTTTCACATATCCTTTCTATCTGTACTGCCACGGTGGCTTGCACCTGCAAGAAAAAAGGGGGACTTTTGTGGAGCTGTTCAGTTTGGTGGCTTTTCCTATTCTGTCCCTTGTTAGCAGTGGGGCACAAATTAGCTATTTGAAGCAAGGTTTATCTGTGTCTATTTGAGGAAGAGGAACACAGCTTTGAAACTTACTTTTGAAAAAGTAATGTGTTCTATTATTCATATGGTGTTTGAAAAATAACCCATTCCTGTTATACATTATTATGATGGAAACAGTTAACTCATGATAACTGCTATAAAACTCAATATTTTCCATTACTCAGAGGCAGGGTTGATAAGAGATTGGCATAAAATCTTCCCTGTTCTTATTTAATAAACTTATTTCTAGTTTTTTTTCTCTTTTTAACCAACCAATGGCCTATTATGATGGACAGTCACATATGTGCATTTTGCAAATCCTGTATGAAGCGTTGAGTATTGAAAGCTGTTGCAGGCTAATTAATGCATGGCCTTTTATAACTCGAGTAGATCAGATATTGTATTACCTCTTACTGATTAACTGATTGATTTTTAACCTTAGCAATTTAATGTACAATCAAAGTTACAATCAAAATACAATAAAAGAAACAAGGGAGAGAGAGGGAGAGAAAGAGAAGGAAAAAGGCCTCTCAACCTCCTCCCCAGTCCTAATTGTAATGAAAAGAAAAATAAAAAAGAGTAAAAGTATACTATTCTACCATTTCAGGTGCAGCTAAACAATCCTACTAAAATTACTAACATCTATAACCACAGATTATTAAATCATTAGATTTCTTGATCAAAAAACCCATAAACAATTTCCAGTCTTTAAAAAATAAATCTTCAATTGGCTTATTCTTCAAAATTAATCTGGCAATTCAGGCCAACTCAGCAATGCTGACAATCCATTGTGTTCTTATTCATTCTGGAGAGCAGTGGACACTGGGGCATTCCCATCAATGAGACAGTAAATCCACTTTGGATTTTCATCGGAAATTTGAGGGAACTAGCAGTCTGGATAGATCCATCAAAATATGAAGTAAAACCTAGCAAGCATTCACCACTCCCTGGACAAAGAAGTCATCAACTGCTGCTCCTGCTGACGGTGAATGTTTTTTATAAAGGTGTCTGGTAGCCTGCAGGCAGACTCTATTATCTATTCAACTTTTGCAGACTTTGGAATAAAGCACCTCTCTTTAAGCCTGACTTTATATTTCATTTGTCTCATCTTTTCCACATTTCAAATGCTTCTAGAGTCAGGCCTGGGTCAAAATTATAATAGCCACAGAATATAATTTCAGTTTGGTAATGGAACATTACTCTCAACAACAAAATAGCAATATATGCAAGATAAGATTCAAACAAAAGCAAAAATGGAGGAGACCTTTAGCGGCCAGTGCATATTTCTAAACATTTGCAGAATTTGATTTTATTGGAACAGAGCATATTTTTGTCATGTCTGCCAACATTTATTAATTTGCTTCCAACCAAGCATTTGAGTATTAAAGTAAAACTTATTGGAGAATACAGACAGAAGCAGGGATAGCTATATATATATTTTTCTTTTACACAACCTATGGAATGTGCTATTTTGGAATTCTTTCTGCCCTTACTTTCCTTGAATATACCTTGAGATATATGTCCACCAAGGTCCACAGGACATTCTTCAGTGTACTATAAATTAAATATTATCTTTTGTCACAATGTAGTGGTTTCCTTTACATCTCGTCTTCCTGGACTTCTGTTTGTTTCATCATTCTTAAGGAAAAAATATGGTTGTACCTTTGGAAAAAAAATCCTGATTTATGTACCTGGCCATTGGTTGAACCTGACAGTTCTGAATGATTCAACATACCCCTTCCTTAGAATGAACAAAATTACATACCGTGCTTCAATAGGAATTTTCAAGGCACTGTACATAAAAAATTAAAGAAAAAGCAAAACAGTGCTAAATAAAAGTGATGAATAGAAAACAGTAGCATAAAAATATGAAATTAAAAGGCCTTGGGGGAGAGTGGAGAAGGCCTTAACATACATCCCACAGAGATTTTATGCAGCCGATCAAAGTCAATTAGACACAAGAATATAACAGTACAATTATTTTTCAGTTAGAATGAATAGGAATCATCATTCCTACCATCATTCTGGCACATTGTTTGTATTGTATATGTGCTGTCAAGTTGCCTGTTGACTTATGATGACCGCATGAATTTCATAGGGTTTTCTTAGACGCGGAATATTCAGGGGTGGCTTTGCCAGTTCCTTCCTCTGATATACAGCCTACAGCACCAGGTATTCATTGGCAGTCTCCCATTCCAGTACTAACCAGGGCTGACTCTTCTTAGTTTCCAAGATCAGATGGCATCTGGTGCCTTTAGGGTATACCTTTAGGGTATATACTGTTTACACATTTTAAAAAATGGTGATCTTGTTAACTTCACCTCAGAGCAGAATTTAACAGCAAGGGTAAGATGCAACCCTCAGTGGATTCTGGGAGATGATTCAGTGAGCCCTCCCCCAAAGTTGCCCACAGTGGCATACTGAGGCTGGGGGTGGTATGCCCCAGACAGCATGTTTTGTGGGGCAGCACCAGGCCACTCTCCACACATGGGCAGATACCCAGTGGGTAGATGGGCACTGCAGCCTTCTGAGAGGTCTACTGGTGGGAGTATACCACTCTGGGAAAGGGGGCCATCCATTCCCCTCTCCCCTTCCCCTCTCCCTCCCAATCCAGAGTCAAACCTGTTTCCAGCCAAGGGAGCAGCACTGACGCTGGCAGACCTTTGGGTCGGGCAGAGAAGTGTTACCCTGTTTGCTTAGGACTCCTTTAAGAGGATTCCCAAAAGCTGTCAAAATTGTCTCTTGTGGGGAAAAATTAGCTCTGCACTACTTTAGCTATGCAAAGAGGACACGGTATTTAGGATCTTTAACCCAATTTTTATGGGGTCAAGCCCAGTCAAAAACCACACAAATTGTTCAAATGTAAGTATTTTATTGACATAGATGTAAAAGTCCCTACAATCACTCAGCTGCACTAACTATAACATGCATACAAGACTATAGAGAGTTAAAGTTCATACAATCACTCAGCTTCACACACACTCCAAGCATACAAGACTATAGAAAGTTAGAAAGAGATGAAAATTAGGAAAGAGAGAGAGACATAAGAGTTTGATTAAATATTTTACCAATCCAGAAGTCTTCAACTGGGAGAAAAGATCTCAACGATGCCTTTAGAGGCTGCGGGGAGCTTACAAGCTTCATTGTTTTGCACATCTGAGAGAACTCCTTACTCTAAGCTCTCAAACCCCCAAACTTCCTCAAAACTATCCAAAAAGAATCAGAAAATGTGCCTAGTTATAGTGTTCAATGTCCTGTGAAAAACCAGATGGTTGCATCTTTTTATTAAGATGGATTATTTTCTTTGTAGTTCAAAGAAAATACCCTTGTAGTTCAAAGAAAATACAACCAAACATTCTTGTAGTTTCCTGCAAGATCAGTATCTCTCCGGAGATGCATGCCTCAAGGAGTCAAATTCCAGGCTGTTTTGCATTGAAAACAGAGAGTAATTGTCCTGATCACTGCTGAAAATCCATTCAAGTGTCCGTTGAGCCATTTGCCAGATAACCCCAGGATGTATGACAGAAAACAGAGCTCTCCTGTCTACGTGTCCTTCCAGTATATCTCTATGGCTCACTATGTTTGATATAAAATAATTAGGTTCCTCAGGACATGGCTTTTGGGGGTACTAGGGGCATTACAGAAAGAGGGAGAAAGCAAAGGAGGAGAGGAGAGGAGAGGAGAGAAGAGGAGAGGAGGAGCCCTGAGGAGGCAGGGAGAGGCACTCACCTTCCCCTCCACACCACCTCTGAGACCAGGGATGAGCCCAACCCAGCACTGCCTCTGAGGAGGGAGGGAGGGGGAGAGATAGAGAGACAGGGCCCTTGCCACCATGGGAATGCCAGCATGCCTCTGAGCACATGCAGAGTGCCCACTCTGAGTGTGCGTGCCCAGACCCCAGTCACTCAATGCTAATCGAGCAGTTTTTATTTCGTATTTTGGATAGGTCCTCCCTCCCTTGAGAGAGGTGGCAAATTCAGGGACTGCCCCCGGGTGGCAAAAGCTCTAGCTATGCCACTGGTTGCCCACCTCTGTTTTAAGAAAATTGTGTAGGGATGGGCCAACCGAATCCTCGAATCCTCGAATCCTTGGCAGGGATTCAAGATTTGGGAATCCGAATCCCTGTGCCAAAATAGGCAAACTGAATCTTTCAAATCCACCAACCAAACTTTGTTGGAGACCAGGAGGCCTGAAAACCTGGGAGACCGGGACGCCTGAAAATTTGGGAGATTAGACAGACCAAGGGAGATGGCAATTAGGTGAATTTTTCCCTTGGAGTAATAATGGCCTTTGCTAACAATTTCAGAAATTACATCTAGGGTTGTATTCTAAGATATTTAAATAGAACATTTAATATTTAAGTTCAGCACTTGACTGGAAGGTACAGGCTTGAGATTTCAAGGACAGTTGAAAGATTTCTTTGCATAGCCCCCTTGCAAAGCTCTTTCAGACACAATTCTGGGATTTGTAGTTTACAAGGTGTCACAACCTTCTCTGCCAAAGTCTGCTGGTGCATCAGCAAACTACAAACCCCAGGATGCCAGATGGAGCTATGCAAAGAAAAGCCAGTTTTGACCTGGATTATCTCTATACTGTAGTGGTCCTGTTTACACTGGCCAGAAAATGTGGGATTGATCCACATTTTCCTGCCTTTTACAAAGGGCCTTCATGACATTTTCAGTCTGGCGAGACCCTGAGGCAAAACTATGACAATTGTCCTGGCCAGATTTCTTCAGAGGGAGGTTTGCCTTTGCCCAGGCTTTTGCTAAGGCTGAGAGAGTGTGTCTTACCCAAGATTATCCTTCTTTCCCTTGCTTTTTAATCTCTTTTTTAAAAAAAGGATTCGAAAGATTCGAGATTTGTGTATTCCCAGAACCTTCCAGGGATTTGGATCCAGAAAATTCTGGATTCGTCCCATCCCTAAAATTTTGTTACCATATTGTTCTTTATATCATGGCTCCTCTTCCAGGTAAGCAGGGTATCCATTGTACCTTCACTTTGCATACAGATATCCCTTGCGAAAGAATCTATATTCATTGCTCAGACACTGGCAAGATGCCTGACGTGGCTATCTGTCCTAGTGCTTATTGTGCCAGCCCTGCATTGGAGAAGGGGGAAGTATATCTATGTGCCCAATGCTTATGAAGCTAATTAATGACTCCCTTAAGAAGTGTTGTAGAAATTCTGGATGATTATGCAACCATTCAGAAACAGGCTTATTAAGTACTCCCTGGTGCCCCACCCTTTAACTCTAGAAGACTAGAGGGAAACAAGTATCTCAGCTGGAGGATATATTGTGCTGAGTAACACTAGGATCTGCTCCCTGTGGATACTCAAAATGTTTTGTGAGCAAAAGGTGGTTCATCCATTAATCATTGCTCAGAATCCAGGAAGGGGGTCCTTTTTGCCTGAACAGCTTATACACATTCTTTTCAAGTATATCAGAGCAGTGTGGAATTTAAATAATCGTCACTGTGGCTGGATCCTGCATGGTTTTACCGTTGCTAAAAGACAAGCAAGTGGTGTAGTGATTTGAGAATTGGAGGAGAAATAGAGACCAATTCAAGTCCCTGCTTAGCAGCAGAAACCCACTGGGTGACCATGGGCAAATCAGAGGCCCTTTTTGCATGGCATTGCCAAAGAGAAAGGGCCCCTTGAGTGTTGCGTAAATGTGAGGAGCAGTCCACACAATGCACTCACATTTACACGACACTCATTAGCCTAATGTGGACCGGGCACACATTTTTTTATTGTTGGCTCAAAGCCGAAAATGCTGCGCGGTTGTGCATCGCTCCGGAGCCCTGTGTGCACTTACCTGGCGTGCAGAGCCTCGGGAGCTGGGCTGGTCATGTGTCCTCTCCTCAGTACAGCCTGCAAGGTCCCGGGCTACACTGCAAACAAAAGAGGCGGGGCATTCACACGATGAGGAAGAAGCTGCGGAGCCGAAGCAGGAGGGATGCGACAGCGTTCTTCTCAAACCTTCATGCACCAGCCAAGCAGCCCAGCACTGGGAAAAGGTAAGGTGCGAAAAGGGCCACAATCTCCCAGCCTGAGAAGAATGCAATGGAAAACGTCCTCCAAGTACACTTTGCTAAGGCTATTTCCGCCCTACACTGTTATAGTGCTATTATTCTACTGTCAACATCCTATGGAATCCTGGGGTTTACGGTTTAGGGAGGGGTTTTTAGAATTCTCAGCCAGAGAGCTCTTTGGTCTCAGTAAACTACAAACCCCAGAATTCCACAAGATGTTGAAAGTGGAATAATAGCAGTATAACAGTGAAGGGCAGAAATGACCCAAGAAGGCCCTGTGAAAGGTTCATCATAAAACTGGATTTGACTTGAAGGTAGCATGAGAAAGACTTATACTTTAATATTAGAAAGATCAACATTCGTCATCCATTGTTAGATGGTCAGAAGATCTCACTGCTTTTGCTACTTCTGTGTACTTTACAGAAGACTGCTTCAAGACTATGTATTTTTGAATACGTGGTCAAGCTTCTATTAGGTATATACCTAGTTCACATTCATACCCTATGTACTTCCCATTTATCCCATTTTGATTCTCCTCTTTCTTTTCCCCTTTGCTTTGTAATCATATTTTTTAAAATCCAATATTCTTTTTTTCAAACAACAACAACAACAACTTGTAACTCTTTATAAAGCCGACATCTAACTGTGGCAGCAATCAGTTTCCATGCTGAGAGAACCACGTGATGCAGGACAGATTCATGTCTTTCTCTGCACTTTTTCAGTCTTGTTTTAAAAATAGTAAAACGCTTAGTGTTTGGAGCTAGCTGGATGCAGGGTGCAGTGACTGTTCCCCCAAGAAGCTTCTAACCCCAAGGGCTCTACTTCTGTACATATCTAATTGAGGAAGCCAGCACTGCGACTATAATACCCTGATAAGAGATTCCGTTTGCATTGTAAATCATGTTGTGAGCCAGATCTTCCCATCCTGCCTACATTCAGAAGCTGTCACCAAGGTGGCAGAAGAACAAGCAGATGACCTTGAATTAATGAAACTAGACAGAGTGAGATCGATGGAGGAACACAGCTAGCTGCTCAGATGGTTGCAGTTGCACACGTACTACTATCACATATGGGATAGATTAAGACTGCTTTGGCAAAGAGTCTTCTGGGGACAGAGAAAGGACAAGTGATGGATGAACTTTGAAAGTGTTTGAAGTTTATTTTGTAAAAAAAATCCACTTTGTAGAGGCAACCTAAAAGTTAGAAGCTTATTCTGCAGATCTGAGTCTTTTGGATGGAGTTGCGTAAACCAACATGTCTAAGAGCAAGGAATGATCCGAACCTGTTATTCATTGGGACAAAGAAAAGAAGACTTATCTAGGCAATTGAATAGAGGGCATCTCTGCTGTACTTCACCCTTGGTAGAAGAGTCTACAAACCTTCTTTTCAAAGATAACAGCATGACATCTGGTATACATGTAAAGGAAGGATAGCTTTGCACCATAGTAAAACAATAAATCACTTTAAAGAACAAAAACATTATGGACACATAAGCTTTCATGGACAAGTTCCCTTTCATGGGATGCATTGCTGAATGCAGGAAGTGCCTTATACTGAAGTTCAATATTGCTCAGTATTGCCTACAGTGATGGACAATTACTCTCTAGGATTTCAGAGAGATAACAAGTAGGATGGATTGAACCCAGGCCTATTGCTTGCCATAGGGTGTTTTCTACCATTGTCCTTTGGGCTCAATTCTGTTATCCATATGTATATATCATCCCTCCCTCCCTCCCTCCCTCCCTCCCTCCTTCTGTCCTTCTGTATTATCTATCATGGTATATAGCAAAAAGAGAAGGAAAGGTGTAAACAATGGGATAAAAGTGGCAGTGAAATGCAAACTTCCTGAGATAAATCAATTATGTAGAATAAGCACTGTAACTATTCCCAACAGCAGTGCTTGTACCATAGTGTCATATAACACCATAGACTCTGCAGAAGCAGATGAAGAGGAGTCAGATATAGAAAAGCCTCTTGCTCTAGAGGTCAGCCCCCCTCCCATTAGTCTGAGCAGCTAATGGCCAATGCAGCTAATGAGGAACTTTTGCAGGGTGGACCCCCTCTCATCCAAAGTTGAGGGTCACAGAGGAAACATTTCCCTCCATTTGAGAAATGTTGTCATGCCAAGGAACAGTAATAGAGGAGCAAATGCACCTTAAATAAGAAACATTAAATAAGAAACTACTAGCTATTGAGTACTTGGTATCTCAAGGTCAGTAAATCCCAAAGTGGCTCCTGGGAATTTTTATTGTTCTTGTTTGTTCTCCCTCCCATTTGCACACTGCCTAGTTGTGGATTTTTTTTGATTCTTGGCCTTTAGACTGAGTGTGCATCTCTTTCCCTTGTGGCTTTGGTTATTGTGACAGCTGTGATGACTGAGCCCATTTCCGTACTAGCCTGTTCTAGCGCTATGATTCCACTGTCAACATCCTGTGGAATCCTGGGGTTTGCAGCTTCGGGAGGGGCCAGTCGGTAACCTCCTTGGACTATGTGGGTATGACCTGGACTGGTTTGATTCACCCATAAGGCCTTCTCCCTCCTATAGCCTGTCTTTCTTGACACATGCTGCCTGTAGGCATAGGAGGCATAGAATTTGCAGTTGGCAGGATGGAAGAGATGCTGCCTTCTCAGAAAGTGGTGGAGTCTCCTTCTTTGGAGTCCTTTAAACAGAAGTTGGATGGCCATCTTTCAGGAGGGCTTTAATTGTGTATCTCTGAATGGCATGGGAGGGACTACATGGACTTTGCACTCCATTCTAACCCTATAATTCTGTAACTATTCCCGCCCCCCCTTTTTTTTTAAAAAAGGAGAATAATAAAAGAGAAGAGCATTAAATGGGAAGAGTGTGCAATCTCTAAAGCATGAATGTACACAAGAGTTTTGCAGCAGGGCTATCTCATAGGGCTGCCAGGTTTAAAATAGGACTGGTCTTCTGTACCTTTAATGGTTGTGGCGAAAAGGGAATTTCAGTCCATACAGTTTGAGTGATATCTGCTGAAAGCAACATCTGCTGAAATTCCCTCTTCCACTCAACAGTTACAGTACAGTCCTATATTTCACTTTGCAACCTTATCACTACTATTACTCCTAACAACAACAACAACAAATTTTTAATTTCTTAATTGCCTTTCTACATGGCTCAAGATGGGGTACATCATAAATTCAGATGCAGCTAAAGACTCATGAAACTATTTAAAATATACTAATTTAAAATACATAGTTAAAAATTAACTGGGTAAGCCTGCTGGAAGAGGAAAATCTTTAGAACTTTTTAAAATTCAGACAGCATGTTTTGCTAGGGGCAGCTAATGAAAATGTCCTCTGGGTAACTATTGCCAATCTTGTCTTGGCTGATTTTAAGTAAATGGCCCCCACAAGACCTGAATGTATGGGATGGATCATATGGGAGGAGGCGATTCTTTGGGTAACTTGGACCCAAACCATGTAGGACTTTAGAGATAGTAACCAACACATTGTACTTTGCCTAGAAACTAATTGGCAGCCAGTTGAGTGATTTTAACTACTTTGCACTGCCTAACTTGCACTGAAGCGACTCCATGTCATGTTGGACAGAGAGAAAATCCTTCCCCTTGTTGACACCCACACAGATCTCTAGAGTCATTGCAGATAAACAGAAGAGTTTATATTGACTATGGGAGGGAGGAGATAACTGGTACAATACAGCCAACTAAGCTACATTGTGGAATGAGTTGCCTTCAGTAGAGTGATAGACTTTGTCCCTTTCTGCACCTTACCTTCTTCTGGTGCTGGGGTGCATGGATCGCACGAGCAGCCTCCGGTGAGAGGCTCTCGCATCCAGAGTCCTTCAGCTCTGCACGAGCTGCCTGCTCATGTGAGAGCCCCACCTCTTCCTTCTGCAGCGCAGCCTGGGAGTTTCCCAGGCTGCGGTGGGGCAGGAAGCGTGACTGGCACGGCTCCAGAGGCTCCACACACCAGGTAAGTGCATGCAGGGCCTGGGAGCTATACGTGATCGTGCACCATTTTCGGCTGCTAGCCGAAAATGAAAAGGTGCACGATTGGCGCCTGCCTGCCCCTGGAACATCGCGTGATTGTGAGTGCAGCATGCAGATTGCTCCTCACAATCGCGCAATGCTCCAGGCCCTCTTTTGCATGGAAAGTGCCGTGCGAAAAGGGCTTAGAAGTGGGTAGGATAAAAAGTAAAGGATCTCTCCCTTTCTGTAATGTTCTAAGAAACTTTTCATTCCAATGTCAGTGGTAGAACAAAGGAGGTTTTGTTTAGTGGTTGCTAAAGCAAATTTAGCTTTACCGTAGAAGGAAGGGTTTTTATTTATACATTTAGTGTGCCAAATGGCTTTAATATTTTTATTTCAGCTTAATTGTTTTCCTTGGATCAACAAGCAGTCCTCCTTTTAAAAATGTGTCTTATTAAATGATAATTAAATAAAGATTTTGCTTGGTACAAGTTAATAATAATGCATAGCGCATAGCGCTACTATTTTGGAAAATATTAATGGAAATTCCACCAAAGTATGGAAGGAAAAGCAGTATCAGCAACTAAATGTTCATTCTGATTTTTAATCATTGAACAGGAGCAGGAAAACAATTAATTGCTAATTCATAACGCTAGTGTGTGTGACACAAAGTGATGCCAAAGAAATGTCCATATACTGGTACTCAAAACACATTTTCCTTTTGCCCCTCTTCTTTCCCCCTCTTCCCCTCTTCCTCCTTCTTTTTTATTTTTTTGGAGGGGGTTCTGTGTATAAAGATATATAACTACATATTCCTCTACATGATGATATTTCCATTTTCTGTGTACAGGCATCTCCACTTATCTGATGGATTAGGGACAAATTGGTAGAAAAACTGAATCCAGTCAGTTCTTCTCCCCTTGCCTTCCGCCTGTAGGAAACATGAGGGAATTATGGAGGCCAAGTGAGCCCCCATAAGTCCCTCATGTTCCCTACAGAAAGAAAGCAAGAGGAGAAGAATGGACAAAGAGTGGACCCCGTATTGAAAGAATAGTACATGTGACGATTTACAATAGTTGAAAGAGTAGAATGTCAAAAAAGTAGTCATCAAAAAATGGAGGACTGCCTGTATGGATGTAAAAGCTGGATAGTAAAACAGCTGACAGGAACAAAATCAATTCATTTGAAAACTGTCAGTGAAGGAGAGTTCTGTGGGTACTATGGACTGCCAAAATAGAAAATAAATGGATCCTAGAGCAAATCCCAGATCCTAGACAGCAAAAGCCAAAATGATGTTGAGGCTATTGTGCTTAAGACATTTCATGACAAGATATGATACATTGGAAAAGATATTGCTGGGAAAATTAGGAGGCAGCAGAAAAAAAAGAAAAACTACATTACAGGTGGCTTAACTTTGGCCATATCCATAGTATACTTTTATAGTGCTATTATTCTACTTTCAACATCCTGTGGAATTCCAAGGTTTATAGTTCACTGATGCCAAAGAGCTCTCTGGCTGACAAATCCCAGGATTCCATAGGATATTGAAAGTGGAATAATAGCACTATAACAGTGTAGTACAGAAATGATCTTTGTGAAGGTAGCCAAGGCCCAGAGTTTGCAAGACTGGAGGATGGCTGTTAATAACAGGTTCTCTTAGAAGTTTCTCCTTTGTAGTGTGACAGTTAAGTTGAAGTTGACTTGACAACAAATACAACAATTAGTGGAACATAAGAAGCTGCCTTATACCAAGTCAGAGCTTTGGTCTTCCTATCTCAGTGCTATGCAGAGTTTGGAAATGTGACCGTTTAGGGACTGTTTGGGAACCACTGGTATTTTGGGAGATATAGTTTAAAGAAAGGCAATGTTTCCAAGCTTTGTTGCAGGTCTGCAGGTTTAAAGTCTTTCTGATCTTTTTTGACCTTATCCACACCAATTGAATTTGGGATCATTTCTAGGCAAAGTGTTTGCTCTGTCCTTGTGCAATGGTCACGCTTTGTCAGCAGCTGCTGTGCTAGGTATATCAGTGGCATAATGCTGTAGGAATCTTGTCTATCATGCTGTTACCCTGGCTTCTGGGGGTCCCTGGGGAACACCTGGATTTTACTAAGGTTGGGGAAATTAGCAAAGCCCTGTTTAGCAAAACAGAGGGCAGGGCAGGGCAATGCAGTGAGATCTTGTATCCTATGTTTACGGGGTCAGACTGCATGAGAAACAGAGAAGTTAAGTGTCCTTTTAAATGGTCTTTTATTTAGTATACTTGGTAAAATTTACTCACACTTTTGCACAAAGCATTCACTCACACAAGCGCACAAGAACTACTGAGTTGAAAATCTTAAGAGAGGGAAGAGTTGAAGGGACAGAGTGAACATATTGCACGTGATCTTGGAGATCACTGTTTTGAGAAAACATGGGGACAGATTGGCAGACAAAGAGAAAAAAGGAGTGAGCTAGCTCGAGAGAGAGAGAGAGAGAGAGAGAGGCCCTTTCCACAATGCACCTTTTCATGGATCTGGTGTGCAGGGATCGTGTGAGCAGCCTCCGGCGAGAGGCTCTTACATCCCAGTTCCTTCAGCTCTGCAGCTGCTGCCCGCTCATGTAAGAGCCCCGCCTCTTCCTTCTGCAGTGCAGCTTGGGAGTTTCCCAGGCAATGCTGGGGCAGGAAGCACTAGCACCACAGCTCTGGAGCTCCACATGCATGGCAAGTGCGTGCGCTACGCGATTGTGCACCATTTTCAGCTCAAAGCTGAAAATGAAAAAGTGTGTGAGCAGCACCTGCCAGCCCCTGGAGCATCATGCGATTGTGAGTGCATCGTGTGGACCGCTCCTCAAATTTGTGCTACTCTCGAGGGACCCTTTCGCATGGCAAATGCTGTGCGAAAAGGGCCAGAAAGAGGGGCAAAAAAAGAAGCTAGCCAGGGTCCCAAAGGGAACTCAATTATAGGGCAGAACATCCTGGCGGGGGGGGGCAGACCCTTTTCCTGGGAAAGGACAGAAACTAGATTATGCAGATAGACCTACCAACCACAATTTGTGGTTGCTAACTTCATCCAGGAGACACTTGGTCTCTCAAGGTGTCAAAGTTGCAGTCGGCCCATTTGAAATGTATACATGCCTTTCTGGATACATGACTGGGGCTACTTGGTCAGACCTATGCCAAGGGGAGTTTCAGCCTTTTAGACTGGATATCTACATTTCCATCTGGCTAACCTCCAGCTCAATGAACATCAAATAATTCTCATCCCTGAGATCAGGTCTGTCAGCAGGCAATAAATATCTCACTCCTGCTGTCAGTGGATCGTGATTACAAACCATGGGTTACAATGCTATATTGTTACAGTGCTATTATTCCACTTTAACTGCTGTGGTAACATCATATGGAACCCTGGGATTTGGAATTTAGAGGAGGGCTCAGCCAGAGATCTCTTTGACCTCATTAAACTACAAACCCCAGAATTCTACAGAATAGTGCCATGGCAACTAAAGTGGAATAATAGCAACAAAACAGTGTAGTGTGATGGGGCTTCCATCAGCAAGCTGGAATATGCAGCAGGAACAAGATTCATATTCATATTCATACTGCACTAGAAACTCTGTTGCTACTTACTGGTCATGATACATGCTGTCCATACCTGCACATTACCTATATGTGGAAGGGATCAAATAATACTCGGTGAGGGTCAGAAGATCATAGTAATGTCATCCAGTGAAGACAGAAGTACTACACTACACACCTTTCTCACGATGTATTTATTTAATTTATATCCCACCTTTCTCCCAACATGTGACCCACAATAGCTCACATTAAAGCACAGCACAGCTTAAGAAAACAATAAAAAACTAACAATTTAAATAAACTACTCTTTTATTAAAAACACCAATAATTTAGAACAGTATAAAAAAGGATTTAAGAATGTAACAGTAAAGACAAAAGTTCAGCACATTTGTTCATTAAAATACCTTGGTGTACAATCAGTTAATTGTCAAACGCCTGTCTAAATAAAAAGATCACTGCCTACTGACTGAGTCTCCTGTGGAAGGGATTTCCACAGCCTGGGAGCAGCAACCGAGAAGGCCCTTTCAAATGTCCTCCCAGCAATGATGGGACTGATAGGAAGCTGTCTTCAGAAGATCTCAGAACTCAGGTAGGGCCATGTAGGGAGACACAGTCTTCAGATGTCTGACAGCTGTCTAATGGCCATGAACCAAGGCAGAGCTAGCCAATGTTGATCAGTGGTGGCAAGCCACCCAATGCATTCATGGCTTGCTGTCAACCCTGGGAAAACACATATAACCTTTGGTGAATATGTCACTATTGGTGAAAGAAAAAGCTTCCCATAATGTATGATAAAATGTATATATTGCATCAAGCATTATAGAAAAGAACACTACAGAACTTTAATTTATTTCAGGGACACACACCTTGTGCCTCCAGATATTCCAGACTGCAAGTCCCATCCTCCCCATCCCCAGTAGTAGCTATGTTGCGTATGAGAGCTGCAGTCCAACAAGTTGCCCAACTCTGACTTAAATGGAATTTTGTGATATTCTCTCCCAGCACCACAAAGGCTATACTGAATCCATGATGTTCTATAACGGGTTAGCTTGTCCATATCACTGTCTACATCAAAATAGCAATACATTTTTTTTTCAAATCAAGACAAACATCTGTACCTGCAGAGATCGTGTTGCTCTTCCATCTTCAAAAATGTCATGCTTTTTCTGGAAAGAAAAAAATGGAAGTAGCACTGATGCAACATGGAAGGCCTACAAAGGGATGACAATGACATGTTGATGCACTGTGATATGTGAGTGAAAGCACAGAGGTGTGGAGAAGTTGTGGGTTTTGGACTAAGACTCCCAAAATTCCCTGGCATCTAGTGTCCGAGCAATGGATACTGGACAATGTCACAGTAAACTCTCATTTGGCAAAAGCCTAAGCTAGCATAGAATCATACTGTAATTCGTGCCATTTCTGCACTTGACTGTTCTAGCACTATTATTCCACTTTCAACATTCTATGGAATCCTGGGGTTTGTAGTTTCGGGAGAGGCCAGCTGGCGCTATAATAGGGCTTTAACAGTGAAGTGCAGAAATGACTTAAATTATCAGATTTTGCCACTTAATCTTCATTTCCTTTCTCTACCAAACAAGGAACAAATCTCTTATTTCTCAGAAAGAAAGTATGTGTGAAGAGCAACTGCCTCTCAAAAAAAAAAAAAAGAAAAGAAAAAGAAAAGAAAAAGAAGAAAAAGTGGCATTTATTGGAAAAATTGAGGGAGAGAGGTCATGTTAAGTTCAGAGCATCATTGTTCTCCTTCCAGAGGTTTTATCTAAGGAGCCAGGCATTCTGCAGAAGTCACTAGAAAGATTATCAAGGATGGGTGTTATTGACACAAATATGACAGCATCAATCCTTTAATGTATGAGGTGTCTCTGAATGTGAAGACAAAGCAGCTGTCCCATGTCAGACATTCAGATATCAAAGCCTGTATATGAAATTCAGCTTATGTAGCAGCATATCCAAAAATAAGCAGAGGGTGTAAAAAGGATATGTTCCTGGGTCTAACGTGGGGGCTATACATATGTGGAAGCAGGATTTGGCATACAGGTCTTCAGACTGCTGTCTGAGGCAGAATAGCACATGTCATTCCCTCTCCCCACCTCCAAAGGTACCTTGTATTAAATGTTATTGGACAGTACAGAATTGTAAATCATCATTTACTTGTTTCTTAGTAAGGTACCAGTTGGTCAAGTCGTGGTATAAGTAAATGTTTCTTCTTTTTCCTTGCTTTATGTATATTGTATATTCTGTATGGGAAAATCTGTTTATGTTACGCCCTATATTATGTTATGTGTCATATCTGAAAAATTTTTGATGTAAAGATCTTAAGAATTGACTTTTTAATAAAAATATTTTTTTTAAAAAGGAAGCACAATGTGTGCACTTCCTTCCCCAGTGCAGCCTGGGAAAGTGCTGGGCTGTGCTGTCCAAGGGAGGAGTGGAGCCACTGCGGTTCCTTCCTTCAAGTAGGCAGCCAGTGTGGAGGGGAGTGCTTCTGTTGTGCTCCCCTCTAGGAGAGCCAACCCTGGGATCCCCACATGATGGATTCAGTAGCAAGTAAGCTGCAGAAAGGGCCCAAGGCTTTTCCTCCTCCTCTCTTTTCTTTCTTGCTGAGTTAACTGTATGCAAACTACTTTTTTACTTTAAATTCAGTTTGCAGCAACCAAAGAAACACCAGGACAAATGGGAAAAGTGGGAGAAGGAAGGAGACACCAGGACATTTTAAAAGCTGTTAAAGTGGGACTAAAGATTAACCAGAGCTGTCCCTGCCAAACTGGGAGAGTTGAAGGGCATGTCAATCAAAACTCCACTTTCTATCATTATCTAAAAGAAGAACAAGAATGGGGTCATTTCTTTCAAAATAATTGCATGGAATAGAATCTGTACATTTTGCTCCTATCTTCAGTTCCACAGGGTCCAAAGGCTCAAAAAAGAAAGAAGGGAATCTGGGCCATCAGATAGGGCTGGGCCCACATGTTGGCCAAGGGTAGTCAACTGCATCCTTTTAGATGTTGTTGATCTATAACGCCCTGCAACCAAAGCCAATGGTGAGAAACTATATGAAATGCATTCCAGAAATATCTACAGGGTCACTTTTGTCCATTACTGCATTAGGAATGGATTTTGTTGTTGTCATTCGGTACCACAGTCTCCACAAAACTAACATTTTCACATCTTGTGACACTTGGGGCCTTTCTGCACTACACCGTTATAGTGCTATCATTCCACTTTCAACATCCCATGGAATTCTGGGGTTTGTAGTTTACTGAGACCAAAGAGCTCTCTGGCTAAACTGCAAACTCCAGGATTTCATACGATATTGAAAGTGGAATAATAGCACCATAACAGTATAATATGGAAAAACCCTTGTCAATTAAAAACACATACCTTACCATGATGAGTATTCACACATTTAATGGTTTATAGGGCAGTTGCAAAAAATAAAGGGGGCAGAAAAGAAGGCACATATTTTAAAATACAAATAGCTAAAATATGATAATTCTGCAAAAATATGCAGAAACAGGCTTTAGTCAGTGCAAAAAATTGTATAGATTAGATCCATTAATGGCATAAATTGTCCCTCACTATTTGCTTACCATAGGTGGTCAAGTAAAACATGGATTCAGGTTTTTCTCTGCTCTGTAGAAACTCTTAGCAATCACAGTACATATTTATTTGCTGTTAAGCAGTGGTATAGTGGTAAATTCTGGTGTGAAAGCACTCTTCATGATTGTCCCGGGGCCAGGTCCCCAAGACGAATCCAAACATAAAGCACTGTATTAATTCATATCAACAAATCACTTCTAGCACCTTCTGCATCTAGCAGTCTAGCAGTTTCTTCTTGTCTGTAGAAGCTAGCTATTTGTGAAGCCAACATACCTTTCAATGTTTCACAGATAAAATCCAGGACATATATGCTGAACAACATCAGAATGTGGTCAAAAGGGTATAGTCAGGCAACAATAGGGCAAAGATTATTAATAAGGAAGAACACTAAAGGTACATTGGGGCAGTATTTTAAGCAGGGAAACCACTGAATGTTTTTACTGAGCTTAGGGAAGGCTGGGGAAAAAAATGACCCCGCCCTAGATTAATACATATAATATACTCTGAATATGTGCATGTATGTGCACAGTGTGGAATCCTTCATTGCAGAGCCGGCATCTTTCATTGCAGTTATGGATTCATAAGCTGGAGTTAGGGTTCCATAACTGCTCTGTATTCACCTATGTTATATATTTACAAATTGTGGCACTCTTGACAAAATCATAACTACTCCCTGAATTCCACCTTAAACTCCAGAGAGCTGATCTGTGTGACAGTGGTCTGCGGTGCATTCAATTGGGTTGCTTCAGGATGATGTGGCTATCCATCTTGCTCCTCAGCCATGATGCAACAAGGAGAAACAAGACAATCACTCAGGGGTGGGAGGGGGCTGGAATGTCATCCTGCAGTACCCCACATGAAAGCATTGGAGACCTCCATTGCATGGAGTGGTTCTCTGTATTTTAAGTTAAAATCTGGGGGTTGAATCTTTAAGTATTTGTAATCTATGTTTATGTAGTTATGAATGCAATCTAGGATCTTGGCCAATTTTGTATAACACATTATTCTAAAATGAAAACACTCTTATTAGACATTATTAAAATTACAGCCTTTGAGACCCCTCCCTAAACTGCAAACCCCAGGATTCCACAGGATGTTGAAAGTGGAATGATAACACTATAACAGTCTAGTGCAGAAATGGTAGATCAGAAGTAGCTGATATGAACTCAATGTTCATACAGGACATTTCTGCACTAGACTGTTATAGTTTAGATCAGGTCAAAAGACAGCTTCTCCACAACAAAACATCCATGGGGTCACACTGTGCCAACTGCAGCTTTCTTAGTTTAATCTACTTCACAGGGGGGGTGGTGGTTATGGAATAAAATGCAATATCAATTGTTTTATGGAGAAATTGGGAGGATTTGTATGTTTGTGAGAACAAGAGCTTAAGAAATCATCTGGTGCATAGTTTTTCAGGTGCTTAAATTCTGAGGGGATCTTCTCAGGGAAAGCCCCTCTTAACTGGCAGGACTGCCCCTTTCCCATGCTTTTTACAAGGTTTGTCTATTACTTTTGCTTACCTTAGTAAGCCATCTGCAATCACACAGCACAGGATGTTCTGCTCCAAAGCTAGGAGAGGCTGTGGCTGTTTGTTTTTGCCTACTGGGAAAGGCAAGACTCTGCTCTCTTCTCTTCTATTCCTCCTGCAAATTAACTGAATGTAGACTACTTTTGCATTTCAAATTCACTTTGCAGTTAAGTGAAGTAAGCTGAGGACAAATGAAAAAAGTGGGAGGAGAGAAAAATTGGTCATTCCTGATTTATGGTGACCCTAAGGTGAACCTTCTGCATATCCAAGGATTTAAGAGCAAGTGTGGTGTAGTGGTTTGAGCACTGGACAAACAACCCTGGAGGCCAGGGTTCAATTACCCACCCAACCATGGAAACTCACTCTGTGACCTTGGCCACATCACATACTCTCTGACCCAGAAAACCCCATGATAGGTTCACCTTAGGGTTGCCATAAGTCGGAAATGATTTGAAGGCACAAAACACAACCTGTGATTTTTATCCTCCAGCCTACCCTTTGTTATGTGTGTACACCTTGTGAATACTAGGTTTCCTCATTCCTGTTTAGAAAGACAGGGTTCCATTGCTAAGGTTTGTAGATCTTTCCAGACACAACAGTTTGCCACTGAAATGCCTCCACTTTCCAATTTGCTCCACCTAAAACCATCAAGAATTCATAGATGTCAAAGAGTCATCTATTTGTGTTTTCCCCATGTGATCTGTCTTCTGTGCTAATTCCCTTTCCCAGTTCCTTAGCTTATATAATGACTTTTTACAATTGTGGACAGAAACTATCTGTTGTTCTCTCCGAAGTAAAGTGTTTACTGTGCTTATGTCGTGTCTGTGCCTTTTATGCTGAGGACACAACCCAAAATGCCCTGTAGGTGTGTTTGTGTGTACATACCTGGAGCTGACGCCTACTTTGCTTTACTGAAAATGTACAAGTTTATTATCATCAAATACTTCAGGTGTGAGTAAGTGCTAATCTCAGGAAAGGCTTGGTGCTTGTGGGACTCCGCAAAAATTACAAAACTAGCTGTGATACCTGCCTGTTTTTGAACTCATCCAATCACCCCTGTTTGAGTCATTAAAAAACAACAACAACACTTAGCTCCATTGCTGTGCAATGAGCGATTTTCAAAGACGTGAATTAACATGTTCAAATAAGAAACACCCAGATTTCTTATTTTAATGAATTTTGATGAGATTAGAGATGATATTCTAAAGTAAATAATTTGGGAAAACATAATCACTGAAGATAGCTTTCAACCTCTATGACTTTAAGGGATGATGTTAAGGAATGGTCTACTGGAGGTGTAATCATTGCAGCTTGATACCTGAAAGGTATAGTATTGGTTGTATGAAGAGAAAGGATGACTAAAAGTCATTTAAATGTGTTTTCAGTTAGCTTAGTACTAAGGCCTATTGCTTGAAGTCCATGCTAGAGACTATAAGGACAGAATAAGTATGCACATTTATTGAAATGCCTTTAGATGATTCATCTACACTCACAGAAAAAGGAGGTGATTTATCATTTAGTGCCAAATGGAGAATCATTGGACCTCCAGATACTTTGAATCCTAATTCCCATTATTCCTTACCACCACCCATTGCTGGCTGGAGCTTCTGTGAGGTGAAGACCAACAACTCTTAGAGGTCAAAGTTTCCACATGCTTATAATTTTGCTTTATGTGATTTGTAATTTATGCTTTACCAAGGGAGAGCATTATCTCAGCAACACCTAATTGCCAAGCAATAGCTATCCAATACCACATAGAAACATATAGCCCACAAGAGACCATAAGGGCCATTGAGTCCAACCCCCTGCCATGCAGGAATACACTGAAAGCATTCCCGAAAGATGGCCATCCAGCCTCTGTTTAAAAACCTCCAAGGAAGGAGACTCCACCACACTCTGAGGCAGCGTGTTCCTTTGTCAGATTGCTCTTATCATCAGGAAGTTCTTCCTAATGTTTAGGTGGAATCTCTTTTCCTGTAGTTTGAAGCCATTGCTCTGTGTCTGGAGTAGCAGAAAACAGACTTGCTTCTTCCTCCCTATGACATCCCTTCAAATATTTAAGCACAACTATCATGTCACCTCATAACCTTCTCTTCTCCAGGCTGAACATCATGCAGATTGCCATATTAAACAAAGATCTTTGCAAAATTAGAGCCTGCAAATTCTCAGATGGAGCTCTCTTAGGAGATTGTCAAGGACATAGTGATTGATTTTAAATTTGCCCCAAGCAAGCAAGCAGCCAGACAAGTGTTCTGGTGATATGTACCATGTCTAAAGGTGGTGAATTTCCTAAAGATTTTAAGCCAGGCTTTAAAAGAATGATCAAAGATTTTGAACTCTAGCATCCTATAGTTTGAATAGCTCATTTGGAGCTCACATTAAGGCTCCAGGAGACACTAGCTGCCACTGTTGCCGGATATTATTCTATTGCAAGTCCCAACATCTTCACCTTTTGCTGTGCTGGCAAGGGCTAATGGATGTTGTAGTCCAAAGCCAACGTACGTTCCCCACTACTGCTGTACACTAAGAACTTCTTCTTTTTCTGATTTTTTTTTTATTTATAGTTTCCCTATTACAACTATTCCTAAACTTACAGATATAAAATTCAATTTCCTCTTCTATTATCTCCCTTCCTTCCACCCTCAATCTCAGTTAATAAACCTAAATATATATCACTATCACCAAAGCTCTCATAATTTTCAAGGTACTTATAAATGGGGTTGCATATTATACTTAACATTCAGAATATGCTTTAATAGGAAAAAAATGATCAGATTGTGGCTTAAATTCAGAGTTTGCACATGTAATATAAAGAGCTTCCAAATTTCTTCACACTTATACTCTTTAATTTTTTCTCTTGCTAATCTCATGTGATATCTTAGCTTTTCTGACAGGGCCGTAGGCCACACTTGATTTATCTTTCTGTTGAAATACCTTCTAATATTTCCCATGATTTCACTGTTTTTAATTTTGCAGCACTTAACAGAAGTGCTATAAGATCTTTATCTAGCAGTCTTTCATTTTTGTTTTCAAATATGGAAATTAACAGTAATGATCCTCTATAACATAATTTTTGAGTTAAGAGCTTGCTTATCCAATTTAATATTTTCCCCCAGAAACTAGTTATTTTTGGACATGTCAGCCATGTATGTTGCCAGTAGGCTAAGGATTTCAAGAGCTACTAAGGCACATTAGTAGCCCTGTGCTATCCTAATGGAGTTTTTTAAATTAAAATAGCTTTTCCTTAAACAGTGAACCTCCATGCCACATAAATTGCTTTTGAAATGCTTTTTAGTAATTCAGGAAAAGCTAAACTGAAGCATCTCTGAACTCAACACTGCACAGGTCTTGGGATCCTCACTGACAGCCAATTTTGATGTTTGTATCCTATTCTTAGTTCACCTTCTTTGTCTTATACTTTGTAACACTCAGTGCTATACTTCTTTCAGAGTCTATAGATAAGTCATAAACTGAGACTGTGATTTATTAGGTATAATACCATTGACTCTCCTGCTGAGCTTTTTGCAATGAATTCTAATTTAAGACTGCAAAGCTGTACACACTTATCTGGAATAAACTCAGTTTGAAGGAGGACTTCTTCACCCTAAGAGATCCATGGATGGACTTCAGGATGGACTTCAGGGGCCTCATGAACTGGTTGCCAATCCCTCTCCCTTGATTTTCCTCCTGTTACTTTGACACTTTTCTTTCACAGTGAATTTTAAGGTAAAAATGTAGTATTTTCAAGTCATCACTGTAACTTTTTCTTTCCAGGCTAGTCCATATGAAGGATATAACTTTTCAGTGCAATTGAACTAACCGTATGCAGCATTTTGTGTGAATATGTTTCTGTGTACTTTGAGGGAGGCTTAACAGGTTGTCTGACCCAATAAAAGAATAAGAACCACTCATTTAATACAATGGGAGTTAATATCTGAACGGATATGTATAGCAGTGGTGGGAATCTTTGGCTTCACAGATATTTTGGATCACAAATTACTCTAAATCTGAACTTTGCCCATGCCTGGGAGCTGAGGTCCAAAACAGAGGTCCCCCACCTCAGATTTACAAGGTTGCGAATGTATTACTTGTATATTAAACCCTTTCCATCTACTTTTCTATTTTGCCTCATTACAGAATGTTGTGTTGTTGTATGCTTTCAAATTGCTTCTGGTTTATGGTGATATTAAGTGAACCTATCACAGGGTTTTTGGGGGGCTGAGAGTATGTGACACACTCAAGGTCACCCAGTAGGCTTCCATGGCTGAGTAGGGAATCAGACTTTAGTCTCCAGGGTCACAGTCCAATGGTCAAACCACTGCACCATTCTGACGTTCATCACAGAATACCTTGACATTAATTTCTTTGAATTTGTGTTTGGAGGGGCAACAATATGAGGGTCAGCTTCAACAGTCTGTTGCTACCAGCTGTCATCCTTTGCTGTAGCATTCTCATTTGGAGAAACTTGTTCTAGGACCAGGATTAACAGACTGACAAGAAAATACTTTGAACCTATCTTTTTTCTCAAATTCAGGATGCCATTTTTCAGTTAACACACTGTATTTATTCTCTTTTCACTTCTGGAAATAGTGGTGGAAGAATCACTATCATTCTGAATACAAAACTCTGAGGCTGACAGAGTGTGACTTGCCCAAGATCACCTGGTGGATTTACATAGCTGAGCAGGAGTTAGAAGTCTGGTCTCCAGAGTCATAGTTCGGTACTCAAACCACTATACCATGCTAATGGTCATAACCAAATTTTACCTCAAGCTTTAGCTGTGAATTTATTTACTTTTTTTCTCTGCATTTCTCAACCAGGATATCTGTGTGGCAAATTTGTGCTTCCTTATGTAGCCAGTGAGGGAAAACATACTTTGCATGGTTCATACATGTTGTGAGCTGCTGATAAAATAAAATGAACAAAGAATCTTTAGGAATGCTTACATAACAAAACTAACTGGAAGCATGGCTTATACCCTGTGGAAGAAAACATTTTTTTTTCAGAGCAACAATTGTTGCAATAAATGAGCAAGGCTCTATAAATTCTGCACCCTGCAGTACCAAAACTGATGGTGATTAGATGACAATGCAACAATTCTAAAAACACCAGCTTATTATGAAATTAATATTACATTCATAATGGTGTCTGGCATGGCTGAGTCATCATTGGAGGCATAAAGAATTGCTTGCCCATCACAATGGGCTGTGATGGGCAGAATGGGAAGAAGGTTAGGGCATACGGATATTAAAAGATAAAGGGGAAAACTGGGAAAGGATTATGATAAAATGTTCCTGGATTTGACTCAGCTGATAGATCTCACCACTTAGATCTTTGCAGTCAATTAAAGCGTGACTTCTAGATTTGTAACAGCAAATTCTGAAAAATGACTCTTATCACAAAACAAACAGTAACTAGTTACTAACAGAAGTGGGGTCTATGCCTGTGACTGAATCGTTATAGCCATTGACTAACTTGTCACTAAGGCCATTTCTGCGCGGGGTATTTGAAACGGTGCAGTCTGTCCTCCAGGGAGGACGTCTGCACCTGGGAGCGGACTGGGTCCGGACTACTTAATGTAGAGCTGCACCTCAGCCCACTCTGGAACGACCCCAAGTGGTTGTCCAGCGTGTTTTTGAAAGACCGAAAAAATCAGGTCTTTCAAAAGCACGGAGCATGCCACTGCGAGCCTGCTCCCTTGTGCAGATTCACAGGCTCGCACCAATGCGAGCCTGTGATTTGCTGGGGGCAGGCTTTAGGCTGGCGAGCTTCAGCGGTTGGTCGAGACTCTCGAGACTCTCGACCAACTGGAAGCTGACATTTTTGACACCGGAGCAGTGCGGAGCGATGAGCACACACTGCTCCGAAGCAGCCTGGACCCGGCCTGGGAGCCAGAAGATCCGGTAAGTAGTGGCGCGGGATGATTCCCTCACCCCGTATGGAAAAAGCTGTTGCTAACAAAATTCATGAGTCAGTTCCTGCACTCAGATTCTCAGATTTTGTAAGTGAGAAGGAGCATGCCTAACAACAGCAGCAGTACTAAAATACAAGGGGGAAATCAAACATTAAAGCCATACCATATATTGATAATACAGTGAGGAGTACTTTCTGTCTTTCTTTTCATAGCACAGTTCTTCATTCTTTTAGACTGGGAGCCTGAACAAGAATCAACATTACTAGCATGTTAAACTAATATGCAGGAGAGGGTAATGTGTGGTCCTCTGCATGTTGTTGAACTGCAACTTCCAGGAATCCCAGCTAGCATTGTCAGTAGTGAATATGCATAGGAAATTTAGTTCAAAAGCATCTGCAAGGCCATACATTACCCACCTCTGATACAGGGCCATGGCTACAGCTATTGCTATATGCATTTATATTGGATATTCAGTGTGGTGGTCAGGAGAATAATTCTATTGTTCTCTTGCTGTAGACATGGTTTGGAAATCAAACAGTAGATCTGCTGGTGGAGGCCCCTCTGCTTCTGTAGAATTCCTTGGGAAAAAATTTCATAGAAGATTCATGGGATAATAGGTTCTAGCCTGCCTTGCTTTATAGAGGAATTACAAAGGATGCTGGAAAAGCTTCATTTCGGTTTATAGCTTGCTTTTAAATGAATTGTATACTATTTGGTACATATTTCATTTGAAAGTTAAGTATGGGTGAAGTGTTGAGGTTATGAGTATTGGATGAGCTTATTTGAAGACTGAAATAAGTTGTTAAAAGAAAGTTGCATTTGTAAAGTTAAGGCATATACTTATGAATAGAAGAATAATTCTCATTTCCACAAGACAAGCCCTAGAGAACACTTGCAAGGAACTTGGGACAACCAGGAGAGGACATGACACCTGTGTTTTGTTTTGTTTTTTCTTTTTAAGAATGATTTGCCCACAGTAATGTCAGGGAAATCATATTTTTCTCCATGCAGGGAGAACAGTAGTGCACCATTATTTGTGAAGAGAATTGCAAATGTTGATTTTGCAATGAGTACTGAGTCGGGAAACTGATTCGTACAATGGCTTCCTGACAGAGATCCTTGCAGTAAGATACACAATTGCATCACACTTTGCAAACACCTATGAATGTGCTTTTCCATAGAGGTTGTATCTGTGTAGGAAAAACATTGAATGTGAAGTGGTTCTTGGATAAACTGGTTTCTAGAGAACCAAACCTTGAGTGGGAATGTTTAATAGTAAACCAGTTCATCCTCATGCACTAAATCACGTGGTTCTTTCTAGGATTCTTAGAAGTATTACATTATCTTGGTTTTACTAAATCAAATTGTGTTCTTCCAAAGCTTTTCAGCCTCCTTGCTTCCTAGTGTATTTCTCTAAATCAATTTGAGGTATGGATTCTAACTAAACCCTAAACAGTTTGACATTGTGACCAGACCCTCAGTTATATACTTACCCATAGGCCATTTCCACACTACACTTGTTATAGTGCTATTATTCCACTTTCAACATCCCATGGCATCCTGGGGTTTGCAGTTTAGGGAGGGGCATTTAGAATTCTCAGCCAGAAAAGCTCTTTGGCCTCAGTGAATTATAAACCCCAGAATTCCACAGGATGTTAAAAGTGGAATAATAGTACTACAACAGTGTAGTGCGGAAATGACCATAATTTCTGATAATAATCAGAGGGCTTGATGTATGTTTCACCATCAGAGATGTTTCCATGACTGGATCTTTTCTGTAACAGCATCCTAATTGTGGAAATCTCTCCCTTAGTAAGTTAGCTTGGCCTCTTCTTTATCATACTTCAAATGGTCAGTTAAGACTATTTGGTTTTGTTGTGATTTTAAATAGGAACCAGTGTGGTCTAGCACAGGACTATGACTCTAGAGACCAGGGTTTGAATTCTTGTTCAGCTATAGAAACCCACTGTGTGACCTTGGACCTATCAGACTCAGAGGAAGGCAAAGGTAAACCTCCTGGAGACTAATCTTGCCAAGAAAACCTCATGATAGATTTGTCTCAGGGTCACTGTAAGTTAGAAACAACTTGAAGATACACAACAGCAACGTTTCTTTCTAACTTAGCATGCTGAACTTTTATTCCCCCTGCCATATTTAGTGTTATGGAGTGGTGTTTTACTTTCTTTTTGTTTAATTGTTCCTATTATACTTTTAATTGAATTTATCACTGCAGGTACCCAGAGGGTAGAGTGATAATTCATTAATACGTCAGATAATTAAAAGTATTGTTGTTATATTTATTTATATCTTGCTTTCCCCCAGAATTGAGACTTGTGATTTAAAAGAACAATACAAGTAAAGCCATACAAAAATGAATATTAATTAAATTATTTACAGTTTTAAAACAATTACACTTCAGTAAAAGAATAAAATGTAAATAAAAAAAGATAAAAAGCTCTTAAAACCAACAGTTTAAACAACACAGCACCCCAGCCTGTTCTTTAAAAACTTTCTGTTTTAAATGCTTGTCTAAATAAAAATATTTTAGCCTGCCCATGGAAGGACAAAAAGAAGGGGCCATTCTGGTCTCCCTGGAAAGGCAGTTCCAGATTCTAGGGGCAGCCACTAAGATGGGTCTCTCTTACGTATTCTCTTAGCCTCAGAGGAAGGCAATGCCAAGCCTCCCTCTGAATGAATTTTGCCAAGAATTCCTTGTGATAGGTTCATCCTAGGGTCACCATAAGTCTGAAGCAGCTTGGAAGCACACAACAACAAACCATTCTGGCAGTAAAAATAGAGTCAGAGTAAATGAACTAATATTTTGCCAACCTTTGATGATATCCAATTGGTTGCCTGAGACAGACCCTTCACTCTGTCTAATGGTAGGGCCAGCCCTTGCTCTAAATCTAATCTATTCTAACCTGAAATTCCTAAAATCTAATTGTGATGTGAGTACCTGTATTTTTTTTTCACAGAGAGAGAATGAAAAAAGTCACTGTAGCTCCATCAAAGATTTTAGACTTCAGAAAGTTATTGGGGAAAAAATGGTTCACACCCTTTTACCAAATGTTGCAGCTCTCTCTTCATGCAGTTGCTTTGCAGTGAAATTAAGATTAACCATCTTGTTTACCACATTACAGATGGAAGGAGGAATTGTTTTGAAAACAACCAGTCTGTAACAGTGTGAGCGCATCTCTGTGTGTGTCTGTGAAGAAACTGGATATATTGGTGAAGAAAACAGGGGAGGCTCATTTTTCTGCTTTGGTTGGATTTAGACATATTGCTGGGAAATATGGGCAGGCACAGATTCTGGCAAGGAAAATGCATGTCTAAAATTGCCCCAAGTCAAAAAAGAGTAACAGCTTTGATGTATATGGAGATTCATTGCAAAGAAAATAGGAAGCAGTTGTTGTCTCTGGTCATGGGAATGAAAGCTGGTAGGGTATTTCCTTTGCTGAGAAATATATTTCAACTAAAGATTTAGAAGAGCTTTTGATCTGCCCTGCCCTGCCCTAAGTAAGTGGTCATGTTATCATCAATGATTGAGTATTGAATAAATGGTCTAGTTACTAATAAAGGACCAGTTACCAAGGATCGGGTGGAGTTTTATACAGGGAGAAGTGTGTGAGAGTATTAGGTCTGTCAAAACTTTTAGCCATACATTTGTATATTTTTCTCCTTCTCTCAGTAGCTTGTGTTATTCCAAAAAAGTACCATGCAGTGAAAACAGGAATATGGAAAAAGACTGCAGAACATAACATACTTCCTTCCCATACAGTGGCAGCTGGTGGCTTGTGCATCAGTGGGACAGCAAATCTGCTCCACATTATAATCTATATTTTAAAAGAGCTATCCAAAGTGCTGACCCCTTTCCTCCAGAATAGGTTTAGTTTACTGAAAATTCGGAGTAAACCCCAGAGGAGATTCATTGCACTGTTCACACAGAAGCCACCACCACAGTCTGTCAAGTCATGTCCCAGTTGAGATCTGTAGTCCTTTAAATAATCAAGTTATTTAAAATGGATTAAGCTTAAAGCCAACATGGTTGGTGGGGATGTGCTCTTCCTCTGGCAAAAAATATATATCAAGCTGGCTCTGTTTAAAGCCAGAAATTAAGAAAGGATAACTGATGTCAATCTTCTCATTGGTCTGAGCCTTCCCTGACTACTTTAAAGGGAAGGGTGGGGAAGCCATGTTGGGAGATCCAAGCATGAGTCTCCTGCAGGACACCTGTTCTAGCGTCAGAGACATTTTGCGGATGAGAGAGCAATAATTACCACACTCAGGTGAACACACTGGTCCTTTTGTAGTCCCTTGGGCTGTTGCTCTGTTGGCTTGGGAGACAGAGCCTCAAGATTTTGGCAGCTACTGTGTGAACACAATGGCAATATTTCCTGCCTCTTCTCTTCAGTTCATTCCCTCTGGCTTTGTTGGCCACCAGCAAGGGTTATAGAATTGGGTAAGTGATTCTGGTGTTGTTACTGTGACTGCTTCTTTTGAAGGGATAGGCCGACGTCATCTCTTTGAACAAAACCATATTGATTTCTCCTATAAGACTATCACAACAATCCTGCCACTGATCTTACAAGAAGCACATGATTATTTGCACAAAGGCAAGTATACTTACTTCCTCCTTAGGCCTTTTGAGATTTTGGCAGCCTCTGAATGCAATGCAGTGAGGCATACTAACAGTCATTCTGTTGGGAAAGGATGCTTAACACCATTTGGGCAGCTTATATTAGAAGATTATATGTATATGTATATCCCCATGTGAAGACATCCACCAACCTTATAGCTTCTCCAGAGAGAACCTGATTTAATAATATTGTATGTGACTGTGTGTTTCTCTGTGTGTCTATCTGTGCATGAATTGCATTTCACTTGCTGATGTGGCTCTTGTGGAACTATTTTTAGCTGTCTGATCCTTCCAGCAGAACATGTCTTCTCCTTTCTGATTAGTACAAAGCTGGCTGCTAGTCAAATGATAATTATGTCCCAACCCACCACCTACCACAAGCCAACAAACAAAACACTAAGTTATTTTAACCATTGAACAACAGGTTTTTTGTTTTTTTTACAGCTTTGAATTGAGCCTAGCAGTACCCTAAAGACGTAAACCACTCAAAGAATACCTGGGCAGGGTCAGCCACACTCACCAAGGAACTGATATGGCAAAACTATTAGATTCTCCAAGGTAAGGCAATAATGGCGTATGTTGATCCTGACTCTCAAGAACTTTACAGGCTCCACTGGGTAGTAGGTTTGGAGTGAATCACTGGCTTTAAGAAGCATTATAAAGAGAGTTATAACTTTACTTTCCTTATCAATTGGTACTGGCAAAAGTAGATATTTAGTGTTACTTGGTGGCTCTGGTAATTTGTCATTAGAGCCAAATGACGACTCTGCTATGACTTTGCAGTTAAAAAAAAAGCAGTGCAGGATTTGTTTGTGTCTGCCCTACAGCTAACTCAGGCCTCTTATCCATGCAATTTGATATATTACAAGAGGGAGAGAGGAAGTCAACACATTCAACCAGATAGGAAATTACAATAAATTAGGAAAGGGTGCAGAACAAAGCTGCTTCGCACAGGACCTCCTTAGAAGTTATTAATAAATTCTCAGCTCCAGATTAAAGAGAGCACAAAGAAAAGATAAAGAAATTGGCTTTTGTATTCAAAAACACTGCTGTTTCCAATGAAAGAAGTAGGAAAAAAAAAAAAGGCCAACAAAAATAGCACATGCTGCTGGGAATGAACAACTGATTGGACTGCGTGCTCTGGCCAACACCCTGGCCAGGTTGCCAGAATTTTTAGATCTATGTGTGTGGCTTGGCAAGTTGTGATTGCCACTCACTGATGACTTTTGCAGGTACTGCCTCTGCACAGCTTATGAATGGAAGTCCACATGGGGCACATTTTTTGTCTAGTTTTTCAGTAGTCCTTGGTCTGGACATGCTCTGGAAATTGGCTCCAGAATAGGCTGCCATCTGGAATAAAGGCAATCTGATATGTTCAATGTTCCTTATCTAAACAGTAGTACCTCAACTTTAAGAAAACACCAGAAGAAATGAACCCATAGAGAAAGATGATGGTATAGCATGCAGGACATGTGAATATTAGGTTTCCCATCCAGTTTTGGGAAACTTGTTTAGATTAACCTATGAGTCAGTTTTCTGAAACAGAAATAGTAAATCAATGCCACGGTAATCCAATCTATTGTTATGAAGATCCATTCCAAAGGTGACTAATGGATGCTAGTATTAATGAGCAATTTAGTATTACCAAACTTAATTAAATCATCAAGGAACAATGGCATGAGGACTGATATCAACATGGTATCAGTACTCTTACTGTAGATAAGTTAGGATGGGGCAGACTAAAGGATTCCTGTTTTTCATGCAGCTTAATCTATAAGACACAGTCTGAATAGGTTAAATTCTGCATCAGTGCAGTAATTTTGACTAAGAAAGCTTTGAACATTTTCAGAACTGAGACCCACCATCAATATTATTATTATTATTATTATTATTATTATTATTATTATTATTATTATTATTATTATTATTATGCAGCAAGAACAACAATAACAACAATAATAATTTGTATCCCATCTTCTCTCCAGAACTAGAACTTGAGGTGAGAAGGCTTACAGTTTAAAAGAATACCAACTTGTCAAAAGAGGACCTAATTTTGCAATCATACATGGGTTCATGTCCCACCAGCTGATGACCAATGTGTTAGATAACCTGTAATAACCTTTCAGCTCAACCAATTCAATGTCTAAGTTTCAAGCATACCCAACAGCACTGACACAAATAGTTGTGCTTTCTTCCTCCTTCTGTTTGGTGTGTGTGAAAATAGCCCCTTATATTTTTGGAATTCAGAGAATGTATTTTTCATTGGTGTGGGGGGAGTGCACCATAGAATAAGGGTACAGAGGTTTGAAGCCAGTCTTTCATTTAACTTGTAAAAAAATAATACTTTGCCACCACTTCAAGCATCAGTGGAATTATACTACATAGCAGTTGTAGTGCTGCAGCATTATCATATTTTGGTTGGTCCAGTGATAATGATGCCATGTGATGATGTAACGATGTTTTCATGAGTCTTTCTGTTTTATTGTTAAAGGATGCTTGTTTCTTCTACCAATTCTCAAGCCATTTCCACACGACGGGGGGGGGAGCAATGTTCTTTCGCTGCAGCCCTGGCAGGGAGTGAAAGCGTGCTGGGAACACTCTCCTCCATACCCTGCCCAGTTGCTGGGGAGGGGAGAGCTCTGGTCCCACCTTTTCCCTTCTGCAGCGCAGCCAGGCATTTGCCATTGTTGCGCTGGGGAAGAAGGCGTCACCAGAGCACTTCTGCTCTTCAGCATGGCTAGAAAAGGTGGCAGTCTGGAGTGATGGCAAGTGTAAAATGGATTTTTTCTGTTTTACAAATACCGCGCTCACTCGATAAGATGACAGCAGGACCACAACAACATTGTGTAGAAACACAAGCTGCGGAGCACTGCCATCACGTCATGACTATAGGGCAGCCATATGGTGTGGCAAGGTCCTCAGTGAGAGATGCCACTAGAACCTGTGTGTTGTGGGTATTGGGCCAGTACTTTGGGGATTCAGTTCCATTCCCTCCTGGGTAAGTGACTTTCTCTCAGCCTGTTGTACCACATGTTATTTTTGTAGGAATAAAGTGGGGTGGGAGAAACAGAGCCATGTACAGTTGAACTAATTAGACCAGAGGTGGGCTATAAATATAACCACCACATTGAAAATAAGTAAGCTCAAGCTATGGCAAAGAATTTTGAGGGGGAAAACTGCCAAAGAAACTCTCTAAAAATGCCTCCCCTCTCACTTTTGTGGAAATAAATGAGCCCATTAAAATGTGCGGAAAGAATTTTTGTCCTAGACTAATAATTTTTTAAAAAATGAACAGAAAATTGTAAAAGTGCAATCCCCTTTTGTCATGGCCTGAGTACCATCACTTGGCAGAAATGTGGGTTGTATAGTTCAGCAAACAAACAAGTGTGTTCCCCTATTCATATGAATAACACATGAAATAGGCCCAGAGCATGGAAGTACAACTTCTTGGGACTACAACTCTCATCGGCTAGTGGATTCAGTTGTAGTCCAATAAGTAATTTTCCAAACCTCTGAAAAGGGTTTCCTCTTTGAAATGTGGGTTCTTGTGAAGGAAGTTTTGAAGAAATGGGCATGAATAGCTTCTCGAACAGAAGGCACATGACAACAGTTTTCAAAGACATCCTAAATTGCTATAAATAGGATGGCCACTGACAGTAGGCCAAGAGATAATGGACTGAAATAGACAAGGAGGAGATGCAGAAATTATTTGGAGGATCAGCAAGTGATTGCTCATTGTAATCATTGCTGGACAGTAGACCAGCTTCATAATATACAGTGCAGAATCTTGATAATTGGAGTGCTTTTTAAAAGATTAGATAAATATCTGTTAAAGATGGTATTATCAGTCCTTTTTAAAGGGAGGAAAACGGACAGGATGACCTATTAAGGTCAACATGTCTGTGCTGCTGTGGTTACAGGCTGTGATTCATGTCTTTGTTCCTTTGCTCCTCTGGTTACCCATACTTTTCAGCACAAGCCTGTGTGATACTTGTGCTCTTTTTGAGTACAGCTCCTATTGTTAATCCATGTCTGGTTTGCTTCAAAGAAATATCCATCATGGATGTTTGGACTCCCTGCCTTGCAGTCTCTCAACTGCCTTGCAACTCTTCTCTAAATATGCTTTTTCAGTGTCTGAGAACATATTGTACTAGGAGAATGGTCCAGAAAAGAGTGCTTGCCAATAGTTCTCCTATTCCCCCCACAATCCTGTCCACATGGTGACCATATGTCTGATGAAATCTATACGTTTATCATTGACTACTTATTCTAACACTAATATACGTGAAATGTAATACGCTAATGCACTAATAGAAACCTGTTGCAGCAGGGCTGCATGTTAGACAGTATATTATGTTTGTCAAGTCACAAGAGTTAAAAGCACAAATACTTTTCTTGACTTAAGCAAGCATCATCTAATGAACAGTAGCAAGACTAATGCTGTGGTACTATATACACATACTCAGGAACAAGCCACAGTGAATCCAGCAGGGCTTACTTCTGAGTAAACATGTATAAAGTTGAATTGTGAACCACCTTCAAAGCAAAAAAGCAGCTGATGGATTGCACTGGGAAGTGATCCCTTTAAGATTTTCTTGTTGTTGTTGTGTGCCTACAAGTTGATTCTAACTTATGCCAATACCATCCTGGCAAGACTTAGTTCAGGAGAAGTTTGCCATTTGCTTTCCTTTGAGGCTGAACTTGCTCTAAATAACTCAGCAAAGTAATTTTTTCAAAAAGCCATTTCAAAGAACTTGCAAGGTGCCATCTAGAATGTTGTGACTGCTTAATCTATTGTTTAATTTATATGCTGCCTGTCCTTCAATTGGTTTGTGGTATATGTCATGCTTTTCCTCCCCCCTATATATAAGGTAGGTTAGGCTGAGAGGGAGAGGCAATGCTGTGAGCTTCACAACTCTGAGGGGACTTGCATCTGGATCTCCCAAGTCAGAATCCAATACTCTAACTGGTATACTGGTATATAATGGCTTGGGGGTGAGTAACTGGTCCAAGGACAACCAGTAACTTAATGGCTAAAGTGAGCTTATGGCTTCCTGTTTCAGCCCAGTTGCAGCTTGTTCTCTTAGCTATTGCATTATGCTGGCTTGCCAAAATATCAGTGCCAGTCTTCATTGTTCTGCTAGAATAATGCTCTGGGTCAAGTTACAGCACCAGCACAGCACCTATGCAACTTGCACTGTTCTTTTTCATTCATTCCCAAATACATAATATTCAGTGATTCTTGGGACTAGGCCAAAATGCAAGTAAGACTGAAGAGAAGATTTGAATACTTGAATAAAAAAAATAAAAATGAAATTAAGATTAAATTTCAGAATGCTTGTGTAGGGGATCGTTTGAAGCCTGTGGTCATCCAGATGTTGCTAGACAGCAGTTCCCATTAGCTCCAGCCAACACAGCATATGGTGAAGAATTCTGAGAGTTATAGTCCAACATCATTAGGGATGGAGGTTGCATGAGTGACACTGCTGGTTGGAAGAAATTTGTACTAGTCCAGGTAGGGGGCCATGTATTCATCGAAGCAGGTTTTTCATGCCTGTCTCCTTAGCCTGATGGGGACACTGTATACATTAACAGATCTTTGAAGGTTTTTGTTCCCTTCATTTAGAAAATTTGTCTTATAATTTGTGCAGATTTAGGCTACATTCCTAACATTCACTTTCCAAGGAGAAACTTGGAAATGATCAGAGGATTACTTCTGAGTAGACATGCATAGGATTGCTCTGTTACTTGATCAATTAACTTTCAAATGATTCACTGCCTAAAATTTCCTTGATTGACAGCCTAATATTTACATCAGCCATATGGGAGCCAAATTCCACCTTTCTTGAATTTAGATTTAGTCCAAGGGAATTGGAGACAGAATTAGCATCCCGATATTTAAACACTTCTCTATCACAGTGTAAGACAGCAGAGCATATCTTTGATTCCAATGACAACTGACCTAGCTTCACCTTGGTGTTTGTCTCCGATTGTGAATCTACAGACAAATAAATCAAAGGAGAGAATGCAAACTGTCACCCTAATTTCAAATAAAGGCAGCCAAACTTCTAAACTGTCTGATGCCATTTGTAATCTGGTTGTTCATGAAAATTAAATTATATTGTTTTATAATTCTTCCTACTCAATTTATGCTAAGAAAACCTGATATAAATATCTGATATAAAGGGTATGTTAAATGGGTACACCGATGAGGGGCAAATTCTGTATTCTAAAGTAGATTTTGGAACCAGCTTAAAAAGATTGTTTTCTAATTAAGCACAATATCTGAGATACTAGGAAAAAGAAAAGACCATGAATAGAATAATAGAAATGTGGGAACAGAAGAATGCAGAGGCAAGGATATTAACTTTTGGAATGTCATTTCCCAGAATTTGAAGTTGAGCTGGGGGATTTTTGGAAAATGTAACTTTTCCTCAAAAATTCTGGATGAGACAGGGAAGGACATCTAGTTTAATCCTCTGCACAAACTTCAGTGATTAGCATTTCTATTAACAAGCTGAATATGGGCTAAGAGCCAGCTGATGTATAATGGACAAGCCCTACCACCAAAATGCATGTGGAGAATTGCTTATTTGAAAACATTCCCATGCCAAAAATTCCCATCACGTGGGAAGCTCTTGCGTCAAGAAGGCTGAGTTATAAAGCATCCTGACATAGGAGAGGCCATTACCCAGTGAAAAGGACATGGTTCAATGTGTGGCATCACCATATGTATGACTTGGTGGGGGGCAGGAGAAGGACTAGTACGGAAGTTAAACCAGGGCCTGCTGGTAGGTCTCTGGGTGATTAAAAGCAGATCAGCAGAGATTCCTAACTCTCAATTGTTCTGTGAGAACAATAACTGTGTGACTTTCTTTTTTGCCTTCCGTTATGCCTGCTGAAATGAAGAACGTGTGGGAGAAACCATAACGGGTGTCTATGAAGGACTTCCATTCTGTCCTGGTACTCAAATCTAGCTCTTGGGCTCAAATGTCTTTAGCACTAGGCTCCAGTTGGTGGATTTTGGAGTTCCAAGGGGGGAAAAAAAAGTAAATTCCACAAGCCTAAATTCTGCCTACCTCCAGTTTAGACAACATAGGGGTAGATAGATCAAAAATATAACAAAGGTCCTATGGTTTTGTTCCTCATCCCATGTTCTGATGAATAGGATGCTTTTCTACAAAACATACATGAGTATTTGTGGGGAGGTTTTTTTTTGTTTTTTTTTGTGGTTTTTATGAATTGAGGGAGTCAGGAGTGTACTTTATGAATTCTCTGGATATCTAAATTTCTTCAAAGAATCACATTCATACATTACAAGGCAAGTGGCACAAAAACACTGAAACAAGCAATGAGCCCTATGCCAAGTACAACAGCAGATGAAGAAAAAACTGTGGATGACATGAAATACTTTCCACTGTTTCTTTCATGAAGGTACATTAGTTTCAAAAACGTGTTGTTGTTTTTTACCCATTACAATGTTGCTTATGAATTTTTTTTTCTGCAGTACCACAGGTTTTGATTCAAAGATGTCCAATATTGCTCCCATTTATGATGGCTTTTCAGCTTCCTTCTCTTGGTGGCATTTAACAGCCTTCTTCAGAAGAAGCTGGTGGCTTCCAGATCCGTTGGGTAGTGAATTCCACTCTGGGTTTTAGTCCAGACTTTAATGGACCCATGCAAGGGGCTGAACCCTGCTGTCACTGGACTTGCTGAAGGCCAGGAGCCCTTCACATGTGATGTAAGAGATTGGCATTAAATGGCAGAATCGGTCAGTTAACTGCACATGCATAGAAGTGTTTACTCATGGACATGAGCATCTCACAATCTAAAGCTCAGTAAATGAGAAACGACCACCAAGAGATTAATCTGTTTTGGGTGAGCAGTGCAAAGTTTTGTTATGCTACCCACAAAAGCACCTCAACATCTCTCTTACTAGCGATGTAGATATCTAATATTTAATTTTTTAAAACTAAAGCTTAGCCTTCACTGCCTTCAAAGCCTTTGATTCCATCTCTCTGTGTAGACATCAGAAACGAGAGAAAGGCACTCTGTACAAACTGAAGCAAAGTTTCTTTTCCTTTGTAATCATATCACATACCCTGAAGCTTTGTGCATATACACAACTGTCATTAATGCACTGAAATCCTTTTAAAAAGTGCATGGTGTTTTTTGCCATGCATACAAATACATGAAACAGCAGGGTATTTTCAATTATCTCTGATTATTTGCAGATACCTTGTTAGCAAAACCCGCTTTGCTAATGTAGTTCCCTTAGTAACCAGAGTCCACTTCCCTGGACTTTTTTTCTGACATTCACCTATGTGCGTAGCAGGGAGCAACATAGGCCTAAACAACCATATAGGCTTTGGCACATAAAATAACTCTGTGACTCCAGCCCGGGCACCAAAGACGAATTCTGGTATATGTTCAGCAATATCCATGGAACTGTGTCAGAATGATCAGTCAATCTGCGTGAGGGTTGTCTCAGAAAGCACATTTAAAACAGTTTATCAGAGGGGAGTAATGGCTATAATGACTAGGTACAACCATACAGTATGGGTTGCTGCAGTCCTCACAGTGAGAACTCCTCCACACATGAGGTGAACCAGCCCTAAATCTGTCAGAAGGAAGGCATTAATGAATCCACTTTGCTATATAGTAGCTGACATTTTGTCAGGCTTCATAACCTGTCAATTAAAAATCTGCTCAGTTCCGCTAGGGTACTTTTTCCCTATGTTAACATTTCATTACTAAATTTCCTGGGGGCAAGGGGAGAAAACGCATTGTTGCATTTTCAAACAAATAAGGCTTATGCCTTTGCTAAAATGCATGGTGCATAAAATATTGTTGGCTCAAATATATAACAACCACTTAATACTGAATACAGTATGTTCCTATTATAATGGAATAACTCACATTTTTTTGCCTTTTGTTTAGGCTAATAAAGACACTACCACATGTTGGAAAATAAGAGGTTGGGGTCCTTAGAGTAAGACCAGGACAGAGATGTAGTTAAAAGTAAGCTGAATTACAGTGTCATCAATTGACAACCAGCTCTGTTGATTTCTCTTGTAGCAATCTGAAAGAAAGTTTTCCTTCGATAAAAGCAGGCTCACTGATGAAACTATAAGCACCTTGTAGTAATCTTTTACATGAAAGCACTGTGCACCATTCACTTTCTATCCACAGTATTTATCACTTGGCAGACAATTTGTGTGACTTAGAACCTCACCCAAAGTGTAATATAGCGTACTTGATTAAGAGGAGCAGCCATTTCCTTTCATTTGAAACAGGGTTGATCTATTTTGAATCCTAATCATAAATGACAGAAATGCTAGAGAGATCATCCGGAAGCATCTTGCTCATCTCCTTCCATTCAGAATCGATCATCCACCTCCCAAACAGATCAGTCATTCATTTAAAATTAGGTCCAGCTGATAACAGTGTACCCACTCCCCCCCTTTTTTTTCCTGCAGACTTTACTCTGCCTTTAACTATAATGTGACAGGCAGACATTTATTCATTATGTGAGAAATTTATATCATGCTTTGCCCCTCCAACAAGCAACTGTCTTAGAGCAGCTTACAAACAATAGAATCACAGCCTTAAGAAAAATTATTGGAACACATTTACAACAGCTAAAAGTCATTACTTCCCTGTTGCAAAGCTTCCTAATTGTGGAAGTGCATCTGCTTCCAAATTCTACCTTACACAGAAGCTTTACTATAAAAAAAAGTGGCAATACCAGCTGAGGCTATCCCACAACCATGGAACCCAAGTGATCAAAATGCAAATTTACAGAGAACAAGGTGAATGAAACAATTTAAAATGATCATTATTGCTTCCTAACTATGGGAATGCTCCCACTTTTGAACGTCTGCCTCACACAGAAGCACTGGCATAAAAAAAGCAGTGACACAAGCTGAGAATATCCCACAAACAGGCAAATGAAGTGATTGAGATGTGGATTTACTGAGTGCAAGGCAAATAAAACAATGAAGGTCTGAATTCAATTACAATCCCCCCATATTTTTGTGTAATATCATGAGATCACAGATTAAACATCAAAATACCACCAACTACTTTAAAAACAAAAGGAAAAAACAACTGCTAACATTCTTTGGGGAATACATTAAGAATCTCCTACTTAACAGTGGTTCCTTCTAACTTAATTACTCCACAATACGTAATTCATAATATGGCAAATGATCTGAAAATGCACTGTCATTTTTAAATAGTATTATCTCACACACATGGGAATTAAATTTTCTCCAGCATTCAATGAGGAGGTGGTTAGAGGGACATAGGCTGCAATTTGTAAAATCTTTTTTGGGGGGAGTATTAAATAGTTTGACTACAACAAAAGATTTCAGAGAGGTTAATTGTGGATAAGAGATTTATGCCTTCTACATCTCAAGGCACAATCAACTTTCATAATGTTCAGTTCCTCCAGTAAAACAAAACACAGTTCTGTCATTTTCAATATTTAGTCTCTAGCCACCTCGTCTTGCCCTGTTATCAAAGCAGATTCAAACAGACAGTAAGTAACATCCATCCCAGAAAAGTAGTTAAAATATTTATGGACAGATTGGAAACAAACTTGCCTTTGGCCCTGGAATTTTAGAGGAAGTCAGCAGCCTTCCATCTAACAGGAACACTGCCTTATTTGGTACAGCAAGTTTTTTTCATTCTTTTGAAGGAAGATAACTGTGTCAGGAAAAACCATTAAGTTGAAAGGTATTGGTAATAGGATCCATATTTTCAGCAAAACAGACTCTGCTTTTTCCATCAGGAGTGGCTATTGTTTCTGTACCTACAGACACATATTGTAAACAGGCATGCTTGTGCTGCAGTGGTTTTTATTGCACATAGACCAATGACATACAGTAGTAAACTGCACCCAGAATATATAAATACATTATAAAAATGCATACATACTCTCTCACATTGCACATACATTACCACACACACAGAGGGAACACATTGGGGAATGACAATGAAGTGCTAGAGTCCCAACAGGTTCACACGAACTCCTGGGCATTAAAAAAGAAAAGGAAGAGGAAGAGAAACTAATAAGAGCTTAGAACAAACTCATTTATAGTATGAATATACTTACAGTACCTCAATTAAATAATTATAAAATGCTTTAAAAATAAAATAAAATAGCAACCTACCAGCAAATAACAGAAATCAAGGTCGGGGGGGGGGGTATTGGCATTTTGAAATCTTTGTTTTCCAGTGAATGTGTGCGCGCACGTGTGTGTGTGAGACAGAGAGAGAGAGACAGAGAGAGGGAGAGAGAGACCAACTACACAACTAACTTTGTTAACACTGTGCAAAAGAAAAACCTCTCTCTTTCAAGTGTGCAGTAACATTTCTGATGCTCCTAGACCAGTTTCCCTCTCACCTTTCAGTGTGAACTAACGGATTACATGAGGATGGATGCTCTTGTCTCTATCAAAAACAAAACAAACCCCTAACTAACAATGCATAAATAAGCTGTTTAATATAAACACATTTTCCCCTGTACAATATGCACAGCTTGAGGTAGACATTATGGAGCTGCTGTCTCACAGGACAAGAAAAATGCACCTTCAACCTCTGGCCCCTGCCCCGTAAGTCAATGGGATAGATGGATCAAAAACAGAAGATATTTGATCAAAACACATGCCAAGATTACTGATTTCCTCTTAGGATTTAAGTAGAATGTGGCCACCAGGTTATTAAGGCTGCAAGTTAATACACACTTACTTGGGAGTAACTTCCATCAAACTCAATTCTGACTGAATGCATATAAGCTCAAGACATCATAGTAAAACTCACCAGAGTATTTTATCCCCCAGCAGCTTATGAAAAGAGACTGTTAGCATGGTTTGCAAAAGGTGTTGACTGCCTGCATGAAATTCATGCTGGTATCAATGGATTTATATGAGTGACCAGCACATCTCATAAAAACATAAAAAACAGGCTACTTCTTGTGCTACTGAAGTTCCTGGGATTAATGACAAGAACACAAAGAAATAAAATTGTCTCCAGTCAAACCACCAAGGGCTTGATCCTATTTCCTTCTGTATCAACAAAGGAACACACACCCTGGTCGCCTTCTGCAGTGACTTTCAGCCTAAGTGCCTGCTACAAGTTCAGTGCCTGCTACAAGTTCAGCTCTTCCCAAGCCATTTCTTTTGCAAACTCCTTCAAACTTACTTGCACCCCCTCCCTATCTCTTGACGCATATTTCCTCCATGTAAATACTAATAATCCAAATAGCTTGGAGGTGGCGGGAGGTAGATCTTTAATCTCTTTTGTTCAATTGTCAGATGCTCTCTGTTTGCTTCAATTTCAGGTGATTCAGAAGAGATATGCTGTAGCCAAGTTCACCTGCTTTCCCTCTAGGGTAAATAAAACCTTCTCCCCATAATGGGAAAACTGTCTGGCGCCCTGTACATCAGCCAGTCTCCCGAGAGTTTCCTTGATTTCCTTCCTTCCTTCCTTCCTTCCTTCCTTCCTTCCTTCCTTCCTTCCTTCTTGTTCTGCCTATTTCTTTGACTCCCTTTCCTGATCCACAGGACTGAACATAACCTCTGATCCTTCCCAACAACTGCCCTTATACCTTGGATTCTGAATAGGAGGTTTTACTGTTCCTCTCCTCTAAGCTGGAATCACTTCCATCCCGGGCACCACCATTGTAATCAGACCACGTCCCTCCAAGAGTGCATGGAGCAGTACTTCCTAGAGTACTAATGAAGCCCCCTGGGTAACGAGAGAGCTCCCCAGTACTGGCATGTAGCCTCCGGTCCGCTTTCCTTGGGCAGCATAGCATCCTCTTGAAGGCCTTACGGAAATCAGGGCTCCTGCAGTAGATGATGGGATTGAAGGCAGAGTTGGCATAGCCCAACCAGTTGAAGAAAACAAAGAGTTGATCTGGAACTAGCCCTCTGTTGAAGACCTTGACTACATTGACCAAGAAGAAAGGTAACCAGCAAAGAGTAAAGACTCCCATGATGATGCCCAAAGTCTTGAGGGCCTTCTGCTCCCTTACTGCCAGGATGCGGGAGGTTTTCCTTCTGGTGGCTGGGCCGTTGCCCAAGATAGGCAAGTGCTGGTGGGTTGGCTGGTGCTGCTGCTGCTGGTTGTTGTAGAATCGCCCCTCACACCTGTCAATTTTCTTCATTTGTTCCTTTGCTTCTCGGTAGACCCTGATGTAGACAAAGATCATAACAAACAAGGGGATGTAGAAGGAGATGATAGAGGAAGCAATGGCATAGGCCCTGTTCGTAACAAAGTCACAGCAACTGGGGTCATCGTAACACTCCCAGGCTTTAGGGTCTTCGTCTCTCCACCAGTGCATCATAATGGGCAAGAAGGAGACCAAGGCTGAGATAGCCCAGACAATGCAGACAATGGCCTTGGCCCGCTTCTTAGTCATGAGACTCTGATAGCGGAAGGGAGAGGTGATAGCCAGGTAGCGGTCGATGGCAATGACACACAGGGTCTCAATGCTGGCCGTCACACAGAGGACATCCACAGAGGTCCAGCACTCGCACAAGAAGGAGCCCCACAGCCACGAGTTCCGCACCACCAATGTCGCCCCAAAGGGCACCACCACAGAGCCCATGACCAAGTCAGCACACGCCAGAGAAGTGATAAAGACGTTGGTGAGGGTCTGCAGTCGCTGCGTCCGTCCAATGGCCGCGATCACCAGCCCATTGCCCACCACGATGAGTGTCACCATGAGGGACATCAGCAGGCTCATGCCCACCACCCACTGTTGGGAGAGCTCCTCGGGGCTGAGCTGCCTGGTGCCAGGGGTCGGGTAAGACCCAGCAGAGAGGTTGTGGATACCACCGGGGCTGGCCTGAGAGTCCGTGGAGTTGGATCGGTTGTGAAGGCTGTCACTTAGGAAGATCCATCCATCTCCCATGGCTGTCCGGTGGAGAGCAAAGGGTCGGGTTAGGGCATCCAGGCGGGAGGCATGAAGGCGAAGCGGAGCTCCCGCCTTCTGAGCGCCGGAGGAGGAGGAGGAAGAAAAGCGATCTGGACTCTCCGCAGCTGCTGCTGCTGCTGCTGTCGCCGCTGCAAGCGCCGCCGCCACTTGCTCCGGGGCTTCAGCATGTTTTGGGCGAGCTTCTCCGGCGGGCTCCTGCGCCTAAGACGCCTCCCCACCAGTCCCCTGACGTCGGCGCCCGAGCAGCCAATGGCGAGCCGAGGAAGCTCCCTCCGCGCCTTCGGGGAGCTGAAGGGGAATCTCGCCGGATGACAGAGAGGAGGGCAGGAGCGCCGGGGCTGTTCTGGCAGCGGGGGTGGGCGGGAGGAGGAGGGGGGGTCTCTCGCGGTGCCCCCGCCGGCTTGGTGGGGAGAGGTTGCGGCTTGGCGCCTGGAGTCTTGTCTGCAGGACTTGCTTCAGACCCCTCTTCCTGGGCGTCCCCAGAGAAAGCCTAGAGTCCCTTGAAATCAGAGGCGTCTCACGCGCATTCGCCCCGTAGCGTGTGCGCTTTTATTTCTCAGGCGTTGTCTCGCTGCGCCCGGCGGTCTCTCTCTCTGGAAGCCCTTCGAAGGTCAACCGAACGGGAGCTGATGAGCGCCGCTTCCAGCCTCGGGGCTCTGCTCCTCGGGGCAAAATGCCCTTGGCGCGCCCTTCCTCAACGGGGCCAAGCCTAGAGGGAGAACGGAGGGGGGCCCCTCTCCCCTGCGCCTTCTTTCGAGGTTCGCGAGGCTCCGGCGTCTGAGGCGCTGAAGGAACGGGGGCGGCCGCGACAAGAGAGACGTGCCCGAGCCGAGGTTGGGGCTGGGCCGCCGAGCTCCTCGGAGCCAGGGATGGGTGCGGGAGGCGACAAGGAGTGAGTTACCGCCGCTGCCCGTCCTGGCCCGCCTGAACCGTCTGGCGCTTCCCTCCCTTCTGAGGGGCTCGGTGCCGCCGCGCGCTTAGGTGCCCCGCAGCCCAGCCCGCTCCCTGTCCAGAGGACGCCGGGCGGGTGGAGCGGAGGCGGCGGCTGGCGCGGCTCCCGCCCGCCGCTCTTCAGTGGGAAGCCCACGCGAGGAGGACTCTGAGGGCGAGACCCGGCCCTCCTCTCCTGGGCTCGCGCGCCCAGCAGCGGCTGAACAGAGGGCGGCGACAGGCTCTCCAGCCACTGGGGGGAATAAAGAGCCACCCTGACGGGGCGCCGCTCGCAGCCTCCAGCCTGGCTCAGCGCTTCTGTTCAAAGCTACCCAACCAAATCTTGTAGAGGCGACTCCCATAATTTAGCCGCGTGCTGTGGAAAGACCTCCGTCCGTCTGCCCTGAATGCTTCCTCACTCAGCTTCATGGGATGACTGTCCGTTCTAGCAGCAGCAGTTACATTTCTGTGCCCCTCATCACTACTAAGCGCTCCCTAAGCGGTTTACAATGTTTGTAGCGAAGGGCTCCCAACAAGCTGGGTACTCCTTTTACCAACTAGGAAAGCATGGAAGGCTGAGTCAACCTGGAGCCCTGCAGGGTCCAGCTCACAACGTTGTGGGCGCAGGACTGGCATTTGACCACTGCAGTGTTCTAGGATCTGCCCCCTTGACTGCTGGATCTTCTGAGGGGAAAAAAAAAACAGGATAGAAAGTTAATATTTTATTACTTCTCCTATGGGAAAATAGTATTGCCACTACTGTGGTGTGGTAGTATGTTAGGATTATAATTAATATTATAGGGAGAGAAATGTCTCTGCACCCTTTCTATGTACCATGCACCCTTTTATACACTCCTGTCATGTGTGTTGTTCCCTCATTTTTGCTTACCATTGCTTACCATTTTTCTAAACCCAAAGGTGCAAATGTAACCCATCTTCTTAGGCCATTTCTGCACTAGCCTATTATAGTGCTATTATTCCACTTTCAACATCCTCTGGCATCCTGGGGTTTGCAGTTTAGGGAGGGGCCTTTGATGCCCCTCCCTAAACTGCAAACCCCAGGATGCCAGAGGATGTTGAAAGTGGAATAATAGCACTATAACAGTCCAGTGTGGAAATGGCCATAGAGGAGCTGCTCCAGATCCCTTTTTATCATTTTGGTTACACTTTTCTGCACCCTACCTATGAGTAAATAGGTTAGCAGAAATAAAAGAGTGTGTGTGGACAGTTTTGTTGTTTAGAAACATTTTTTTTTTCCTTCTTTCCTTCCTGTTCCCTCAGCTGAGTTCTGGGCCAGGCAGTGTTGATCCTTATGCTAGTCTGGTGCTCACCTAAATGGGTAAATGACATAACCCTGCAGGTACTATTACTATAGGTAAATATGGCAAGCGAGGGATAGATAGAATTATGGGAAAGGAAAAAAAGTGCTGCAGGTTTCAGCCTGTAAAACAAAAGATGAAACTTGGAAAGAAAGAAAAAAAGATTGCATGTAATTGCTGCGTTTATGTATTCCACACAGAAAGTTCAGCAGTTGTATGAATAAGAGTAACAACATCAGCATTATATTTATTTCCCCTTTCTCTGCACGCAACCCAAGATCTGTGATGATGTTGCTTTTTGCCATTGTAACACAAAGAAAGCAGATTGTGTTGGTGAATGGACTGCTTTACAGCAGTAAGCTTAGTTAAAAGTTCACACATCCCAAGTAAAGATTTCCTTCCTAGCTTCCAGGAATGTTAATATCTTCTTGTATTTGTCAGTCCCAGACAAGAATGAGGCAAAAAACCATCTTGTGTGTTGACGTGAACAGGACCTAACAGTGAATTTCATTTATGAATGAGAAGCTATGAAGATGGGGATCTGATAATAATAAGTCATTCTATACAGACAAGGCCAACCCAAGACATTTTCCTACCTGAAGGAAAAGACAAGATTGTGTCTCTTTCCCATTTTGCAAATAGAAGCTAGCCATATTAACAGTCAAATCTTACTTCAACATGTAGTCGCTAGCTGAATGAATCATGTTATGTTTCTTTGGACCTAACATGGGCCATGCATCCATGTGAGGCAGCTGATCATCTGCTGGATCTATCCAACATGTTTCAGGGTGAACATGACAAACTTGACAGTAATTCACCTATGTAACAAGCTGTAGATCCCTCTTCATGCTGCAGATGAGTTCCATGAAGCTTTATGCCCACTGTGATCATTGCCTTTTAAAGAGGACACCTGGAGCCAGTGCTTGACTTGTGCTTAAATGAGACATATGTGTGCAAACAATGGCTTTCAAGATGCTTGGCACTCATGTGAAGACAGAGCATAGCCAATCCGGAGAGACCAATTAAGCAGATTGGTTGGTTGAATGAATGCAATTTGGCACTCCTGAAGTCAATTGGAAATCCAAGTTATCTGACCCAGTTGGCTCGAGGGCCTCGAAAGTACCAAGGGTTTAATCCAATTTGAATTGTTCTCTAGTGACATAAGCTGTTCTAGGTTTTAAGACTCAAATAGTGTAAAGTGGAAATAACATTGCCAGCTGCGGCCAACATCTAATCAAACATTGCGTAGAGTTAAATGAAATCCCAGAAACAGTTCAGGGCTCGTAGGCCAAACTCAATATCTAGTAGGCATTTCTACATCTAATCAGCCAGGTGCTTCTTTAAATCTCTCACACAGGATTTATACATACAAACACACACATATGAGTTTCTACTTCAGTATGCAGTTTCTGATAGTGGCTTTTGAGAATATACACCATAGCTTGGAAAAGTAACACTTTTAGAACCAGAATTATCAGGGTTCTGTGGGCTATAGTCCAAAAGAATAAACTTTCTCTGTTTTGCTTAAAATGCATGCTATACATGAAGCACTGGGTTCTCATGTAGTATAATTTTTGGAGAAATTCCATACAGTCAAACTCAACTAACTAGTTCAGTAATGAGGTAGCTGATAAATAGCAGGATGATAATTTATTTAGATGTAGCAGAGTATTTTGCAAGGTAATAGATCAAGTGTACACATTGTTCCTGTATAATCATGGCTCTCAAAAGCTACAATCCTCCAGATGTTGTTGAGCAACACCAGCCACAGCTTGTCTGGTCAGTGGTGAGGCATGACATAAGTATTAGTTCATCAATATCTAATGAGCTGAAGGTTTCCCACTGTATGCTATAACCTATTCCAATTTTTTCATTTTAAGTGCTTCATATGTAGCGAATCTATATGGTGTGAAATCAGCCTAGCCTAGATGGGCTGTGAAAGATTGACTTTGAAGCAATGCTTATGACCTGTCAAGTAGCTTGTCTGTGTTTGTCCATTGATAAGCATAATCAGATACTGTTCCATTGAGCAAAAACAGCTCTATATTTACTTAAAGGACATTCCATTCTATTTAATATCTCAGTCATGATGGTCCATCTCTGAAAGGTGGAAACTGTCAAAGTCTTACAAAGTAGCTTAAGGAAAATATCCAAGGCACAGTAATTTAGAAATAAAGCCCATTGACCTCAGACCCATATCTAATGTATCATTAATAGAACTAGGGCTGTAAAAAAAATTAGTACAAACACCTTATAAAATCACAATAATTCATTGTTATGGATAGCTTCAGCAAAATCAACACATAGAATTCTAAGGAAAGCCTTGGACAAAGGGGAAATGCAAATAACAACAACAACATCCTTCAATGTGCTTCATGCAGTACTCCTGTTTCTCCATATCTTTTCTTCACAAGAACTGAGGTAGATTATACTGAGAGATGGTGAAAGCCCCAAGGTTGCCTACTCAAAATGCTCTGTGCGAAGCTACTTTTTAACACTATTTGAAAACAAAGCCTGTTCAGAATGCTGCTGTCAGCACTGTGATTTGAAGCAAATACGCTGCTTAGGCCAAGATCTTAAACATCTTTACCACAATGCAAATATATGTCGGTTGGATCCCACAGTTGTGCAACTGATTGCTCAGAGGGTGGTACAGTCTTTTAACTTAACCACTGCAGAACAGTCAATTAGCTACCTTCCCCCACCCCAAATGAAAAGTGAAACTGAGGGCTGTGTATAAGCTGGGGAACACATTCATGCTACCTCTGAGAAAAATATATCTGACTGCACAACTGTTCTTGTGCTAATGTAGTGCTCCAGTAGGATAATGACTAAGATCTTTATTGGTTAACGCTGCATTGCCAAACACACTTCAAAAGCTGGTTGTAATCTTTAAACACTTCCATGGGGATTTTCCCCTCCCAGCTCTCAAAAAGATTTGGCTGTTCATGCTAACTGAAAAGCCAGAAAGTTAGATATCACCAGCATTTTTTTAAAAAAAAATAAAGCTAGGGATTTTTCATGCTTCTTTTTTGCTATTATGTTTGTGAGACACTTTTCGGGAGGCATATGCACTGAAAAGCACTACAGCTCCCTTAGGGATGTTGCTTTGTGATGTTTCCTCCTTATTCAACACTGTGAAATGTAGATGCAGTAGTGCAACACCCAGTTATTGTTGTGTGTCTTCAAATTGTTTCCAACTTATGGCAGCCCTAAGGCAAACCTATCACAGGGGTTTCTTGACAAGATTTGTTCAGAGGGAAGTTTTGCCTTTGACTTCCTCTGAACTTAGAGAATGTGACTTGCTCAAGGTCGTGCAGTGGGTTTTCATGGCTGAGTGGGGATTTGAACTCTGGTCTCCAGAGTTGTAGTCTAGTGCTCAAACCACTACATTACACCCAATTACACTAGTGTAAAGCCTCAAGAGGATGCTAGCCTATTTCTCCACCATTAAATTTGTGATGGTTTCGGCTTGGTGGCAGAAATCACTGCAGAGCTTAGTCTTGGTATACAATGTCGCAACCTAATAGTGAGTTATTTATCTATTTATGTTCACTATTTATTTAACCCTGACTAAAGGTCAGTGACCTCTTGATGCTTGGTAATCTTGTTCTCCTAATGAGCTTGTGAACTTTGGCTCTGTGTTCCACTTACCTATTTGCGAGTCTCCCTAGCAATTTTTTATTTTGAAGGAAAATGACAAAGTCTACACTTTACAGAATCAGTGTGCATTTATTTCTGAACTCTGCAGCATGCACTGAGTTTATCTGGGGGCAGTTTTTGAACCGCTGCTTTCCTTATCATTCCTTCTCAACTTCCACATTTCTAATGAATAGGTTTAGAGACATACTGTAAGTTCTGTAATGTAAGGCCATTTCTGCACTAGATTGTTATAGCGCTATTATTCCACTTGCGACATCCTATGGAATCCTGGCACTCCTCCCAAAACTGCAAACCCTAGGATTCCATAGGATGTTGCAAGTAGAATAATAGCAATATAACAATCTAGTGTGGAAATGGCCATAGATAACTTTAGAAAAGCCTCAGAGGAAGGCCAAACAAACCTCCTCTGAACAAATCTTGCGGCAAGTGGTTCAAGTGTTAGACTATGACCATTTCCGCAGTATACTGTTAGAGTGCTATTATTCCACTTCCACTGTCCTATGGAATCCTGGGGTATGCAGTTTAGGGAGGGGCATTTAGAATTCTCAGCCAGAGAGCTCTTTGGCCTCAGTACATTACAAACCCCAGAATTCCACACGATGGTGGAAGTAGAATAACAGCACTATAACACTATAGTGTGGAAATGGTCTATGACTCTGCAGACCAGGGTTGTAATCCCCACTCAGCCACTTGGAGACCTCGGGCAAATCACACTCTCTCAGCTTTGGATGAAGGCAAAGTGAAACCTTCTCTGAACAAATTTTGTACAGCCAGCATCATGGAATGGTGGACCACGAGTCTGGAGACCAGGATTTGAATCCTTGCTCAGCCATGGAAATTCACTGAGTGACCATGGGAAACTCACACTCTCTCAGCTTCAGAAGCAGGTAAAGGCAAACCCCTTCTGAACAAATCCTGCCAAGAAAACCCCATTATAGGTTCAGCTTAAGGTCATGATAAGTTGGAAAGGACCTGAAGGCACACAACAACAATAACAATGGTATGTGTTACGTATTATTGGTGAGCTGGAGGAGACAGACAACCAGGTCACCCTGTGTTTAGTATTAAAGGTACAAAATCTGGGGGAAGGATTTGAAGGGGAGCAGGTTAAGCAACACAAGTGCCTGCAGGACTGAGTCTATAGAAGAAGCAGATACAATTGCAGACACAGATTACATCAAAGAGTGAATTATCCATCATATTGAAAGTCATAAAATGAGCCACCAAAGTATGTTTTCAAACAAGTATTCTGGTCTAGGAAGAGAAGAACAAACATTTATATGTAGTCAGTGTATTCAGTCATAAATCTATTCACATCCAGTTCCTGCATCCTTGTACATGCCTTCTCCTAAAAGTTTTAGTTGTTTTGTCCTTGTATTTTTCTAACATCAGCACATTTCCTAATATACATCTTTACGGAAGTAACTTTCACTAAAATACATGTTTTTGTACATAATGTTCTCCAACATGAATTTTTTGAGCTAAGAATGTCGTTTTCAGACATGCAGAATCAACAGTTTATCAGTCCTTTATATAGGTTTGAGAAATGTAAATTAGATCAGTTTGCTTAGAAGGGCAGATAAAGTGCAGTCCTCAAGTATCTACATTTTAGACCTCTTTATGTGTGCAGGAGCAAGTAGTTCACACATGCATGTTATCTGAGAGCTTCGCCATCAAGTGATGACTTCCAGGTGTGAACTTTATTTATTTTTTCAGCCAGTGGTACTGATTTCTTTTTGTTTATTTACTATCTTGCCTTTTTCCCAATATAGGACCAAAGGTGGCTCATAGCATAGACTAAAACAAAGAAAAATTAAAAAAAAAGTTTAATAACAATGAGATATCTATCTTATTAAAAGCAGAATTAATTTAACACAGTAAAAGCACTTAAAACACAACAGTGGAAAGACAACTACAGCATATCTCCATGAAAAGACCCTTCTGATATACCCCAGTTAACCTCCAAAAGCCTGTGTAAATAGAAATATTGGCATGCTTATGGAAGGAGAAAGGATGTGGGGCTAGCCTGGCTCGCTGTAGGAAAGATTTCTATAGCTTAGGAGCTGCTACCAAGAAGACACTTTCAGATTTCTCACTAATGATAGTTGTGAGACCAAGCAAAAGCTGCGAGAAATGACCCACCAGTTCAGTTAATAGTCACATAAATTCAGTATCACTGGTTTTCAAAACGAGTCTTGGGATCCACACCACTTGTGTGGTGGCACAGAGTTTATGTCACCAGACCAAAAATGACAGTGTGCCAGTGGTATTATGCAGATGCCTTGTGTCAATATTAGGGTATTTTTAAAAGTCTCACTGACAGCCCCTGGGAAGAAGGCTACATTTGTCCTACAGGCATGGGACAAAGGAAAGAAGCTGCCTGGAAAGGATTCTTTTCCTGAAAATAAAGAAGACAGTGTACACTCCCCTAAGAAGAAAGTAACATCAGAAGGGAGAGAGCTTCTTAACTATGCCACAGCTCAGTGATCTCCTAGTTAATTACACTCTTGAAGGAAAAAGTGTGTGTGTGTGTGATTAGTATGTATGTGAAAAGTGCTGGTGCATGTGATAGATGAAGCAGGAGCAGGCTCCAGATGCTTCACAGTTGGCTGTCCCACCATAGATGATGGCTAGGCCACTAACATCAAATGGGTTGATTCCCACAACAGTTTCAATGGGCAAAACCACCATAAATGAACAGAAATACTTCATTGATTTCTATATATTCCAACAATACTTTTCAATTGTTACAATTCACATATTCAGAAAATGATAATTGGTGGACATGAATGTATGAAATGACCATAGGCGCAGATAGTTTGCAAATGACTTACACATATGTAGTTTCTGCTTAGGGAAATTGGCTGTTTGCTCTTCCACCACATAACCCCAGGAAAACACTCTGAGTAGCAACAACCAGATGGGCAGCATTTGGGCACTTCCAGATGGACACATTCAAAATAAGCTATTTATTTGGTGTGCTGCTGTTTTTTATTTTATCTATTCAATTTATAAATTCCTTTCATGAATGGGACTCAGCATAGCTTTTAATAAAAATGATGCACATACATACAATGATTTAAAAAAAAAAAGAACACAGAACTTATCAAGTTAAAACAAGTGAGGTCAATTACCAAAGACGTGCCTGAATAAAAAGGTCTTGTGCTTGTTTCGTCTTTTCCTCCTCTGTAGGCTTTCTGTGTAAGCAATATGAGAGAAGCACAGTGAGAAAAGATAGAAGGATTACAAACAAAAGATGTCATCTTCTGGACCTCTAGAAAATTCAGTGAAGGTAGTGGAGCAATTGTGCAATCAAAGTCTCACATAGAAGCACTTTTTATGTGTGCAAGAGCTCTTTCTCTTGGCCGGTGTTTCTTAAATCTGTCTGATGTGGGAAACCAGGAGTTTTTCTTCTCATAATGTGTCAGGGATTGGCGCCATATTTGTGCCCATTGATTACAGATGCTTCTTTGTTTCTTGGGTTCTGCATGTAGCCCCAGGATTGAACTTCGCTCACCCCTTAACCAGAAAATAGGTGTGAATAATGTATGTTTTTCATGTAACCCATAAACGATTCTGCATATCATAGCTTCTCTGTTAGTCTGTTGCAGAAAAAAAAATTAAAAATTTTGCAGATTGGTTAATTTATTATGGCATAAGTTTGTGTGGAACTCTAGGCTATGATAACTATGCTCTAATCAATTGCTCAAATCTTATGGTACTGCAAGACTTTTTGTTCCAACTGCAACAGCGTTGTTGGCCTTTTTTAATGACTTATAGGCTGTCTACTTTGGGGTGAGTGAGAGAAACAAACAGTGTTAATTTCATCAGGCATAATTACTTGCTTGTTAGCATCCATCTGGAACCCTTTTTGTCATCTCATTTTGACATCAAATGTGCAACATTAACCTGTCACGCTGCATGATAAAGTAAAACAGATACCACCTTTTGGAAATGAGGGGAAAAATTAGACTGTTTTGAAATCATGAAAGACATTTCCTGAATGTAGATAGATAGTGTAAAAAGGAACATACAGTAATCCACCAAGTATAAATTATACATATACATACATATTACATATATGGAGTGTTAAAATAAAGCATCTTCTTGATTCTCAAGGCATTACTAACACTATGTAAAGCAATCACTCTGAATTGTGCTCGATTGAATCAAGGGGAAAATGCTACTTTTATAGGGAAAAGACTACTTTTTTCACTGCAGTTGGAGGTACAGACTGGTGGGTTCTGTGGATGCTATTAATTCACCCTGAACCTCAAGAAATTTACCACTCCTGCTCCCTTTCAGGGACTGTTCGGTCAATGTCTGGCTTACTTTTGAAGAACCATCAAAGAAAGAGCAAAGGCCTTTTAGCTTATTACCCTCTTTTCTGGGGTCCCTTGGGGACACCTCAATGTGCTCCAAATAATGGGGAATGGGAATTAGCCAGAGCACAAGCTGTAGCACTACAAGAGGCAGGGCAACCTAGTGAGATCTTGAACCCAATGTTTACGGGGTCAGGCCGAGTCAAAAACAAAGCAGAATTAAATTATAATTGTTTTCTTTATTTAAAAGACAGTCACTGCACACTTACGTACTCACTCACACAGACCTAAGAAAATAAAGGGAGGAAATGCGACAGGGGATCTCAAGAAGGATTTTCAGGGGAAATACTACAACTGATCCTGTAGCCCGGATAGCCAGAAGAAATGTGGCAAGTATGGAGTGGAGATTCTCAGCATGTGGAAGCTGAGGGGAAGGCTCGCCAAATGGAGTGGCAGCAAGGCGGGATGACAACCGTGAGTGATCCGAGGAAGCGCTCAAAAACAGGGGTTCTTATAGGGAGAAATGTGCCTGTAGGGTGGTCCGTTCCCAGGGAAAACAATGGGTTTCAGGTTGGAGACAAAGCCTCCGAAAGGTCAGCACTTAAGATGATTGGATTTTGACGGAGTTGTCAATAGCGCAGACAGTATGCAAATAGGGAGTGCTTGACAGTTGGGTAGTCAGAAGCGGTAATCTCGTCAAGCTGACAGTTTGGGGCGGAGAATCTTTTGTATGCTTGGTGCATACTTAATTTAGTTTCAAAGTGTACTTGCCTGGAGGTCTCCTGAAGCTGCATGCTGGAGAATTACTGGCCTGCCTTGATTTTTCTTGGATTTTTCAGCCGTTCGACCGTGACCGTATGCGTGCTTATCCGGGGGCCTCACAAGCACATGGAGGGGAACAGTTTGTATATCAAATTATATTTAGTAAGCCCTGGGCTCGGACTATGGACTACAGTAACAAGCTGCCTACTTAGACATCAAACTCAGCAAGTACACATGTTATCTAGTCACAGCCTTCCTCAGAAGGGTGAAATGCATTGTATTTATACTTAAATTATAGTAATTACAGTATTTTAAAATGTCCATGTATTGCTATGCAGTAGCACATGTACATTTCATGCAAATAAATGTCATCCTTTGTCTTCTTTCTCCATTTCCTCTTTTGTGGCAATGTCACATGTCACAGGACCCAGACCTACCATGATGTTGCCAGCTTCACCCACCCTTGCTAACACCTTGTTCAAACCAAGTCCTGAAGTGAAAGTCAGCCTTGTGGTAAGAGGAATAACTAATAAAATATGTGCTTTTTCGTCACTAGTGAGTAACCATTGCCAATCTCCTGCTTCTACCTTTAGAGTGTTTTTGCAGAGGTTGGTGGGAGGAACCAAAGCAGCATCTTATCACTGCTCAGTAAAGAATGGCTTCACCATGTCCTTATGTTCATTCTTCTTAAAAGTAACTTTCAAGCCCTAGTTTTCATTCAGCTGACTGAGTCCAAACACTTCTTGCTTAGAAGTTAGCCATTGGTTTATGCTCATTATAGCTCTGGCAGTGAACCCTCCAGAAAGATCCCTTCCTGAACTTTTGTATGGGAAGCAAATGAACTGAATGAAAAGTAGCTTCTTGGCAGATTGCTGGCAATAGAGTCTGAGCAGGGCTGGGCTAGAATGGAATAAATGCATCTGCATCTAACTGTACTTCAGAGATGGTTCTGCTGAATGAAGAGACAACATGGAAGCATACAGTTAGAAGGTATTTTCATGGTTGTCTAGTCAACTCACCTGCTCAGATCCAGGATGCAAGTGGAGCCTATCTGACAGCTTCTGCGAAGGAGAGAATATCATCTCTCCAGACAGTCAGCTCCTCTGTTGAATGATCTTCCCCTGGTGTTTAACCAAATTGTCCTTCCTTGCAATTTCCTCCCAGTGGATTGTGGTCCTGACAGTTGTCCTTTATGAAATGCTTTGGAGCCACCGGTCTATCTCAGACTGTTCCTGTAAATATACTTTGAATCTCTTCAAAATGATGATAAATCTCCAAGCTGTCAGTGAATGCTAAAAAATTCCAAAGAGCTAAGAGAGAGAGAGAGAAAACAAGAAGGAATGGAATCCAATATTCTGGATTCTAAACAAAGCCACATACACCTTTTATATAACAACAAATTAGCTTAACAACATTTCATTTGGGTGTCCAGTAACTAAAATTATGACTTCAATAATAATTAGAAGGAGAATATTGACTTTGCACCAACATTTAAAAATGTACCTGCTTTGATAAATGTTTACTTTGCCAGAGTTTGAGGACATTTCTCCTCCATGTCTGTCTTTGGCTCTTTAAAGTCTCTTTTCATAGCAGGACGACCTTGATCCAATAACCCATTAGGAGGCCACTTGGCATAAAACAATCAGAAATGGCATCAGTCCTTCTTAGTCTGTTTATGTGTTTAGAGCCATAATAGTATTATACAAGCTATTGCAAAGTTCATGTTTGCAGTGTGAATAACAATACTCATGATCAGATGCCTCAATTATGCATGTCAAATTTATGACTATAAAGAACACCTTGCTATTCAAGGTATTCAGTCTTGGGTATTATAAAATAGAACATTGATTTTCTTTGATGGTATTGTACCTGATTTAAAAAAAATTTGAAAGAGTCTTTCAGTGGCATTATAGTTTGGGGAGGAAAGTAAAAAGGCTATATATAGCTTCTGAATCATGATTGAAGGATAGAGCATATGCTTCATATGAAAAAGATTTCTACTGCTAGGACTCTAAACCATGGAAACACTGCTAGTCAGTGTAGCCCAGCATTTCCCAATCTGGTACACCCCAGATGCTTTAGACGAGATCTCCCATCATTCCTGTCCATTGCCTATGCAGGAGATGGGGCTATGAGAGTAGTAGTCCTAAACTGCTGAAGAACTCTAGGTTGGGGAATGTACATTTCAATGAACCAATGATCTGATTCATTATCAGTAGCTAACAATTATCATTTGGGACCATTAAAACAGAAACCTACTTGAGATCAAAGCTACCTAAATATCTTAAAGGCACTAGATCCTGTCTGATATTGGAAACTAAGTAGAGTTAGCCTTGGTTAGTACTTGTGTGGGAGATTGCCAAGGAATACCAGGTGCTGTAGTCTATTATTTCAGAGGAAAGAACTAGTAAAACCACCTCTGAGTATTTGTTGCTTAAGAAAACCCTAAAAAAATCATGGGGTTGCTGTAAGTCAAAAGGCGACTTAAAGGCACATATGTACACACAGTTGAGACCAGAGCCTGGATATTCATGGCTAGTGCTCATAGTCCTGAGAGATTCTGGAAGGAGTAGTTCAAAAAAGTAGGTTTTACAAGCTCTTGTAAAAATGAAAGCATTTTGCATCCCAACCTTTCAAACAACCAATGAGTACATTTATAAGCATGACAAAATGCAAGGAGGAAAAAAGCCTGAAAGAGCCCATAAATAAAAAGACAAGAAATTGTGAATTATGAACAGCAGTGATGCAAACTGAATACCAAATAGAAATGGAAAACAAGCACTAAATGTAATACATGAAGTAGAATTAATTTATCTACAGTAGCTTAATTGTATATTTAACAAAATAATTGTCCTTTCAAATCAATGCCGTGACAACTAACACTTTACAGAAAACAGATGTGGAACAGAAAGTTACTCTATTCAGGCTTTTCTCTTCATGCAAGAAGCACGACAGTCAAAGATCCCAAAGGGAGCTGCATGTCCTAGCCCCATTTTGTTAACATATCTTTGCTAATCCTGTTTTGTGTTGGGGAAGGTATAAAGGGAGGACATCTGCCTGGCTATCCCTCTGAGTTCCAATCCTGATTACACAGGATTGCAGCTCAAAGAGAGAGAGGTCCCCCTTTAGACTTTTCCCAACACACTGACAGTGCAGAGGCAGGCCAGCAATGGCTACAACAATGCAACTCCACATAGACCCTTTTTCTTTGCACAGTATTATCCACTGTTCTCAACCAGGAAAGAAACATCCCCTTCCAGGACTGGAGATGTGCAACAATTATATGTTTGTTCAATAGGGATAAATGAATTTGACTGTCCAGTTCCTCATTTTCCAGTTTTAAGTCCATTTTTCACATCTCTATATTTTTAAAACACACATCTGTGCATGCTCGTGTGTATCTTTCCAAATTTTCCAAATTTTTCCAAACAATTTTACTTCATATAATCTATTTTCCTGTGGGGTTTTTTAACCAGTGTATTCCCTTTTTTGCTCACCCTCCTCTAATACACATGGTTTAACAGGGGAACTTCACCACAAAATTTGAAAAATTGCAAGTGTTGGAGAACTTTTTTTTTCAAATTCAGGAACTGAAAACACGGTAGATTCACATTCTCCAGTTAAATGCTTAGGCCTGAGCCCAAGGTTCCTAGCCATGGCTTTATAAAATATATTCTGAACAGATGCTTGAAATAAGTCCTGGGCTAGATGACAACTGATAATTTTTAATGTGATCCCAACAAGACAGAAATACAGTTGGTTAATATCTGATCAAAGCATAGGTTACTTAGTTAAGAGAGACAGCTAGCATAATGTAGTTGTTAGAGTGTTGGACCACAACTCTAGAGATCATGGTTTGATTCCCCACTCAGCCATGGAAACCCATTAGGTGACCTTGGGCGCATCACATATGCTCAGCCGCAGAAAACCCTACGAGAGGTTCACCTTAGGGTTGTCATAAGTCAGAAGTGACTTGTGGGCACACAGCACGAATGACAACTAAGTAGATAATACAGGGTCTTGGCTCATATTTATTGCAGACAATTTCATGCCACTTCAATTTTTTTAAAAAAAATATTTCCGGTGCACAAATCAACAAAATACAACAAAACCAAATAATTTCTAAAAACCACTGAAAAAGCAAAAGGTTTTAGTGATACCACAAAAAATCAATTGGGATAAGTGGCAAGGCTAGCAATCAGGAAAATGTCTGAGCAAACAAACCATCTTCAGTTGGTAGCAAAAATATCTGTTCCTGAATCCCACCAGAAGTTATTGGGAAATTGGTTGCCACATTGGAGAAGGCACTACTCTGTGCTTCACGTCTAAATCAATTTATGTAGCCATAGTTAGGGATAAAAAAATAATAATTTTATTGTTTTTGAGATTCTCACAGAAATGATAAATTTCACATCTTCCAAGCCTTCTTGAGAGAAAAAGGATGCCTTGCCTTGGAAATCTGGGCATTTTCAAACCTTGGGATACATTTTATATGCATGAAATCATGCATATATTTAAAAAATGCAATTGGCTAAACATGCCTCCAGCTGAAAAATATACCCAAACATTGCTTTAGTCAATGGGGAAAATGTGTACCATTTATTTATGTACATTTTTTGGAAGCATTTAAGTCAACATGTATGCTATAGAAAGTACATACAAATTTCCACATGGGAAAGAAGAAACTGAAAAAACTGAGGCCCTTTTTGCACTACACTGTTATAGTACTATTATTCCACTTTCAACATCCTATGGAACCTGGGGTTTGCAGTTTAGGGAGGGGCATTTAGAATTCTCAGCCAGAGAACTCTTTTGGCCTCAGTAAACTACAAACCCCAGAATTCCATGAGATATTGAAAGTGGAATAATAGCACTATAACAGTGCAGGACGGAAATTGCTTAACTGTCTCAATCTGATATGAACAAACGATGGGACAGGAACAGAGGAGGGGTTAGGAAATCTCCAACACAATAATAACTGAGAGTTTTTCAGTCCTAGTAGCCCTAACTAATGTAGTCAATGGTGAGGAACGCTGAGACATGGAATTCAACAATATTTGAAAGGTTGCATGTTTCCCAGTCCTGGGCTGAAAGGACTGACGGTTAAATTGGGTGATACTTTCTTTCTTTCTTTTTCCCCCTCTTGAATAAGCATAAGAAGCCTAAAGTGGATTTAGATCCAAATGTGGAGGAGCAGGGACTGGACTCTCCACCACCACAGTTTTTGTTACCATAAACTGAACTATTAAACAATAAATCACTTTTGGACAATACAAATTGCAGGTACTGGAACCCAGTCTGAGTTAGGACTAGACCAGGGGCAAATGATTTTAAAGCCCCCTAATCTTTCTTATGCGAGGGTCTTGGACTTGCATCCAGGGGATTTGGATCCTCCCTCATTACTCTAGAGTAAGGAGGGGAAAAGATTTAGTTGCTAGCCACATTTTTAAAGTGTTAAGTCTGACGATAAAGTTGTGGCTGAATCAAGGAATTAGCAAGTTGAATCTTGTACTCCTGTGATGAAATCAGAGTGGCCTTAGGCAACCTACTCATTCTCTTTCAGCTTCACAGCTCACCTCAAATCTGATATATGGGCAATTACAGTGAGATGATGGTTGAGACTGTGTAGTCTCAGTTAGAATAGACTTTACCAATCAGTTGTTGAATAGTGAGTCAGCATGTAGGTAAATCCCACCCATTGAATGGATCTACTCAAGTCAGGACTAACAGCATGCATTAGGCCTTTATTCCTTTATATCTCATCTTTTCCCTTGAATTGGGACTCAGCACAGTTTGTTGTTGTGGTGGTGGTGTTGGTATAACTTCAAGTCATTTCTAAGTTATGGTGAACCTAACGTGACTCTCACAGGGATTCTTGGCAATCCAGTATTTATTCAGAAGGAATTTAGCATTGCCTTCCTCTGAGGCTGAGTATACCTTGTCTGAGGTTACCTGTGGCTAAGTGTGGTTTTGATCCCTTATCTCCTGGAGATTTGATCTGATACTCAGACCACCACAACACATTGATTTCAATGCAGTTTATGAAACATTAAAACCAGAACAGATTAAAATCACACATAAAGTTCAGTAAAACTGTGTGTGTATGTGCCTCCAAGTCACTGGTTGATTTATGGTGATCCTCATGAATTTCATAGGGTTTTCTCAGCCAAGAAATACTCACAGGTAGTTTCACTAGTTCCTTCCTTTTTTAAAAAAGCACTCTATCAAATAATCTATTGAATTAAAACTATTTAAAAATTTGTTAAAAGGCAAGATATACAAACCATTGTAATCAATTCCTGAAAGCCTCTTTAAACAAACAAACAAAAACCAACCAACCTACCTACCTCACCTGTCAATGGGAGGACAGCAAGGAAGAGGCCATTCCAGTCTCCCTAGAGAGAGAATTCAAAGTTTGGGAGAAAGAAAGCAGCTATCCTGTGTATTCACCAGCTGTGCCTGGGACAGTGGTGGAACTGAGACATACACATGGTTGGCTGCCTGGGACAGTGGTGGAACTGAGCATACACATGGTTGGCTGCCTGGGACAGTGGTGGAACTGAGACATACACATGGTTGGCTGCCTGGGACAGTGGTGGAACTGAGACATGCACATGGTTGGCTGCCTGGAAGCACCATATCAGGAATGGGCAACATGTAGCTCTTTAGAGTGTTAAGAGTGTAGCTAGAGTGTAGTTCCCATCATTTCTTACCATTGGCTATGCTGACTAGGGCTCATGGGCATTGCAAACCAACAACATCTGGAGGATAGCATTGCTAGGTTTTTTAAAATAGCAATAAGGAACAGTCAAAATTCATGACACGCAGGGATATCTATCAGGAAGTAACTATTGAGAACTTAGTAAATACTACATAAATATCAAATAAAGGTTAACCTAGCCATATGTTCCTCTAAAATTAATATGTTGTCCTGATTCATAAGTTATACCATGCACACTTTCTGTTTTTGTGAAGATACCGGATTTTTTCGTGTGTGTCTTGTTCAGCCTACGTAAAAGGAAAAGATTTACAACCCTCAAACAGGCAACATCTCTTACAATAAGGGACGCCAGCCAGTCCTATAAGAAACAAACTTTCCAACCCTCTACTAAGGGAGATCCCTTATAATAAGGAACACCTGACAACACATTATGTAGCCCTGCACTATGTAAATGTTAAAGCTACCACCAGACTTACCTGGAGGTGGGGTTTTGGGTCAGGGCAGTCACGCTGGGCTTCCCTTCTCCTTCCCAGGAAGCCTCCTGGCTCCACTCTGCCTCCTAGGAAGGAAATTGCTGGCAGCCAATGAATTCACATGTCTGATTTGAATTCATTTGCTGAGGGGAGCTGGACCTGACCTGAGCTGACTGGATAGGCAGTCTTCACTCAAATTGGGTGCTGGTATGTATATTACCCCATGCTTCCAGCTCTCAGTCAGAATGTTCCTGACAGTCACTCAGCTGCCCACCCATGTATTCAGTGGGTCTGTGTCTAGCATCAGTTTTTGGGGGTATAGAAGTGCTGGAAGGGTGTGGCTTTGGCTTAGTGGGTGGTTGCCCTTGCATGGGCACAGGAGAGGGGATATCTGTAGTGTGCCTGTGTATTTGCTGGTGTTTTGTTTTGTTTTTTTGTCACAACTTGTAAGGGGATATAGCCTGGGTCCTGGATCTGTGATTACTGTTACTGGTGTATCCCAAGCATTGGTATGGTATGGGATTCCCCCCGGAGCTCAGGCGTGCAGGGCAGAAACAATTGTACACAGCACCAGAAGGACATGATTCTCCACACTCCCTGGCAGCAGGAGAGGCCACCAAGAGAATTTTCCCCGGGGGTGGGAGAGCTTTCCTGTTGTCCTAGCAGTTCCAGTGGCAGGCCAGAAGGTTGGGCTCATTGAACAACAGATGGGTTGATCAATGCCCAGATCTGGACCTATGCATGTGCCAACCCTACCACCAACTGTAGCTAATAAAGTTGTGGCCTTTGTTTTTCCATCTATTAGGTCAGTGTGGTTTATTTGGCAGTGTCTCTCACCCCTGAACATACAAATATTATCTGGGAGGCATCAAGGTCCTTTTCTCTTGAGTGATTCTCTATGGATGCAAGCTGTTCTCGGCAACTTATGCAGAATTAGGGAAGATATAAAAGGAACTGAAGAAAGCTTGCCAGGGGAAAGTTATTTTAGTAAACAAACTTTCCTCCATTTCCTAGTATTCTAGGACATTGCTTTTTAAATCCATAAAATCTTAAATATTTTGTAAAGGTACATCCTCATAATTCTTGATGATAGAATAAGATGTGCTGGGTTTGGAACATCAAGTTCTTGCAAGACACTCATGCACACACACAAACACACAATGAATTATTAGCCTCCCTACCTCAATTTCACATAGTCTGCATAGGGTTCATTCTAATTGGTTATTTGTCCCCCCCCCACATTTAATGACTCTTCTTGAGACTTGTTGCCACTTCATGTCACTTCCCATCCAAACACTGTCCTGACTTGAGACTTCAAGAAAAAAGCAGCACATTTCAGTTAATTTGTGGGTATCTTGTCTGTGAAGTGGATTGTGATTTTAGACATAAGGGTGTCTAATCCCATGGTGGCTCTCCCCATTTTTCCTCTAGATATGTTGCTTCACATGGGCTGCAATCCAACATCCCTCTCAGTGTAGTATACATACATACTACACGAGTGCTATGCAACCCCCCATGTCAGTGACTAGCTGCTATTGCACAATGTGCAATACATGATGCACAATTACATTTCAAACTATAGGATGCACAACTGCAACACATAATATAGAATGCACAACTTGAAAAGACAAGCACAGATTAATATTCTGTCTATGCAACCCTACTTCCACTGCTATCAGCGGAATACATCCATTGTGTGATGGTGACTTTTTGTTCCACATGCATAGCGTAATTTTTACACATGTATGTTCCTAACAGTATTTTATTCAGGGTCTCATTTCCCCCCAGTACTTCCTTACGATATTTAAATTACTTTTGATCTCTCTAGAACATTAGTGCTACTGCCAAAAACTTTTTATTTGTCCAAACTCTCTAAAACTTTAGCACTATTACAACATTGCTCTGAACTGCTGTGAAGGTTTCACTGTGTCCCCCTCTTACACACACACTCCATCCTTTCCCGTGTCACCCTCTTACATATATGGACTCTTTTTTCCTCCATCACTCTTCTCCAATGCTTCATTTGATACCACAAATGTACTGAGGGAAAACACACTACAGTAGCTTATAGAGGTTTTTGAAAAATATCTTCCTCAAACGGGATGACAAATGATCTTGGAGATGTATTGGGCAAAGGGAGAAATGAAGTAAGGGCAAGTGGAAATACAAATACGTGCTTGCAGCCCATGTCATAAGACACTTCCAAAAAACAAAATGAACTACAACAACAGGTGTACGCTTGGATTTGGGACAAGATAAGTAAAGGGACAAGGAAAAAAATGCTTCATTCCACTAAAGAGTAAAAAGTGGTGCCAATTAACAGAAATTACCAGGAAATACCCTAGTACAAGAGAAATGTGGTTTGGATCACAGAAATAAAAGCAATATAGCAATGAAAACCACTGTATCCTGATACATTTGGCCAGTCTGGATGAGCCCATAGATTGCTATGGGGACTGTAAAGGCTATTCAGCTTAGCTGCTCTTTGAGGGAAAAGTTTATTTCCTTTTAATAGGTCACTTCTGAGTCTCCTCATTGTTTGTTGTAGCCCCCAACTAACAGTCAACAGTTGTTTGACCATGACCTAAAAGAACAATGATAATTGCAATCTGTTCATTAAAAAATAATTGGTCCATATAACTCAGTATTACTGACATTGATTGGTTATGACTCCCCAGGGGTTCAGGCCTGATTCTTTTTTAGCCCTACCTGGAAATGCTGGGAACTGAATCGGGGACTTAAAGCATGTAAAACATTTGTTCTACCACTGAGCTACAGTCTGTCCCTTTAATTAATGTTAATAATTCAGTGACCATAAAACCTTGAAATAAATGCATGGTGCTTAAATCATGGTGTTATGCCAAGAAAACAAAACTAGTTGAAACTTCTCACTGTGAACAGAGTTCATAAGAAGAGGAAGTCTCACCCTTTGGTTTTGCTCATTCATTTTTTCCCCTTGCAAGCCAAGCTACAATAAAGTGCTAACTCTAAGGGACTGATATTAAGATTATCTGTAGCCTACTTCTGCTCAGCAAAAAGTTGAACTCAAGACAAGGCCAAGTTGCGGGGGGGGGAGGCAATCAGGATTATTCTAGTTTCAAATTAAAAAGAGTCCTACTGAACTCAGTTGGTTTAGGACACATTTAGGATTGCACTGTTAGTGAATGTCATGCAAAAGAAACTTCGTTAGATACCTAGAGGTTCTCTGCATTATCAGAGTTTTCCTCTGCTTCTTCCTTCTACTGATGTTTCAGATTCAAACCAGTGTTCATACTCCTGAGGAAATCTGGTCACTTGTGGGGCTGGAAAGAAGGGTAACAAATCATTCAAGATCAGATAAGGTGCCCCCCCAATCTGAACTCTTCGGGTGTAAGAATGACATCAATACTCTATGGGTGTAAGAATGCAACCTATATATATTCCTTTACAATGTTTCTTCTTGTCACTTTTGAAATACAGTAGGTCCCCCATAACTGCATGACTAGTATCCACCCACAATCTGCTCCAGGGCCATGGCTGCCACTGTTACCAGCTGAGCTCTACGCTCTGAGTAGCCAGCTCAGAGAGTGCACAGTGAGGCACAGATGGGCTTCCTGTGCCTCTCTCAACCTAGGAAGAGACAAACACTCCTTCCTCAGCAGAGAGAGGCACGCAACACCCAGCAGAGCTCCCAACCATGCTTCTCTCAGCAAGAGAAGGAGAGAGACGCTCCTGTCTTAATGGAGACAGGCAGATAAAGCATGGCATGCCTCCTTCCCTTTGTGCTTCTCTCAGTCAAGGAAGGGGATGGACACTCCTGCCTTGGTGGAAAGTGGTATGCAAAGAGTGGCATGTTATCCATGTTTTTTGCCATCTGTGTTAAGTCTGGGAACATATCCCCCACAGATATGGGGGACCTACTGTACTACTACTCACTCTTTGTGAAGGCATGGAATCTACCAAAACTTCAAACCTGGCCCTTCATAGGTGTTTGGAAATAATTTGTTGTTTTCAATCCATTCAAACCATGCACAGAAAAATAACAAATGTAAACAAGAACTAGACTATTCATAGGATGAATACATCAGTTCCTACCACACTTATTGCAATAGGTCTGGGAGCATTTTCTATCATGTTGTTCTACAGAATAATCTGCCAGCTATCTACAGTGAGCCTTCCTTTATTGTGACCTCCATACATGTAATTTCCAGCTCATAAGAATCATTGTATTCCTGTACCTAAAATGGTGATGACGTGTGTGTGGATGTGCTGAAGCATCCATGCCTATGTCGTGGCCATTAAATATAATGGGATGCGAGCATTCACATTTTTCCTTATTTGTGGAATGGAACTCTTGCATATACAGGGGGAGGACTGTACTTCTTCATGGCACATAAAAGTGCTTCCAATCAGTGAAGGCTGCACATTCTTTCTAATTCAGATTTGATTACCTTTCATGAATTCAAAAAGTTAAAATGATCGTGATTGTGTATCACCTCAAAACATGGCTCTGATTTTAAAGAACAGAGTGCAAACCAAACATATACCAATTTTTATGAGTTTTGTTAACAGCACCCTGAAACATGCTCCACAGCTTGCTGACAATTTTGTAATGTTGTTGTTGTTGTTGTTGTGTGTCTGCAAGTCATTTCTAACTTATGGTGACCCTAAGGTGAACTTATGACAAGGTTTTCTGGGGGCTGAGAGTCTCTGACACACTCACGGTCACCCAGTAGGCTTCCATGGCAGTGCAGGAAATCAAACCTTGGTCTCCAGGTCCAACATTCAAACCACTACACAACATTGGCTCTCCTTTGTAACTTTCAGGCTAGTATAATTCTGTTGATACTCTAATTGTTCTATTTTTCTGGGTCAATGCAGCTATGAACACTTGTTATTTCCTTTTTCTTTTCACTGCTAAATCACAAATAGTACCTTGATGTCAATTTGTCTTGCAAATTCATGCTTGATACACAAAATATGGTTTTGGTTTCTCTTCTTCTTGTATAAAGATTGGAATCTTTCCTTGCTGAAGCATAGAAGAGTTATGTTTGGGGCTACAATCAGCCAAAAAACTAAACTAAACTAAACTAAACTAAAGACCCCTGGCTTTCTTGTTGCTATAGAATGCAGCAAGAGAAGTCTCAAGTCTGAAGAATTGCTTTAATGACCATGCCTGGCATTCTATACTGCACTCAGTTACTTAACCTAGAGTTACAGATTCCTAACTGCTCTGTACTCAGTAAGACAATACAGTCTTACTGTATGACTATGTAAATGCTCCCCAGCCCTATTTTAACAGCCATCAGCCATACTGGATAAAGGCGGTCCATTCAGCTGCCAATCAGGGTGCAAATAGGATTACATTTCTGTCCCTCTCCTACCAGGAAATAAGGCTGTAACAATCAGAAGTAGTACCCTTGTTTCAATTCCTTGTTTCAACTTCATTCACCATTTAGAGTAAGTCAGAATTGTTATCCTCCTTGCACCACGATTGGCAGCCAAACTGACCTCCTTTGTCCAGTGTGGACACTGACTCTTAAGGTGCGCTTGGGGAGGTCAGCTCAGGAGACATTACTTGGTTATGTCTACATAGCGAAGTAGCTGATGTAGAATATTGTTGTTTTTCATTATTCACCTTAAAAGCATTTCTTTTCAGGTGCTTTGGAACTGTGTTTTTACAGCATTCTTCTTGGCTGATATGGTGACACAGAAGCAAACATTTCCCTCTTTACAGTTCAGAAAAGGTACAACTTGTTAACAAGCTGCCCATCAATCATGGGCTTGAACAGACATTTACTAATCCTCTGCACAAAACCATAATCCCCACACATTTTTGTTTGTCTGTAATAGTTCTACTGTCAATAATTAAGCTGTAACTATCTTCCATGAATGAATAGCCAAAAGCTATCCATCAATGCATGCACTGTTATCCTGAACTAAACAGAAAAGACTTGTGTTGTTCAGTGACAACAGGAATTGTTTTTCCTGTTCTGATGCACTGTCCCCCATCAAACTCTTCAATTACTTGATGAAATCCATTTACTGTTTGGCATTGTATTAACGGTGGATGTTTTGTCAGTTACACTGTTCTGTCACCTTTGACTATGGCATTATTTTGTTTGTGTGGTTAGTTCTGTTGTTCAGAAGAGAACTTTGAAAAGTTACTGTTTTGGACTGCAATTGCCAGGTTCAATTCACCATGGCTCTGATCATCACTAGTTTGTGCTGGGGTGTTGGGAGTTGTAGTCCAGCACATCTTGAAGGCACTAGATTGGGGAAGGTTACTGCAAGCTGTTTATAGCATGGGCTGTCTTCCCTTAGAGCTGATTAACAGACCACTTTGATGCGCCTGGCCCACTTTTGTATGATTTGATTCAGTTTCACAAAACTATGAAATCAATCAGGGCAATGAAATGGAAGCATGAAAACTAGGGATTAATGGTAATATACATTTTTAATTATTTTAAAGAAAATTAAATATTGTTAAAGTAAAATTTAATATTGTCAGAGATTGCTTCATTTCAGAAAACTCATAAGTGACACTGGACAGTTTTTGAATGTACTGCACTAATATTTTAAATACAACATTACAACAAACAGAGGCCATAAATTTTATATGGTTACCATATTGATGCATGTTTCCAAGATGTCCCCATATGCATAAGCTAGCTGCAAAACTAGCCTAAATATCCATAGAGGAAGAGAAATGCTTTTCATGAATGAATATACAGAAACAATGGCCATTTCCACATGGGCTTAAAAAACCGGTGCAGAGCATCCCTCAGAGACGACATCTGCACCTGGAAACGGACTGGGTCGGACTACTTTACGTAGTGCCGCACTTCAGTCCGCTCTGAAACGACCCGAAGTGGTCATGCAGTGTGCTTTTTAAAAACCTGTTTCTTCAGGTTTTTAAAAAGCACGAAGCTCGCCACTCTGTGCCACTCCGTTCCCGCGCTCCGGTGCAGATTTGCGGGCTCACACCAGGGCAGGCTTTAGGCTGGTGAGCTTCAGTGGTTGTTGGAGAGCCTCCACCAACCGGAAGTTGCCATTTTTGTCCCCAAAGCAGTGTGGAGCGGCGGCCATGCACTGCTCCGAAGCAGACTGGACCCGAGCGTCGAGCCAAGAAGTCGGGTAAGTACCGGACCGGGGCAATTCCATCACCACGTGCGGAAATGGCCATTATCTGTTTGAACTGTACCTTTTCACAGAAATTGAAAAGATGAAAGAAAATGCGTGAACCAGGTTTTTTTCCCCTGAAGAGTTCAGTTGGACACAAAATGTGCAGCTGGAAAAAGAAAAATGTACAGTTGGACACAGTAGGCTTATTAAGGGTTTATTAAGCATTTACATGGAAGGGTGAGAATGTACCCATGTTACTTTTTTTGGACTACATGCAGGCTAAGGGATTTTGGGAGATGTAGTCCAAAAAAGATAACTTTTCCAAGCAGAGACTGTGCCAAAACTTGATACTAAAGAACCACAGGAACTCTGAGCAAATGGAATGCAATTTCCAAGCACTTTTATGCAAACATGAGCAAAGAAAATAGTATGTTAGATCCAGTTTTGGCATAGTACATGCAACTGGGCTGGCAGATGAATAATTTTTTGTCATCTCTTTCACATGGTTGCCCACCTAGTCCCCTAAAAATACTACATAGAGTGTTGGAAGGACACAGCGGGATGGAATGAATTGTCAAGGTAGGGACAGGGGAGGTCCATGGCAGGGGGGAAAGGCACCTTCTGTGAGTACAGCCATTTCTTCCCTCTAAGTTTTCCATGTGTTGGTGAGGGGCAGGGATAGGGTTAATGCAATCCTGATTACCCTCACTTGAAGGTAAGTCTGTCTGTGTTCAGTGGGAGTTAACATTCAGCAAATAACACTTAAAATTGCATTTTAAGAATCCAGATGAAACTGGGACACAGATGAAACCTAGGACGCATGTGGCCAAGCAACATCAGAATGTGGTCAAGATGGCAAAAACTATTAATGAAAAGAAACACATAAACTAGGATAGACTGCAGCAGTTTGCTTTTGCGGCATTTGAAGTAAGCTGAGGACAAAGGAGGAAAGTAGAATGTGGGGATGGAAACTGAACATTTTTAAGACAGCTGAAAAAGTAGGACAACAAAGGATTAATCAAGGCTGTCTCTGCTAAATCAGGACAGTTGGAGGTTATGTAAAGTAAAACAGCATCCACAGCTTAGGTGCACCATGCAAGATTTGTCCCTGTGGGACATGGAATTCAATTTGAGATGTCTGGAGCTAGCATAGCTGGGAAGAACTTTTGCCTGCAAACTTGGAAGACTCTTACCAGGAACAGAACAGGGATGGAGAACTCCCTCCAGATGTGGTCAGACTACAGCTCCCATCCTCTCTGACCATTTCCATGGTGGCAGACGCTGATAGAAATTGGAATCCAGCCCCACCTGAAAGACCATAGGCAATACTGGGCAACTTACTGAACTCATAAGACCAATCCAAAGGGAGCTTGAGGCAGCTTTTTTCATTGCATTCAAATGTAGAATTCCTTTGGAATTACCTGCATCTCTTACACATGGAGAATAGTATGGAAAACTAATGGTATCAGAAATGTGTTAGGAAAAGGATAGGAAGAAACAAAGCTGATAAGCAACAGAGGGAAAGGCAAGCTTTGTGTTAAAAGATTTGACACTCCAGGCTTGTGTTGTGGTTTGAACATTGGTCTATGACCCTAGAGACCAGGATTTGATTCCCTGCTCAGCCATGGAAACCTACTAGGTGACTTTTGGTGCAATATGCACACTCAGTCCCAGAAAACCCTGTGATAGATTTGTCTTGGTGTTGCCATAAATCGGAAGTGACTTGAAGGCACAGCAACAACAATAATGTCTGTGCTTGTGATTACAGAGATATTTTTTCTTGCAATCCTTTTCTCCTTCTGTCTCTCCCCATCTCTTATTCTCTGACACTGACATCTTGCTGTTTCATACTCTTCATCAGTAATTCCTTCAAAAAGTCTCTATGGCTTTTTAAAGTGTTCCATTCAAGTGTCTTTTCTTTCAGTGCCTTCCTCCATCTGAGAAATAAAGCCATACAAAGCCCTTCCATAAACTCTTCTATATAGTAATTCATTTTTACAGAAGAGCTTCCCGGGGCAATTGTTGCCATAGCAAGAGTTTTATTTTATTTTTTTTAAAAGCTTGAACTCAATCAGAGCATAACCACTTGTGCAGCAGCCACTTCTGTATCTCATCATATCAGGAAAGTGATATTAGAACAGTTTGAATTAGGTTGAAAGAGAAGATCAAAGCCTGTCAGGAAAGATTCTCTCATCTAATTTTTAAGTGACTATCTGAGTGAAATAGTTAAAGTCCCACACTATCCGACTGATTGGTGCATGTGCGTCTGTGTCTGTGTGTTTGGATGGGGAGCTTCTTTGCTGATTAATGTCACAAACACTTGGAAATCTGCAAGAGAAATTTACATATCAGCTTTCCATCTCATAGGCATGAGTCATGTTTATGGATACTGTCCAAACCAAAGTTAAGCACTTCTGTGTGCTTAAGACTTTCATTAATATCAACGGGACTACAAAATGTTTGCATGACCCTAAAAACTACAGAGAAAATATATGAAAGCAATATCTCTGACTGGAAGGCACTGTCAAAACTACTTCTGATTATTCCTTGAATAAGAAACTCCTATGAAATTCATGGGCTTGCCATAAGTTGACAGGCAACTTGAAGGTATGTACATGCAGTGGTTCTGACCAAATCCAGTTATTAATCCTAACTATGGTAGGTGCATGAAACAAATGAAATTTAGCTAAATTTTGAGCTACAAGGCTCTCATTTATCTAATAGATCTACTCTAGTTGGGTCCAACAGTAGGACTGAGATGTCTGCAGTCACGTAGGGACGTGGGCTGGAGTGGGGTGATTCGCCCTGGGTGGCAATGTTTTTGGGGCATCTCAACCAGTAGCCACGCCCCTGTATGCCCTGGCCATGCCCCCATGCACTGCAGCCATGCCCCTGCGCACAGTGGCCACATTCCTCATGCTGTAGCCCCGCCCCCTCCACACAGTCCAAGCTCCGCCACTGGGTCTCTGTGCCTTGGACTGTCTACAAGTCTACATGCTTTGCACATAGGAGGTCTCACACTCAGGGTGGAAATCATGCAGCTTTCCAGATGTTACTGGACTATAATTTCTAGCATTCCTTACCAACATCTAGAGAAGCCATATATTTTTCATCCTTGCAGTACCATCTTCAGATGGGGCTATGAAAGACCCTTGTCTGAAACCTTGGAAAACTGCTGCCAGTCACTGTAGAAAAGAGTGAGCTAGATGGACTAATGGCTTGCCTCAGTATAGGACAACTTTGTAGGATCACTTATCTGTCTCAGTGTACCTAAGCTGTGGAGTTAGAAGGTGAAAATAAATTCCTCTGCAAGAAAGCTTACTCCAGCCAAAAGGTTCATCAAGAAATTACTGTGCGATGAACTAAAGATAATAGTGCCTTGTGGTCCTGTAAAGACTGAACAATTTCATTATGGCCTACTTCATCAGATGTGTGAAGCATTATCCTACAATACATACATGCATATACATTCATGCCTATGGTTAGTCATGTGATTGGAAACAGTTAGGTCAACCCAAATTTTAGTTATATGAATTCACTTGTCCTGTGTTATCCCTTTCTAATTTAAGTGTAAACATCCACTTGTCCAAAGTTCTACTTTGTGAGATCCAGGTTGGGAAACCTGTGGTCTTAAGATATTTATTTGACAACAAATGGCATTATTCATACAAATCTGATCATTCTATCATAGCTACATCATGCCTGAAGTTCCCATCACTAATCATGCTGACTGGTTTAAGATGTTTCTTTTTTGGCCCAAATCATAGTAATCCTTGTCCTTTCTTCTTTGTCCTTCAAGATTCAAAACTTCTGTTTCTTAGATGGGTCAAAATCTAGCTGGTGCTCATTTCAGACCGGCCCACTGCAGGGAAAACTTGAAGTCATTAATGCAGAGATGGGAGACCTTTGGCTCTCCAGATGGTTAGAACTTCAATTTCCAGCAACTGGAGTCCAACAACATGTTGAGAGTCACACTCTTGCTCTAGATACTTAAGATGCTAACAAACCTTTAAGCAAATGATACTATGCAGCACTTGATCTTTTCCCACTTCCATTCCAAGGCCCTGGAAAATAGATTTATATGAAATCATGTTGTCTTCAAAACAACTCTGTAAATTAAATTAGACTGAGAGTGGCCTTGTTCCCACTACTCCCCCAAAACAAACCATAAAGATAATTCACTTTTTAAATTTGTGATCTCAGTCTTTGCAGAATCTTATGGGAGCATGTGGAATGAAAATGTACATGAGGGAGCTCTGTGAGATGGTTAAGTTTTAAAGAGAGTTTTAAAGTTGTATCTCAGTGAAGAAGGAATCAAATTCCAATCAAATTCCTAAAGCCCATTTCAGGTCAGCACATTTATGTATTTGGTTCACTATTTATATCTTTGGCTCTTAATGAAAGCCTCCTGCTTTTCTGAGTTTTAACTCCCACTGGCTGTAATGAAATTTAAAGTAAAAACAGAAATGACAAGTGTTCTGAAATCCTGGCCTTTTACTACCAAAAGCTAAGCTGATTGCTGTTAATCATGTATGCTAGCATCACAACAAAAGTATTCCACTTGCATGCATCACACTTTTTAAGGAGAGTTAAACTTTTGAACTTACTTACATTTTCTTTACTGGAAATTTAAGAGAACTTTATAATATGTCACTTATAAATTTATAAACAGAATCAAGTGGAGGCAAAGAAGCACTCCTGAAAGGAAACAGGTTAATGATACCAGAGTTTGGAAAAGCAACTTTTTTTGGACTATGATTTACACACACACACACAGGCCATCTGGGTAACGTATGGATAAGCACTTGGTTCCAAATCAGTAAAGTTTCTAAACTCTATACTACCCTGTGTCAGATCCCAAGAGATAGATCCTGTATTCTAAAGCAGGCTTCCTTCCTAAACCTCATGGTCTTCAGATATATTAAAATATAACTCATGTCAAAGTTCATGCTGTCTGGGTTGGTTGATGTACTGTGAATGGTGCCAGATTAGAGAAAATCACCCTAAGAGTTTCACTTCAGGCCAAATCAGGAAATTCATTGTCCTTCATTTCTTAAATTAGAGTCATTATCTGGTAATTCACGATCTGCCAAATGCAGGGGTCCATATGGTATTATAGTGCATTTATTCAACTTTTAATTGCTATGGTTCCACCCTATAGAATCCTACAGTTTGGTTAGGCACTAGAAAACGTCGGTGGATGATCATTCTAAATGTCTCTTTGTAAACTGCCAGTCCCAGGATTGCATAGAAATGAACCACAGCAGTTAAATTAGAATAATAGCACTATAATTCTGTAGTGTGAATAGATCCAAGGACTAAATTTTCAGGTTTGCAGACAAATTGCTCCCTAGAGTTGTGGGGGTTTAAGCTGTTAATGGGGGGGGTCTTTACCTTTTAATGTTTCTAACTTAAATTCTCAAGAGCCCCAGCCCTAGCATGACCAGTGGTAAGAGATTATGGGAGTCATAGCCAAAATGGAGGGCTTAAGGTTCTGGCGTTGCCAGGTCATGAATTTTCCAGGTCCTGTGATTCTGTGGCCAAAACCTGAGACATAGGAACCATGCCTGCTGATGTCACAGAGGTAAGGCATAGTAATGTTATTAAACGTAATAATTAAACTACAGTTTAATTCAACAATTCAACTACAGTTGCTTAAAGCATGTCATTCAGATAAAAAAACACATCTAACCAATGAGATAAAACAGCTAGGGGAAGAAATATGAGGTCACCTTAGAACTTGCAATGCCACTCTGAAGCAGCCTGCAACAATAACAGAGGTCAACATCACATCTTTTCTTTCCAGGGCTGTACTTATGCCCTGAGACTCCTCCCCACACCCCAAGAAGAGAGGTCAGACATTGAGGTCTGAAAACCCTAGAAGGCTGCCCACCCTAAATTTAAGGATAGTTAGATACTTTTGTCAGCTTTAGGAGTCTAAGCAGGCAACACTGAAGGGTAAAACCATGGATCTTGATCAATTCATGCTACTGAGAAAGCAAACTCCTTCAGCTCTAATGTTTCTCACATTCAAAGTTGTAGGACAGTCCTTTTATTTAAATGAGACATTTGTTTATATGAGACATTTTTGCCTAGATTCATGACTTGGTGTAGTTTACACCTCATGGCTGACATTGATCCACTGCCATGCCATTATTCTCCTCCCGGTTACAGGTCCATCTGGACTCTCTGCCCTCATTCATTATCTGGAGCATTAAATCTGCCCCCATACTCTTCCACTGACCTTTGTTGTCTTGACAACAGAGCCATGTTTTGTTGCATAATATTTTACCATGCCCTTGAAACTGAGGCAGAAATCCATGTTATTTCAAATATCATGTGAATGGGAGTATGGTGTTCCTCTGACCTGAGCTATTTGCTATGATTCAAATGGCTAATCGCCCCCATTTTATTCCATTTCCCAGTTGCTACATTGTGGGAAAGAGGTGAAGTGGTCATACAGTCAAAACATGCAATGCTAGCAAAGGCCAAAGAGGAACGAGGAAAAAAAGAGAAAAAACAGGAAATGGCAAAGAAGGAGCAAAGGTTGGGATTACCCCCAGAAAACAGGGCAAACCTAGCTAACCTCTTTGCATTTCTCTCCTCTGTTCTATGCCCAGTTTCATGGTATTTTTTAATTGTCTGTTAACAGTTTGCTTGCAGTATATTCGCTCTGTGTATCCACAATTTATGCAGAAACAGAAGATATTCATAATCCCAGAATTTCTTTTCTTTTCAGCCTTCACAATTGTGGTGAACAATTTGAAAATTAAACAAATGGAAAGCAGTTCAAGGAAGACTGGCTGTTTAAATGCTCATGAGAGTAGGGATAGAAAGAATAGTGAGAATATTTGAAAAATGACCAACAAATAGGTTTCTTGAAGAAAATCCTAGATGAAGTTTGGAATGTATTCTACACAGAAAACACACGTATGTCTTTTGGCACGGACAATAGCATTTTCTGTGCAGAAAATAATATTTCTGTGCAGAAAACAGCATTTTCTGTAGACAAATGTCATTTCTTTGCAGAAAATACAATTTTCTGTGCTAGAAATAAAAATGCTTCCCCTCCTCCCAAGCATACAGAATAAGCCTAAAACTGCTAATATTTTTCTCAAAGTGTAGTTTTCAACAATTTTCTCACAGGAAGAAGAAAATGGTAAAATTTTTCATTCTTGTCCACAGGAACAAAATTTACAGATTTATACCCCCACAGGAGAGTAGGCCCTATATTACTGAATCATAGAATCGGAAGAGACCCCAGGGGCCATCGAGTCCAACTCCCTGCTACAGGAACACCCATCAAAGTATTCCCAACAGATGGCCATCCAGCCTCTGCTTAAAAACCTCCAAAGAAGGAGACTCTACCACACTCCAAGGTAGCATATTCCACTGCCGGACAGCTCTGACTGTCGGGAAGTTCTTCCTGAGGTTCAAGTGGAATCTCCTTTCCTGCAGCTTGAATCCATTGCTCCTTGTCCTAGTCTCTGGAGCGGCAGAGAACAAGCCCGCTCCCTCCTCAACATGACATTCCTTCAAATATTTAAACATGGCTATCATGTCCCCTCTTAACCTTCTCTTCTGCAGACTAAACATACCCAACTCCCTAAGTGATTCCTCAGAGGGCATGGCTTCCAGACCCTTCACCATTTTGGTTGCCCTCCTCTGGACACACTCCAACTTGTCAATATCCTTCTTGCATTGAGGTGCCCAGAACTGGACACAGTATTCCAAATGAGGCCTAACCAATACAGAATACAGTGATACCATTACCTCCCTTGATCAAGATACCATACTCCTTTTGATGCAACCAAGAATCGCATTGGCTTTCTTGGCTGCCTCATCACACTGCTGACTCATGTTCAGCTTATGATCTACCAAGACTCCTAGATCCCTTTCACATGGACTGCTATCCAGCCACGCGTCTCCCATCTTATATTTGTGCATTTCATTTTTTCTGCCTAAGTGTAGGACTTCACATTTCTCTCTGTTGAAATTAATTTTGTTAGCTTTGTCCTAGCTCTCCATTCTGTCAAGGTCATTTTGAAATTTGATCCTGTCTTCTGGGGTATTAGCAACCCCTCCCAATTTGGTGTTATCTTCAAATTTGATCAGCATGCCCTCCACTCCTTCATCCAAGTCATTGATGAAGATGTTGAATAGCACTGGGCCCAGGACAGAACCCTGTGGCACCCCACTAGTCACTTCTCTCTAGAATGAAAAGCAGCCATTGGTGAGCACCCTTTGGGTTTGGTCAGTCAACCAATTACCAGTCCACCTAACAGCAGCCCTGTCCAGCCCACATTTCAGGGTTCTTTAACCTTGCCCCCCCCATTGTTTTAGATCACAACTCCCATACTTTCCAGCTTAACATAGTCATATTGCTGTTCAGTCCAGAATATCTGAAGGGTGCCAGGTTGGGGAAGGCTGCCTTGTCTTCTGTCCTGCTGTGGTTCTTTCCATAATAGTCTTTAAACCCAGCTTTTCTGATTCTTCTGATTTTTAGCAACAAGTTTCCAAAATGCACTTCTTTCTCTTGCCCTACCAGTTACCCTAATTATTCTATTAAATTTGTTTCTGGAGCTTTCGAATTGTTTGACCAGCTCTGCCTATAGGTAGGAACCTCTTTATTTGTTATAAACTTGTCATTAAGAACTTACAGAGATATTGCAATGTGGGAGGGGTGAATGAGGGCATTGTGCTCCCTAATGAGAATGCTTTCTCCTCTCAACATTTCCCTTCAGTCCCCAAATTCATTGCATTGCAGATGAGCATTGGGAAATACAGTTTGGGCTTCCAAAGTAGGGAAGAGGGGAAGCATATGGTAGAATCCTGCTAAACTCCAACACACTTTACAAACTTACTAAATCTTTGTACGTGTACAAGAAAGCCTTTTCATACCTGTACTCTTTGTGTGCAGCTGGACTCACCTTGGATGCATGTGTAGCTGTGCATGAAAATTCATTCTCAACTTTGACATTCACAACTTTGCTGACACCATACAGACATTCAATAGTTCATCAGAGAAAACCAAATTTAGAAATCTTGGTTTTTGCAAGTAACTTCTGCAAGTAACTTTGAAGAAATATTCTTCTTCAAAGTATATTTGAAGAAATTGTATGCAGAGAGTTTCTCTGCAAATTTTTGAGAGAGATCATGGCTCATTAGACTCTTCCATTCATTAATGTCCTTGGTATTGTTAATGATTTTACACAATTATTTCTCATGTGGAACATATGGTATCTTAAAATGTTTTGGGTTTTTGGCAGTTTTGCAACATGCTTTCTAATTAAAGTGTATTAATTGTGGTTTATTTTTGTCAAAAGTTACATTGTGTTTTTTTCCCACAAAAACTTTTTTTAGTGACCACAGCCCAAATCCTTCTGCTCCTCCATCATGAACATTATCTCACTATGCAGCTACATACACTCTTTTCTGTGGGTTTTTTTTTCCTGGGGGAGTGATCTTTTTTGGTTTTGTTTTAATTTTGGCAGGGATACTTTCTGAAGTGATCAGCCACCAACAACATGCCAACTTGCCACAGGAAGCTAATGAGAGTGAACAAGAATCTTTGGTATGATTTCTCTTTCTTCACTCTGACAGGAGTACTAAATGCTGGTGCTTGGTAGAGCTGCACCAGCCTACATCTGTGCATTAATAAATAAACAATAGGAATGAGGGAATTAAAAAGAAGAACCAGGGAAAACCCCCACAGAATAGAAGGAAATGGAAGATTTTAAAGGGAGAATCAGTGAGGAAGAGAAAATATTGATACTGCACTTATCTACTAAAAATTGAAACTTTGGTTATGAACTCAAGGTCATATTTTAACCCTGCAGTCTCACAACAACTCTGTGTGTGATAATGAACACTTAATGTGCTCCTCATTACCCAACTTTCTCACATTCCAGATCCAGTGTTGTAACCATGACACCATACTTGCTGTTGGCTTGTATACTAGGTAGATTTACATTGTTTGTAAACCAAGAGATTATAAGGAAACAATGTGTAGATTAATATGCATGTAATATTGTACACCTGAAACAAGAATTAGTATTATTTTAAATAAGATTAGCTTCCCAAAGCCTGAGATTCCTGAAATTTCAGTGTTTGAAGTATTATTTTAGTCCCTGTATAAAGAAATTCAGTCACACTTAAGTTCCTTTGAAATCCTTGAGACAGTTTAGCAATGGCAACCAAGTTAAGTCCTACTGATTCCAGTAGATTAGTTATGAATAGGAATGGTTCTGTATAGTGAGGTCATAAAGTCTACAGGTTACTTAAACTAATCCTTGCACAATTAAATATCTCTCTCAACCCCCCCAAACCCAAATCCCCTTAAATATACCCTCAAAGTACTCACATTCCTATGACTCAGTCTTTAATCTAAAGGCATCTGATACTTGCAAGGAAAATTTCCATTTTATTTCCATAACCAGAACAACCAGGAGAACTGGCTACTAGTGGAGGATTAACCTGAACCAAACCCCCTGTGACAAACCCAAGGATCCATTTTGAATACTTAACTAGATAATATAAATCAAGAAGGGTATGTATGCTTCTGAGCTTGCAAAGAGACTATCATCAAAGCTGTAACCTATAAACCTACCTATATCTTTGTCTGAAGTTGCCTTTTGAAGAAACTGCATTGTAACAGCAAGAAGGTCATATAATTTCAGGCCACATGTATTAAGGTAGTGAAAATGAGTGAAGTAATGGGCAGATTCTTTTCCACATTGGAAGTCAACAGTAGGCCATACCTCAATTGCAAAGTATAGTCCTAGGCAGATCATAGAAATGCAATTTGTTTAGACTACAACTTCCAGAATTCCCCAGTGGTTGGGGGGATTAGGGTTTCTCCAAGCTCTGGTTTCATGTTCAGTTCCTCGTATCTCTACTTAATGATAGAACTTGAATAGATGGGGTAGGAAGACACCTGACTCAGGGCCCTTTCACATCACTCAGATACAGCACCATGATTCCACTTTAACTCCTCTGGCTGCGTCTTGTGGAATGCTGGTGTTTGTAGTTTGGGGAGACACTAGAGCTCTCTAACTGTTCCTCCCTAAATTACAAATTCAAGGATTCCATACTTACCAACTGTCCTGATTTGGCAGGAACAGTGGCAATTAATCCTCTGTCATCACACTTTTTCAGCCGCTTTTAAAATGTCCTAGTTTCTGTCTCCTCCTCCTATTTCCCCCCTTTGCCTTCAGATTACTTTTATTCCTGCAAAATGTGTTCAAGAGGCAAAAATAGTTTAACTCAGGGGGGAGAAAAGAAGGGAGGGCAAAATCTTGAGTTTTCCAGTAGACTTAGGCGAAAGCAAACTCCTGCAGTCTCTCCCAGCTTCTGTGTTCTTCCTCATTAATAACTTTTGCTATCTTGACCACACTCTGATGTCACTTGGCCTCCCATGCCCTGATCTTTATCTGTGAAATGTGGAAGGGTATCAGATTTGATCCGAGGGAACCATGATGGTTAAAATGGAATCATAGTGCTATCATTGTGTAGTGGGCAAGGGCCCTGAATATTTGGCAAGCAGATCCCATTTGAAGCACTGAACAAGATGGGGATCACAGCATGCAGGGAGGGGGCAACTGAGCTGCATGGCCACCAAAAAGCACCCCTTCTACTACTGTTTGGCATGGAAGTTGCTATTGGGTATCAATAGATTATTATATATGCTTTCCTGGAATGAAATACTGATTAAATCAGTGCAGAATTGCAAACACACTCCTGTGCCAACCTGCTTATTACGGTTATAGTCAACACTGAGATTATAAAATATTGTAGAAGAAAACTTAGTTCTGTAATTCACTTTTTTTCAATGGTGAATTTGTACTAGCCTCTTATTTCACATAATATGTGATACACTTGGCAGGATATGGTGAGTGAGAGTGAATAAAACAAAGATGGAAGTCTGGTGCAGAAGGAACCTCCTTCAGAGGTGTGAAATCCAATCTGAAGTTAGATAATAAGAGTGCCAGGAAAATGAGGTTCCTTTGATTTTGTGATGCTGGAAACTAGAAGATTATCAAGAACAACTCCAACATGGCTTTTGTTCTTGTTCTGCTAATCAAGAAACTGGATGCTGTCCCCACAATAAAGCACTCAAAGCCTGCAAGCAAATATGACATCAACAAGCCCGGGAGATGTTGTCCAGAGATCCTGGAACCTAAAGGGCGTGGGCAAGCTTTTGTCAACATTCAGGACTGGCATCAATTAATATAGAGAAGAGCAGTGTGTCATAAGCCAAATAAGTATGACACTTGAACTCTTCCCATCTGTTTGAAAATATTCTCTCAGCTAGTCACAAATTCACTAGAGAACTACTAGTCTCTGACAGGCAAGGAAGGTCAGGGTTCCCAGAAGTGATCCTTCTTGAAGAAGATTCACCACAAATAGCATAATGTTTACAGTATTATGGTACAGAATCGTTTTATAAATAACAACAACATAATTTCTCTTCCTTTTTTTTTCTTTTTTGTCATGTATTTGCATAAGAATAAACACAAAACCTTTATATGAATTGTAATTAAGTGATGAATACATGCAGAATTGTATAAAGGCTGAGAAAGCTATAATTACAGGCAGCTCCTGCTTCAACATAAATAGCATGTATAGTCTACAGACATATGTTGTGTTTGTTCCCATCCAATGGTAATGTTGCCCATGAAGGGATTTCATAACATGTGAAGTATCTGTATGGAACAGCTTTCATCTTCTCCTATCAGCCATCCCCAAGGATTAATATAATAATGTCACAGACACAACTCTTACAAATATGTGACCAGTAAGCTTGTTTTTCCACCAATGGCATTGCCTTTCCATGATGGTGGGACTGCATGCTCCTATAAGGCAAGAGGATATGATGACAGCAGCTTTGTTGGAAGGATCTCTGATGTCAGACAGACTTTTGTTGAGGAGCCAGACTAAATGTGCCAAACTGGGCAGCAGCAGTAGAGGGAGGTGACACTGATGGGGGATCTCTCAGTGACAAAGACAGTTGCACCATAGCTAACACTTGTTAATATTGCACAGAAGGAGACACGGTAAACCTCTTTTGGAATATCTTTCACCATGAAAACCCAATGACAAGACATTACAAAATTAAAGAAGAGATAATGACAGAAGATGAAACTCCCAGGTTGGAAGGCACTCAGTGAGCTACTGGGGTACAGCAGAGGACAACTGTGGCTAATGATGCTACTGGACTCAAGCCAAAAGGACGTTCAGCTTTTGAGGTGTTCAAAGGCAAAAGGAAAGTCTGAAGCTGTACAACACATATTATAGGAAAAAGGAGTGTGAGAAGCATGAATCAGGGGAAGCTAGACATACTAAAATAAGAAATGGAACATGTAAACATTTCAGTACTTGGGGTGGGCAAGCTAAAGTTGACATTTTGAACCAGATCATTGCATAGTGTTTTACTTAGGCAATGAAATCTAAACAGAAATGAGATGGCATTAATAGTGAGGAGAGATGTAGCAAAAGCTGTCAAAGGATATAATGCAGGTCTGACTGAATCATATCAATAAAATTTCAGAGAAAACCCATCAATAGAACCATAATCCAAGTTTATGCTCCAACTACAGATGCAAAGAAGAAGAAGAAAATGAAAGATTCTGTGCTAGACTCCAGGAGGAAATTGATCACATACCAAAACAAGACTTCTTATTATTCCTAGGTGATTAGAATGCAAAAGTAGGAAACAGAGCAGAATGAAAAATTGTGGAAAAATTGAGCCTAGGATCAGGAAATTAAGCAGAAGAGTGACTGAATTTTGTGAAGGCAACAGTTTGTTCATAATAAACACATTCTTCAAACAACGAAAGAGTCAACTGTATACATGGACGTCTTCTGAGGGCTAATATGGAAATCAAATAACTGGATGCAGAATATGAAGACGCTCTATTTTTTCTGCAAAACCAAGACCAGGAACAGATTGTGGCACAGACCATGAACTGCTAATATCAAATATTAGAGTAAAGCTACAGAAGAACACTAAACAAATCATTGTGTCAAAATACAACCTGAAGAACATTCCCAAAGAATTACAAGATAATGTAAAAGAAAAAGCAAAAACGTCAGATTGCATTATTAAGCCTAAATGACCAGGAGCCAGAAGAACTCTGGACTGAGCCAGGGACATCATCAGGAAAGGATGCAAAAAGATGCTATCTGTAGCCAAAAGAAAAAGAAGCCTCAATAGATGACAGATGAAACTCTTCAAGCAGTTAAGAACAGACAAGAAGCAAAGTAAAAGGTGACAGAAATAGAGTCAGAACCCTGACTGCAACTGTTTAGCAACTTGCCCACAGGGACAAAGAGAACTATTATAATAATCAATGTGGAGAAATAAAAGATGACAACAAAAAAGGAAGAACCAAATACTTCTTCCACCAGGTCCAAAAATCAAAGGGAAATTTAAACCAAAAGTGGGAATGCCCTGTGACTAGCAGATGAATACACTGCATGATCAAGAAGAAATAAAAAGATGATGTAATTGATACACTAAATATAAAAGAGATGAAAGGATGACAGATTCAATGAAGGAAAAACCACTTCAATATGGACCTATAATTTCAGAAAGTAAAGTGGAAGTTGCACTCAGAGCACTTGGGAGAAATAGATAAATCACCAGGAACACGTAGCATACCAACAGAGTTGCTTCAAGCTACAGAGACAGAATCTACTATAGTTCTAACTAAAATCTGCCAACAAATATAGAAAGTGTAAGAATGGCTCACAGATTGGAAACACTCAATATACATTCCAACCCCCAAGAAAGAGGACACCAGGGATATCAGCAACCACAAGACCATTGCATTAATTCCCCATGCAAGCAAAGTGATGCTAAAACATTCTACAACAAAGTCTTTTATCATATACAGAGCAAGAAATACCAGATATCCCAGCTGGGTTCAGGAAAGGGACAGGTGTTAGGGAACATATCGCAAACCTACACTGGATAATGGAGCATACGAAAGAATTTCAAAAGAAAATTAGACTGTGCTGTGGATCACTCTTAAAGAAATACTTCTGCCACAATTTTTGACTGTCATGACACATAACCTGTATTAAGGACAAGAGGCTATGATAGGACATAATCTGGAGAAATGGAATAGCTTCTAATTGGTGGTGGAGGAACAAGGTTACATTTTATTATCCTACCTATTTAACTTATGTGCTAAACATATTATACCTAAATGAGGATTACACTCAGGCCCTTTTCGCACTCTGTTTCTAAAGCGAAAGGGCCC
>CAOLHI010002577.1:0-244740 GCA_948474755.1 Ctenosaura bakeri
CATCAGTCTATGTAAAAGAGATGAGAACAATTGCAAGTTTCCAATCTGTAGGTTTTGGTCTTGCAGTTTTCAGAGCAATAGCCATGTTAGCCTGTAGAGGAAAAGAACAAAGCAAAGGGGAAAAAATTATAGCATCTCAAAAATGAGTAACTGTAGTATGGTAGAATCTTCAATGGAAAACAGCCCATTTCATCAGATGCATGAAGTGTTGCACAATATGACTGAAGTGCATCTTTTATAAAGGATAAGAAAGGTAGATGTCAATCACTGTGTACCTATCAGAAGTGTAAACAGAGGATGTTCAGTGTGTGTTCACCAGTGCAAATGCCATTGACGATAGGGCCATTAAATGGACAAGCAGGGATTAAAACAACAATAATGTCTTTGGGACATTAGATGTGTCAGCATAACAAATGAGGATTTTCTCTGAAATATCTTCTGAGTTCAGTTCTTTGTCTCCCCTGTCACCTTGAGCCAAATCCAATGCAGTGCATTCCAAAATATATCAATTCAGAAATGATTCCCATTGAGTACAATGGATTTTAACTCCTGTGATACAGAACTGCAGCTTTAATTTCTATCTTCTACTTCATTATAGCAGCTAAACAGAGAAACATTCCTTATCCTTGTCTGTCTGTATCACTTGATAAATTCAGGTTGGTGAGAAACAATTTTTAAGATAATTGAAAGAAGCCTGGATGCCCTTGCTGTATACATAAATCTATTAGTCAGATTTTTCAAGTTTTCGAAATGATATAAAAAAACATACCAGAGCCAGCATGGTGAGTGTTGGACTAGGGGCGTTTCTGCAGTACACCATTCTAGTGCTATTATTTCACTTTCAACATCTTGTGGAATTCTAGGGTTTGTAGTTTATTGAGGCAAAGAGCTCTCTGGCTGAGAATTCTAAATGCCCCTCCCTAAACTGTAAGCCCCAGGATTCCATAGGATGGTGAAAGTGGAATAACAGCACTATGGCCATTTCCACACATGTTGAAAATGGAATAATAGTACTATAACAGTCTAATGTGGATATGGCCTATAACAATGTAGGGTGGAAAGGCCCTTGGACTCTGAGACACCAGGGTTGGAATCTCCACTTGGCCTTGGAAACCCCCTGGGTGATCCTGGACAGGTCACACTCTCTCAGCCTCAGAGGGAAGCAATGGCAAACCTTCTCTGAACAAATCTTGCAAAGAAAAAAACACATGATGGGATCACACTTAGCATCTTCATAAGTTGGAAACAATTTAAAGGCACATAACAACAACAACAAAGGTAAAACCTATTGACTTGAGCGGAAAGTGAAATGAATTTGCACACAGTAAACCATATTCACCTATCAAAGTGTCATCAAACTTCCTTCAGGAAGGAAACAGCATCAAAATTTCTGCAAGCAGTCTCCAGTAGAGTTGGGTAAATTTTGAAGAAAGCTATGTTATAATCAAATTTAAAAAATAAATTGTGAAGATCCCTTTTGTTCAGTTTCTCTGTTCTCTATTATTATGTTTGCTACATCCTATTTCTGTATCAATCTGCAACTGTTGTTTGTAACTAGCCACATGGAAATTCATACAAATACCAGTACAAAATCATACATAAGTATTCCTTATATACATATTTTATATCTATTTGTATTTTTAATATATGCATTGTATTTTTAATATTTAATCTAACATACATGTTTTCCTCAATTAACATATACTGCTTTTGTGCACACCATTCCTTAATTTCATGTTTCCCTTTTCCTAATAATAAGCACATTTTTGTGTGTATTTTTTCAGCACTGAATGAGATCACAACATTTAGACATGTGTTGATCTTGTGGTGCAACTGCATTTATTGTTTCATGTGTGAACGCAGAGTATGAATTAGGTAGATTCACATCAAAGTGGAAACCAAACAAAATTTTCATTCTTCCTTCAACTCTAATGCTCTTTTTCATAAACAGAGGCCCTTTCCACACACAGGTGAAGAAACGGGGGAAACCACGCTGAAATGGAGCTTACCTTAAACCCGGTAAGTCTGTCGTCGCATGAAGCAGTGCGTTTTCGCTGCTCCACACTCATCGACGTCCCGCGGCATCCTGCATCTCCCAAAATGGCGTCTTACAACTGGCGGAGGCTCCCCACCATCCGGAGAACCTCGCCAGCTGGAAAGCCCGCCCCTGGCAGATCTGCAGGCACGCCCTTGCACGCGCCTACAAATCCACACCGGGCACTGCGACGGGGCTGCGTGTGGCTGCACGATTGTGCTTTTTAAAAACCACCAGAGAAGTGGTTTTTAAAAAGCACATGGCGCCACCACTTCCGGGTGCCCTAGCGTGGATTGGGATGTGGAACTACGCAAAAGTAGTTCATCCCAATCCACTTTACGGTGTAGACGACCTCCGTCAGAGGTCACTCTACACCATTTTTAAACCCCCGTGTGGAAAGGGCCAGAGAGTGCTTTTGATTAGAAAAATAACATGGTATCCATGGGCAGCTCTGCACACCTCACGGATGTATATGTTCACCAAGTAAGCAATTTGTGATGAGGACATATGAATGACTACCTTCACATGTATAAAATTGCCAATATGTTAAAATCAGCCATGTGAGCACTACTCATATGCTCCAGGCTTTCTAATGGGTACCTTCTTCCTATGAAACTCACTTTCAGATGAGTTGCATACAGCCCCTACAGTATAGGTAATCAAAAGGACATTGTAACCTGCCCTATTAAAGACTGCCTTCTTCTAAGAGCTTTCTGCTGCCAGTTTTGAAACTGCTGAGTTCTTTCAGCTTTACGTTCAATTTGGAGGTGAGTGTTTCCAAACTGTTGTTAAAACTTTAGTCTCACTACTTTTTCTAAAATAATAATGTTAATCTATTTTATATTTTACTTGCACAAACCACTTGTAAAAGCCTATGCCCTAAAAGGTAGCCTAAAATTATCAAACTACTAAAGTAAGCTCTTGTGGCTGCACATGCATGCAGAGGTATACATGTCATGATGGATACATGTCACAATAGACTTGTGGGTTTCACACTGGCTGCTTCACAGGCCATGAGCCCTATGACTTTAATTGTCATGGCAACAACCTATAGATTCCTGGTGTTGGTAATTCACTGAAGCACTAGAGCTTCCTGGCTGAGAATTCTAAGAACTCCTCCCTCAACTACAAATCCTAGGATTCCATAGGACTGAAAGATGGCAATTGGAGTGGAATCATAGTGCTATAATTGTGTAGTGTGAAAGGATCCCAATAATCTCTGACAAAGGCCATTTTCGCATTAGACTGATATAAGTGCTATTATTCCACTTTGAACATCCTATGGAATCCTGATGTTTGCAGTTTATGGAGGAGCCTCAAAGGACCCTCCCTAAACTACAAACTCCAGGATTCCATAGGATGTTGAAAGTGGAATAATAGCACTATAACTGTCCAGTCCAGAAACGGCCCACATCTTTCACTGTCTTTCACTTAGCCCTTTCATTATATTGAATTTCTATTTATTTGGTCACAAATTATCCATTTGTTCCATCTCACTGACTAAAGCAAAGTAGGCAATAAGTAGACTTCAAACCAGTATTATAGAAATAGCTCTTTTAATTCTGCAACCTCGCCAGCACTTTCTGTGTACAGACAGAGGGCTAACAGTGCTTTGTGGTATTTACAGGGAAAATGTAGAGTGCTAAATAATCACCACATGTCGTGGGAGGAACTTCTGTTTTTTATTAAACCAATCTGGTATGGATCAATGATAAGGGGGGCAGACTTGCCTCAGATGGGAAGGGAGAACTTTGAAAAGGTTCTTGTCGTCAACATTGATCTAAAATAAAGGTCTGTGGGAGGGAGAGCTAAGATTCTGCGCACTAAAGGGCATTTGTTCCCACAATGAGCAGAAGAGAAAACCACATGTGAATTGGGACAGATAGGCTTCTGACTTTACAGAGAACTTGTTTCATTTCAGAAGTGGGAAACCTGCAGCCCACAGATCATATGGAGCCATTGAAAAGATCCCATGTGGCCCTTGGGCTTGGGAAAACCCAATTTCCCTGGTCCTTAGTCAAAAAAAAATTCAGCCTAAGAACACTCACATTGGCCAGTTTAGAGAACTAGAAGCTATTTGGGGGTTAGTCAGAAACAAGCTTAAAATATATGAAGACAGCAGCTAAAAATGAGGAAACATCATTTCCAGCCTAGCTAAAGAAGGAAAGTCTTTCAGTACTTTGGAAGATTTCAAAATGGTGGCACTTGATAAAAGAGTCTCCTCAGAATGCATTTTGAACAATTATCAACTGTGCAGTATTTTGCTTGAGAGATGTTCTTATCCTTTTCTCTGTTCTCTGATTCTCCTATGCAACATCTGAGATCATATTGCACACAACTCATTTGCCATACTAGAAAGAAGCCTATTGGATTGGTAGGGGGTCATTCAATAAATTTTGGGTCCTCAGGTAAAGCAGCAAACGGCACCTCACCACAGTCTAATGCAAGATATCTGGTACCTAAAACCAGCCATATCATTTTGGCACCTGAGGCCAGAAAAACCCACAGCACCACTCTCTCTGCCTACCAATAAAAATACAATAACAGTAAACTAACTAAGCAATAATTTGCACTCATTTCACAACATCTAAAATCTACTGCCTAAGATGGCTTCCTCAGCCTTCCTAATGATAAAGCCAGCTCTAAGGAGTGGCAAACAGGGGATGGCCTGGAAAGGGTAGTTTTCAGAGAAGCCATTTTGTATGCTCCTATCCATCATTGTTCCCGAAAAAACTCTGCCACACATCACCTGTTCACCTAGAAAACCCCAGTTTGGGTGCACCTATTTGCCAGATAATGTACAGTTTGACCCTATACATTAGGTGAACTGAATTCGGGTGCCCATTTACATACATAATTATAGCACTATATTTTACTTTAAATACCATAACAACATCCTGTGGAATCCTAGGTTAGGGAGGGGTACTCAGATTTTTGGCCAGTGAACGATACTGCCTCATCAAACTATAAACTTCATGATTGCAAAGGATGTTGCCATGTTAAAGTAGAATATAGCGCTATGCAGTGTGCCCTTGGTGTCCACTGAGGTTTGGCTCCAAGACCTTCCATGTGTTACCCTGACTTCTGGGGGTCCCCTGGAGGACACCTTTATTCGCTTCAAGAATGTAACAGTTGGGGAAATTAGCAGAGCACTGGCTAAAGCAAAACGAGCGACAGGGTGACCCAGAAGAATCTTTTACCCAATGTTTACAGGTTCAGGCCAAGCAAAAAACGAGACACACGTACTAATAAATGTTTTTTATTAATAATTGTGTTCTCACGCATCAACACACTCACGCACACAAGACCTATCAAAGAGGGAAAGAGGTGAAAATGGATAGGGGATAGGTGATACTGCACCTATCCTGAAGTCTTCAGTCTGGGAAGCGGCAAGAAGGGACCCTCCAAAACTGGGTCTACTTATAGGGTAGAATGTACCTTGAGGGCAGGCCCTCTCTTGGGAAGAACAATGGCCAAAACAAAGGGAAAAATACCGCACAATAGCAATATGATAGTTTGCATGATTGGTTCATGCAGATGGACCTCGCCTTCGTAGGATTTTCCAAGTCAGAGTTGCTCAACCTGGGAAAAACCCAGTAATCCCCTCAAGTTGGCTATTTGTGGCTGAGGACCCTTTGTTCATGTGGACGTGTTTAACATGAGGTCTCCTTGGGAAACGAGACTGGGGATTTTCCTGGCCTTGACCTAGTTTCAGATGTTCAAGCTATTTGTCTATACACCCACCAGGGCAAGCTCTCTGGCATGGTGGGCATATTTGATATCAATTTTATATCTCTCCTGGGATGGAGTCGGCCATTGGGGTAACACGTGGATACCAAAATCCATGGATGTTCAAGTTCCATTATATACGATAGTATAGTAGAATTACATAAAATGTAATTACATAAAATGGCAAACAAACAAGTGCCGGCGAGAGTCCAAGGATCTGTGAAATGGCAGGAGGTTACAACAGGGTATGTCTACACATCAGTGTAGTTCTCAGCATGCAGCAAAATCAAGGTTTGTTTTTTGGATTTTTTAAAAATATTTTTGAGCCGTGATTGGTTGAATCTGTCGATACAGAGGACCAACTGTAATTGTATAGTATGAAAAGGCCCTGAGAGTTCTCCAAAATCATGAAAGTTCACAGATGAAAACCAGGACATGTGCGGCCAAACAACATTAGAAAATGACCAATATGGCAAAATTATTAATAAAAAGGAACACATAGGTTGAGAGAGACTGCAATAGTTTGTTTTTGCCTGAGTCTACTGAAAGCCTTCCAACTGTCCTGATTTGGCAGCAACAGTCCTGACTAATACTCTGCCATCCCCTCTTATAGCTGCTTTAAAAATATCCTAGTTTTTCCCTCTTCCTCTTACTTTCCCCCTTCATCCACAGCTTACTTCCATTGCTGCAAGCTCAATTCAAAGTGCACAAATAGTTTATACAGTTTAATTTTGCAGTGGGGAGAGCAGAAGAGTGGACTGAACCTTACTCTTCCCAATAGTCTCAGCAAAGGCAAACTGCTGCACCCTCTCCTAGCTTGCATGTTATTCTGCAGTAATACCTTTTGCCATATTTTGCCATCATGCTACTTGAACACATGTCCCTGTTTTCATCTGTGAAATGTTGGAGTGTGTGTGTGTGTATGAGAGAGGGAGAGAGAGAGAGAGAGAGAGAGAGAGAGACTCTTAATAGGCCTATTTTTATGATTGCGGAGAAGTAACCCCTAGCACCCTTGTGTATGCAGTTTGCGCACACATACAGATATGAGGAATATACCTGAAGGGAACCTAAAGGTAGCTCCTACTATGGCTAAAAAAAAGGCGATGTGCTACTCTAGAGGCAGGGTACATTTGACAGCAAAGGTTGAGAAAAGACCCCACAGCATCATATTTTGCATGTGGATTGCGGGGAAGGCATGGATATGATCATTAAGAGGAGAGACAAAGATGAGACTCTAACAGCCTCTACAAACAAAGGCCCAATCTGGTGCTGCAGGAAAAAAAGAAAGAAAGAAAAAACAGAACAGCACAAAACTCAAGGGGAAAAAAAGCCCTCCGGGAAGGTCTAAGCACAAACCAGAAAAACAAGTAGCTTCTTCAAACTTCAGTTCTGTTCTGCAATCTGAAGCAGTGCATTATATGCTCAAGAATAACAGTGCCCTTTGGAGTGATACATTTGCCCTCTTTCCCATACTGACCTGTTGATTTTTGTGGCTCCAGAAGACAGCATCTCAGTGCCCATTATTTCAGATGGAAGAACTGAATATACTTTCTTAGTGAGAAAGAAAACAAAACTTAGTATTACAGTTCTTGTATCTCATGCTTCCCCTTACCAGAAATCTGAAAGAAATATGGTGTCTCTTCATAAACTAGATAGCTCACACCATCCAAATCATATGTGGGCAGCAGCTCTCTAATGGTGTCCTGTTAAAAATTAAACAATGTAGCTATGTTTGTTAAGGCCATTATTCTACATTTTTCAATGGAAAGCCCATTGCTTCCATCAGCTGAGACATTCTTGTTTTTATTCATTTTATGCCAGCCCTCCTTCTAAAGGACAGCCATCAGAATAGTATTGAGGCAGAGAGCAAGGTGGTATTAGGAAGACCATCAAGGCTTCTCACCCTGCACCTTCTTAAAGTACTATATATTCCCACTTAATGGGAAAGTGGGCAACTTTGCTTTCTGTGGGAGCTCCTGAGGCATCAGGTGTACCACAATTCCCAGTAGCAAACATGGCACTCCAGATGTTATGGGACTGCAGCTTCTATCAGCCCAGCCATAGCCAACTGCAGCTTCCATCAGCCCAGCCATAGCCAATGATAAGGAACCATAGAAACTGTGATCTGGCAGCCTCTGAAAGGCAACATGTTTACCTTTAGGGCTTTTTAAATAGAGGCTGGGTGTCCATCTGCCTAGAATGCATTGATTGTGTATTCCTGCATGGCAGGGGTTGGACTGGATGGCCCTTGTGGTCTCTTCCAGTTCTATGATTTTATGACTGAGCCTGCTCTAGGCCATGGTACTGCAATCCAGGACCTTTGGATGTTCCACTTAGGGAATCAAACAACCCAGCCAGCCTTTATATATGCAGGCTGCAACCACAAGTTCACCAAAGGGGATTATCTCCAACATTCATTTTTCTCCAAGGAAATGTGGTTGCCAGCAATGATATGTACAGGGATAAGAATCATGCAGCCCTCCAGATGTTGTTACACTGCAAATCCCAGCAGCCTTGCGAGCATAGACAATGGTGAGGCATGCTAGGAATTGAAGTGCGGCCACTTCTTTGTTGCCATGAGTGGCTAAGGCATTTATATTCAGCATGCTGTCTTAATACTGCTCAAAAGTCCCTTTGATTCTGAATCATAGAAAAACAAGTAGTTAAGGATTTGTTCATGTGATCTCATTGTTGCAAGAGGTGTGAAGATAACTTTGCTTTTCAGTCCTATTATGCCTATATGGAGGTGTCAGGCACAGAATTTTGATGACCACACAGCTGGCAGTAAAGAAAGTCCTGCCCTTTCACTTTCCCCTTCACTTAGAATTGAGCAAATTAGTCCCATCTGCCTGGATCACCCTCACACCCTGATACAGTGAGACCTAGTGTGGTACAGTGGTTAGAATGTAGGACTGGGGCTCGAGCAATCCAGGTTTCCAGGTTCTAGTCTCCACTGAGCCAGGAAACTCATTGGGTGACCTTGGAGCACTTTCAGCTTGACTTACCTCACAGGGTGCTGTAAAGCTAAAGCAAGGAGGTGAGCTACCTTGACCTTATTGGAGGAAAATGTACAACCAATTTAAAAAAATTGAAAATGCAGAGATTGGGAAAGCCATTACTGATGGAGAGCAGTAAGCCAGCCTTACTTTTTTTGGACTACAAATCTTAGAATTCCCCACCCAACTGGTAATTTCTGGGAGTAGTGATCCAAAAATGTGATTTTCCAAGGTTTTGGGCCAGCCCAGCCTCTTCTTAATCCCAGTCCTTCACCTTCTGGCTTCTTTACTGATTTCACAGGGACAGTCTCAATTACCCCTCTGTCATCCCATTTCTTCAGTTGCTTTTAAAATGTTCCAGTTTCTCTCTTTTTTTCCCACTTTCCCCTTTTTCCTAGACTTACTTCCATGGGTGCAAATGAAGTTCTAAATCCAAAATTAATGGGCACCCAATTAAGGCAGCGGGAGGGAGGGGCCTGGGGGTAGAATCTTACCCTTCCCTGTAGACTCAGGCAAAAGTTCTTCCTCATTTCCATCTCAACCACATTCTTACGTTATTTGGCCACACATCTCAGTTTTCATTTGTGAAATGTTGGATGGTATGTTATTGCCAGCTGACTGGTTATCAAGATTCCATTCTCACTGCCTCCATATAGGCAGAGTAGAATTGAAAAGCAAAGTTATTTTCACATGTCTTGCAAGAATGAGATAATATGAGCACATCCTCAATTACTTACTTTTCTGCTATGCAAAATGAGATGGACTCTTCGATGTCTTAAGACTGCATGCTGGGCACAAAAGTTTCCACAGCTTTGGAAGAACGGGTGTACAACATGTATAGCCAGCCACAACAATTATTTTTTGGCAAAGCTGTGAGTGGAAAATTACCCTCATCGTCATCAGGAAAACAATACACATTTCCTGATGTGAAAGTTTCCAGGCATGAACAAAGTTATCCTTTCCTCCCCAGGAAAGGTCAAGCAAAACAGCAGAACACTCAAAGAGCCAACTGACTGCTGCCAGTGGATGTCATCTAGTTGACACGTCAATCCAGAATGGCCAAAGACCATCTGACACCAGATGGCATTATATTACAGAACTTAATGAGGATTGGAGGGGGGAGAGTGTCAGTTAAAGTATGTAGAAAGATGGGAACAAAGATGCTAGTGTGATTTCAGGAAGGTAAAATTCCATCCCAGAGAAGCGATGAAAATTCAGATTTAAACAGCCAAACCAGGCTTTGACATTTTGAAGTTTTTGTTTTAAAGCACTGAAAGCAAAGAGGGAGATGGAGGTTTTTGTTTTTGTTTTTTTAATGGAAGACAAGTGGCTGAATTTTAAACAAACACAAATGTCAGATTGAAATGGCTGGATTCTTATAATCATTCAGGTTGACAGGATCAAATGTACATTTAGATAAATAATTGAGCCATCTGTTCACATTGCTGCAACAATGAGCATTTCAGGGACTTTTCAGTGACTGCACCCGAACTCTCTAAGTCCATGACAAAGGGAGCAAAGTTATGTGACTCACTTTCTATTATCCTTCTGCTGGAAGGCTCTTTTTTTTTTTAACAAAAAAATATATAACTGCCTTTGATGGTTAATCTGTGTTGCAGTGGAGTAGAGTGAAGCTTTCATTGACTGGATGCTAATTTGTGGTTATTACTGATGTCTTTTAATTGTTTAATTTTATCTGTTCTTACCTGTACATCACTTCAGAGGCCCTGACAGGATGAGAGGCAGTAAACAGTCAAACAAACATTTCTGTTTTTATTTGAATTCTGTTGCTTACCACCTTTAATGTCTTTCTTGGTATAAAGGTGAGATATAAATTTAGTCAATAACAACTGTGTTTCCTGATAATTGTACCAGATCACTCCACAAGCATTTAACAGTATACCAAAAAAGAAATCTAGCATTGTTCTATGTTGAACATTTCTACATGACACTCTTATAGCGTGATGATTCCACTTCCAACCTCCTATGGAATCCTGGGGTTTGCAGTTCCAGGAGGGGCTTCCTTTTTGTCCTCATTTGGATATTCCTCACGATCATATTTAATAAATATGTTTCTGGGGTCATCTCAAATTTAATATCAAGCAACTTGGTGATACTCTCATGGATCTTTTTCCAATATTTTTTTTGCTATGAGGCATAACCACCATGTATGAAAATAAGTTCCTGTTGTTTTTCCACATTTCCAACATTAGCAGTTCCCTTTTTGTGTTATCTTCATTAATTTTGAGGGGTCATATACCACCGATGAATTGACTTGTAAAAATTCTCTCTTAAACTCAAGCTTTGAGTAAACCTTATGTCTTCACTTCATGCTCTTTCCCATCTTTCCAGCTCTATAATGTGACCAATATTTTGGGCCCACTTTACCATAAAATCCTTAATCTTTTCCTGCTCTAACTCTCTTTCCAGTAGAAGTCTATAACATTTTGAAATTGTTTTTTTTTTTCCTTTCAACATCCTATGGAATCCTGGGGTTTGCAGTTTCAGGAAGGGCATTTAGAATTCTCAATCAGAGAGCTCTTTGGTCTCAGTAAACTACAAACCCCAGAATTCCAGAGGATGTTGCAAGTGGAATAATGCACTATGACAGCGTAGGGCGGAAAAGATATCCAGGTTTACAATCTAGTTTCCACAGTACCAAAGAAGTAAGAAGAGTACCAAAGAAGAAGCCAATCCTGGCATGAATTTTTCACAGACTTAGGCCCTTTCCGCACCAGGCAATTAGAATGGGGCAGTGTGTCCTCTCACGGAGGTCATCTGTGCCTTGGAGCAGACTAGGAGCGGACCACTTACCAGAGATCCGCACCTCAGTCTGCTCCAAAACGACCTCAAGTGGTCCTCCAGCGTGTTTTTGAAAGACCAGAAAAAACAGGTCTTTATTTTCCTGGAATGCGCCCTTGCATTCCTGCTCCCTTGTGCAGATTTGCAGGCTCGTACCAATGCGAGCCTGCCATCTGCAGGGGGCAGGCTTTAGGCATGGCAAGCTTCAGCAGTTGGTCAGGACCCACGACCAACCGGAAGCTGCCATTTTGGAAGCTGGAAGCCGCCAGTTTGGAAGCTGGAAGCCGCCATTTTGGAAGCCAGAGCAATGCGGATCTATAGACCTCACACTGCTCCGAAGCTCCCTGGACCAAGGAGGAACCCTGAGGAAGGGTTTCAGGGACAGTCCACATTGCTTCGGACCCCAGAAGAAGCGGTAGGTAACGGCACGGAGTGATTCCCTCGCCTCGTGCGGAAAGGGCCTTACATAAATATCTCTTATTAAAGTGAAACAGCCCATTGGGGAGACAGCTGTGGGTTGAGATTACTCTGAGGTAGTATGCACTCCCACTATACTGGTAATTCCCATTACTTCATTCACTTCTCCAGTTTTCTGTCATAGTATAGCAAATCTCTCTCCCCCCACCTCTCTTTTTGTGTGTGTATCTGTTTGTCTTCAAGTCACCTGTTAACTTATGGAGAACCCATGAATTTCATAGGGCTTTCTTAGGCAAGGAAAACTCAAAGACAATTTTGTCAGTTCTTTCCTCTGAAATATAGCTTACAGTATTCTTTGGTAGTTTCTCATCTAAGAACCAACCAGGGCTGATCCTGCTTAACTTGCAAGGTCAGACAGGATCTGATGCCTTCAGGCCACAGAGAGTTCTGTATAACATGAACTAAATCTTTTGCCATCCTTTTGCTTCCCCAAAACTAACATTTCTGGGGGTCATCCACTGAATGGCAGGGAAATTCAGATAAAAAAGAGTACCTCTTTAGGCAGTGGTGGCCTTAAGCAGCAATTAGATAAATTAACAACAATAAGAGCCACTGTAACAAAGTATCTTGAAGATCTCTCATTCATAGGACTGCCATAAGTAGAAGCTGACTTCACAGCAATTAACAACAATATCAGAGGCAGCACAGTTGGGGAACGCACTCATATCCTACTGCCGGGCTTCCCAGAGGCAACTATTGGCCATGGTGGAAATAAATAGTTACACTCAGTAGGCCTTTGGACTGATCCAGCCGGGATCATCTTCTGTTATCTTGAATTACTCTGAAAAGCAGGAGGTAAATGGCAGATAATCACAGAGAAGCCACTGATGAAGGGCATGCTGTCTCTCCTCTCCTTCTGCTGTGGCCAAGTGGAATAATGCCTGCAGAGCAGATGCATCCAAATAACTCAAGGCAAGAAAGCCAAGCCTTGTGCAATGGATTAAGGTAAGAAACTAGGCTCACCTGCCAACTGACACATTGTATGAACAGTCTCACCAAGCCTTTCCAGGGGAGGGTTAGAAGGAAAGTGCAGCTCCACTGTTCATTTAGCACTAGCCAATGGTGGCTAGTGACTTCTATCAGTGGGGCAAGGAATGTGCTCTGGGTTTTAATGTGAACTTTAAAAGCAATATCAAAGATGCTGAACACTAAAATAGGCTCAGTACCTTAAAGAGCATCCTTAAAGAATCCAGAGTAGATTTATTTTTCCACTGGTAAGCAAGTCACCAGCCACTACAGTTGCTAATTATTTCTCAGTGTGACCCATCACCTGACCACAGAAGGCACCTAACCTCAAAATGGTAAGTGAGATAGCCTGCCCAGCTGCCTCTCTCCCTCAAACCATGAATCACTGATGATTATTTCCTTACACAACAGCATTTGAATGCCACAGGGGCCTTAACCATACTATCAAGTCTATATTTGCAACACATCCAGTATGTTACGTGTCCTTTGTTTATAATTAACTAGCATATATGTCCGGCGTTGGCCGGGATTTTATTTTCTCATAGATAATACTTGTTAGAAAGATTTGAGATCCTGTGTCTCTAATTCCCCAAACTGTCTGGTCCAGTACCTGTAACTTCTCCCCATATTCCCCAATCTAATCTGTATTCAGAGTTATTAACACAGAGAGGTTGGATTCCTGAGGGAATACTGCTCTCCTCCTTGCTGCTAGGCCTTGCCTCCATAAGCAACAAGCCTGAGCTCTCTGGCTGAGAATTCTAAAGGCTCTTCCCTAAACCACAAACCCCAGAATTCCATAGAACCTTCTTAGGCAGCCAATCATATGAGGTCTTTGCTTGACACAGCCAATCATATGAGGTCTTCACCTGACACAGACAAACTTTGAATTTTATATATTAGATGTATACCTGTGATGAGGGGAGAAATACTCAGGGCCTGCCTTATACTGGAAGCCCCCCCTCCCCGCTTTTGACACCCATTATCTGACGACTCACTCTTTTGATGCTTCCAAGTTTTGTTTATGGCAGGTCCATTATAACCCTAGTTTTTATGAAGAGGGGAAATCAAAACATCTGTCAAGAAATTTTTCATTCCAATTTATTCCATTCTCTAAAGTAATACTGAGGTGTCTCTTTGAAAGAACCCTTGAAACTCTTTGTTCCAAAAGGTATCTATTAGTTCAGAGGGCTTGCCAAATGCTGCTCAGTGAGAGCATGTGTGATAGAGAAGAGCAATCGAGTGACTATAATGAGTCTGACAAATGGATAGGACCACCAAAAATCTGGGAGTCTCACAACAGCGAAGTTTAATATGCAGGTCATTGAGGAGAGGAGAAAGAATTGGACAACTTGAAGGGCAAATCATGCCAGAATTGTGTGCAACCCACTGAGCGCAAATGACAACTATACCCAAAGACAACACTCATGTGCACCGATCTACTGTATAATTCCCAGACACCGTAAAAGAAATGTAAACAACCTTGCTGTGTGCATTTGCATGCATTCAGGGAAAGTGGGGAGGGAGCAAAAGTGCTGGAGGACATTTTCACAAGCTATTATTTAATATATTCACAAGGTCGATTTGCAAACGGCATTCAAATGTTTTTGGAAATAACATCAAGAGCATTGTTTTCTTTTACAGTACCAAGGTAACATCTCCTTATATTAATCTAATGTGGATGCAACACAATGAAGAATGACATTGTGATAGTATTGGACTGGGCTAAGCAGTATTGTAGAAAAGAAGAGTTAGATTTGCTCTTATCAGTGAATGTCCTCTGCATGTATAACAGGAAACTGGGTTTCCCAAAGAAATCATTCCAAATAATTGAGTATTTAAGCAGCAGCAAATGAGACCAATAGAAAGAGAAAGAGATGACACCAACATTGGTTTTAGAGCACAATCTTCCACCATGCATTCTAGGATATGTAGGCTTTTTTGTGTTTATTGTAAGCCTGACCACAAAAGCTTCAACCGTGCCAGGGCTGAAATACTTAAAATTGCTAAGAACTATGGAATGGAATGATAGCACCAATTCGCCAATTCAGAAATTTCAGATTTTATCAAATGGACCAGTACATACAGACCATTATTACAGCCTCAATCTGATTGTGAGGCCATTTCCGCACTACACTGTTATAGTGCTATTATTTCACTTTCAGCATCCTGTGGAATTCTGGGAGTTGTAGTTTACTGAGGCCAAAGATCTCCCTAAACCGCAAATTCCAGAATTCCACAAGATGGTGAAAGTGGAATAGCACTATAACAGTGTAGTTTTAGTCCCAACTGCTGTAGAGCAGACTGACTGAATCAAGGTGAATTTGGAAAGCCAACACTTGCATAAATTCCATGAGACTACTCTAATTGTACTCCCATTGAATTAACAATTAAATTGAGGTGTCTATTTTTGCTAATGCCCTGGAATACATTGAGTTTTTTTCCTCTCTTAGGATAGAACTTATATTGCAGGTTTCTTTTCTTCTTCTCTAAAGACCGATTGACACAGTCAATCAAGACTTAAGTTTCTGCAGAGACCCAGGCCCTTTCCACATGGCATTTGCCATGCGAAAGAGCACCTGGAGCATCGCATGATTGTGAGGAGAGATTGCACGACGCACTCACAATCATGCAATGCTCCGGGGGCCAGCAGGCGCCGATCGTGCACCTTTTCATTTTTGTCTCGAAGCCGAAAATGGTGCATGATCGCACATTGCTCCCGGGCCCCACGTGCACTTACCTGGTGTGCAGAGCCTCCGAAGCCACACCAGTCACACTTCCTGCCCCAGCGCAGCCTGGGAAATTCCCAGGCTGCACTGCAGAAGAAAGAGGTGGGACTCTCACGCGAGCAGGCAGCTCATGTGGAGCTGAAGCAGCAGGGACTCGAGAGCCTCTTGCCAGAAGCGGCTCACGCGATCCCCACACCCCAGCACCAGAAAAAGGTAAGATACAGAAAAGGAACAACATATGTGCATCCCCTTCAGAACAGGGGCTACCTGAAATCTTTTCTTCCTGTGACCAGGGGCCTATGCATGAGCTTAACTTTGCACAAAATACTTTGTTCAAAATAGTTTGCATATATCAGGGGCGCTTTTGCACTACACAGTCATGGCACTCTGATTCCACTTTAACTGCTATGATTCCATCTTTGGGGTCCTGGGATATGCAGTTTAGGGAGCAACATTTGCAATTATCAGCCAGAGAACTCCTCTAGTGCAGTGGTTCCCAAACTTCGTTTCTCCAGATGTTTTGGACTTCAGGTTCCAGAATTCCTTATTGTTGGTCAAGTTAGCTGTGGCTTCCAGGGGTTGAAGTCCAAAACACCTGGTGAAGCAATGTTTGGGAACCACTGCTCTCATGCCTTACTAAACTATAAACCCCAGAATTCCAAGGAATGCAGCCATGGCATTTAAAGAGGAAGCATTGTGCTACAATTGAGCAGTGTGAAAGAGGTCCAGAAGGAAGGGGACAAGGCTCTGATATTCTTTTCTACAAAATGCAATGATGCAACCTAAGAGGGAATACTGTGTGTGAATCAACCAAAACCTTGCATTCATGGACCAAATTAAACAGTCAATGTTGTGTGAAATTACTATGAACCTATTCTGTAGTCTGAACACAGCTTGGCAAAATTACTTATATGGACTACAAATCCCAGCTTTTTTCTTTCCTTTCCTTTGAATGAAAATACCACATCTTGTGGCCATGATGGTGGGGCACTCTAGGTGATTAATGTGAATAACAACCAAGGGAAATGGTCAGGAATATGTCTGGAAAAGAAAAAGTTACTTCCCTTCCCCACTCTCTATGGTCCCAAGTCATAAATACACAAATCTCAGTAATGAAATAAATACAAGTTAAACAAACAGATAACAAAAACCAAAGTGATTTGGACCACTGACTACAATTGGTCCAACACATTTGTGGGTTTCACTTTCATGGATTTGATTATTTTTGAGCTTGTCTAGCCCCTGTCTTGCCCAACTCAGGCCTGTCTTTTCTGGGGGAACTTTCCCTCTCAGCAGCTCTGATCAGGCCATACATCCCTTTAAAAATGCACCCCGGTCCGCCTCCGCAAACCCTCTCCCAATGCCTCCAGATACCTAAGGAAGAAGATGGGTGAGAGACAGACAGTATAGGGCCACCAAGCTGACCCATCTCCTTTTCTTCTCCTTTCCCTGACCTGGTTTGGGTCTTGGATGCCTTTTCTCCCCACCATGCTTCATCCCCCTACCCACAGACACACACTCTTTGATATTTGCAATTTTTACATTTCTGCAAAGGTCCTTGACCCCTGACCCTCGCAAATGTGGAGGGCTGACTGTATTGAAATCAAACCTGTGAGGTTTCAATACTGAAAAATAAATGGAGAGGGTGACAAAATAACCATGACAAAGTGTGTATGTTTTGCCACACACCAGCTTTAATAAATTTCCTTTATGTTCCCTCTTAGCAGGAGCTAGTCTCCATCAGTAGCAAATTCTATAAAATGCTATTTTCAGGAAATGGCCTCAGCCTTAGTTTGCCTAAATTCAACCCAAATGAAATTCAGATCTGCCTTTGCGCCCATCCAGACCCTTAAACAAAAAGAGTCCCTTTTATGCTTATGAGTAAAAGGAAGAATGAATCACAGATGGAAAAGAAAAGCTCTGATAACCATAGGAACCCAGAAGCTGGAGTGTGCTCAATTAATTAGAGTTGTTAAAAATAAAGAAAAAGAGAGCAGTCTCTCTGGACAGATATTTAAACGTGGGTAATAAAATATCACTACTGTACTACTATGGAGGCTCTTTGAGACGCTCATTGAAATACTTCAATTACAAAGTAACAATTTTCTATTGTTAGGAGTTGCCACTATTCTCTTTTTTTATTGATGTCATAAAGTAGGTATTTATGAGAGGAGGTTATTAAGATCAATAGTATAAGTGGAACACCTAATTCTACCTTTTTCAGGCCAACACAAAGCATTCCTCTGGTGGAATCCGCAAGAATAAAAGGTGACTGGTTACTGTCAGTTAACCCTAATCCAAATGCAAAGAGCTCACCCTATTAACAATGAGTCATTTTTACATGTTTCTTAGATCTAAAACTATCTTGTCCCTAAGTAGCCTTTTATGAAATCCAGGATTCATAGCAGGACTGGATTTGTCACACTTATAACTCTGAAGTATTGAAACTCAGGGATTTTTTTTTCTATTGCAGTTTTCTTTTTTTTAAGAGGAGAAGAAGAGGCTTCATCTTTCAAAAGCCATTTATTTAAGAGTTTTTGAAATTGTGATTGCTTTTCATTTCTATGGGGAAAAATGGATGGAAAGGGAATCATAAAACTTTAGTGTTTTCATTTCCAATCACTGAGAAATTAGAAGCCAATTCAGATTAAGGTGTTATGTGCAACTGAATAAGAGTGCCTCTTATTTTGAATAACAACTCCCTCCCATCAAAATGTTTGCAAGCTAGATCCATACTTACCTTGACCTGTAAGCACAGTTGTACCTCTTTTCCCTTCCTTAGTAACTGGCCTTGGAGACACAGGGAGGAGGCAGGCAAAAGATGAAGTCCAGCTCTTCGAGAGATCTGTTTTCTGACTACAGAAACTGAGACAAAGTTTTTAGAATTACAGTTGGATGGATGGGATCTGATCTAGTCCAATCCCTGCCACAACAGGAATCTACCACTAAAGCACCTCAGATAGGTGGCCATTTAACTTCCAAAGACTGTGAGTCCACCAGATTCTGAGAAAGCTTATTCTGTTGTAAAAGGTAAAAGTTTTACCTTTAGGAATGTCTTCCTGAAGTTTAACGTCAGATTCTCCCTTCTGGTTATTTGAATTGATTGGTTCAAATCTTATAATTGGAAAAGCAGAAAATAAACTCACTCCATGTCTTACATGACAGACAGATCGCTGGAAGTTTAAAGAGTTTGGTAGTTTAAAGATGGATATAGATGGCTATGCTGAACCACTTTATGGCCAAGCAATAGGCTGCCTGTATATCTCTGGTTCATTTTATTTATTTACTTCTCAATCTTTGTTCCCAAACTTATATTCCATTCTACATCCTGGGATCTCAGGACAACATACAAATAAAATCATTTTAATAAATTCAAAACAAGTGGAATTTTAAAACAACAGAGACTATGTCAAACAAGCTAAAATCACATAGCTGCCATCTTATTTATATGTGCAACTGCTTGAAGAAGAGGTCTGCATGAGGTGAACTGGATAGCATTGGATAAGCATGTTCTCAGAAGTCACAGAAGCAACTGCCAATTGATGTCAAACCTTGTCACTTTGTAGGTACCGTATCCTTCTAGGGAGATTTTTCAACCTTGTGCTGTTCAACTCAGTGGTTAATTGTGTTCAACTCTACACAGTGTTCATCAGGGATATCTGAAGGAGTACCTTCCCCAACCCTCAAAAAATATTGCGCTATGATATTTACATGAGGCCTATACCAGGGGTAGACAGCCAAAGAGGGTTCAGAGGCTATGCCAATTCCATTTTCCAGCTCCCTAAATGTCTATGGGTTGTACCCACCTTTTTTTTTTTTCTTTTGAAGTGAAGAGTTTGTTTCTGGTTTGTTTCTTGCTTTTCAAAAAGTTCTTTCAGGCCTCAGATGGCGCGGTGGAATTCTCCATGGAGGCTTCTGAGGGCACAATTCATCTTCTGGAGGCCAAAGATATTTTCATGATGGAGGCTTGGACATCCTGGAATGCTACATGTTCCCCATGGGCTATACAGTTCTTACCTCTGATCTATACTATTCTTTTTTCAAGAGTATGACCAACAACTGCGAGCTCTAGAAGCTTCCCTATCATGCGTGCTATGGTTACTGGGACCAGTAAGGTGCACATAATGTGTACTTTGGATGAACTTTGAATGACAGGCAGGGCATTCCAAGCTTCGAAAAACTACTTCTTTGGACCACAACTCCCAGAACCGTCTGGTACCTACGCTGACTGTGCAGTTCTGGGATTTGCAATCCAATAAATAGCTTTTTCCATCTTGGCTTCACTTCATACATCCCTTGACCCAATTCCAAAAGCCCACCTCAACTCATTAGGTCAAACTTTTGACAAAAGAATTCTCATCTTCCCCTGACAGTTGACTGGGCAGAGAAAGAAAGAGAGACTGGAACCTAAGAGTCATACATAAAGCCTCTTCTAATGACTAGATTGGTGTCATCCATGGTCCAGATTAGACACACAGGCTAGAGCTCCCCTCTCCCCCTTCCCCAAGTGAATGATGTGTTTTGCTTCAAGACCAATTAGAAGTTGTTGCAGTGCTGCTTTGGTTGGCCTATAGGCCTCATTAATTCTCAAATCCAGATTTATCAAGTTATCAGCTTAAAAATAGTATCCTCAAACAATTAATAGAGGGCTGGTCACATCACAGACTACTGACCTTCAAGCATTTAAAGCCTAATATCAGTTGAAATATTTAGGAATTCAGCAACACCAACAAGAAGGATACCCTCAAACATTTCTTGATCTGTTGGAAATACTTTGATCTGTTGAGAATGCTTTGATAGGTGTTCCTGCATAGCAGGGGGTTGGACTCGATGACCCCTGTGGTCTCTTCCAACTCTATGATTCTATGATTTTATGATTCTATGATTTCTCACATGAAAAGTGGGATACATATGGCCAAACAAAATCAGATTATGGTAAACACAGCAAAAGTTATTAATGAGGAAGAAACACACAAACTAGGAAAGGATGCAGCAGTTTTCTTTTGCTTGAGTCTACATGCAAAATTCTTGCTGAATTAACTGAGTACAATTACTTTGGCACTTTGAACTCAGTTTGCAGTGATTGAAGTGAGCTGAGGTAAGAGGGGTAAAGTTGGAAGAGAAAGTGGGACAGCTGGAAAAAAAGGAGGAAAAACAGGAGATTAATGACAGAACTATAACATTGGAAGGGGCTTCATGGACCATTGAGTCTAACCCTCTGCTCAGTGCAGGATCTCCAGCTGAAGAATCCCCTGCCTCTTTTTGAAGACATCTAGAGAAAGAGACCCCACCACTGCTCTAGGTAATTGGTTCCATTGCCAAAGCACTCTTACAGTCAAGAAGTTCCTTCTAATGTTCAATCAGAATCTACCCTCTTGTAATTTAAAACCATTATACTTGGTACTATCCTCTGGGGCAGGAGAGAACAAATCTGCACCCTACTCTCTCTAACATTCCCTTAAATAGTTAAAGAGGACAATCATGTCATCCTCCGGTCTTCTCTTCACTAGACTGAACATGCCCAACTCCCTCAACCTTTCTTCATCTATTTTGTTCTCTGTCCCTATCATCATCCTTGTTCCCGTTCTCTGAACCTGCTCCAGCTTGTCTATATCCTTCTTCAAATGAGATATCCAGAATTGAAAGAGTATTCCAGATGAAGCCTGGCTAGAGTAGAACTTGACTAGGAAACTATGGTTCTATTATTGCAAACTAAAATATTATTTGCCCTCTTTGCTGCTCAGTCATATTCAACTTATGATCAACAATAATCCCAGGATCCCTTTCACAGGTATTACTGCTAAGCAAAGTATCCCACATCCTATACCTGCCCGTTTAATTTTGTGATCTAAATGTAGAATTTTGCATTGGCCATTGTTTTTCTATTAGTTTCAGACCAGTTTTCTAGTTTATCCTTTTGAATTCTGTTCCTATCTTCCCTTGAGTTAGCTGCCCCTGCCAGGTTTGCAGAGAGACTGTTTCCATTTAAACAAATTTTCAAAAAGGCTGCATAAAATCCATCAAGGCAATGACAATCTGTGCATTGTACTCTTGCAACAGTTATGCTACAGAAGCCTTTGAGTTGTAGTCTCAGCAGCTCCAGTACCACATGGACAAAATCTCTTGGAATATACCTGGAAAACCTCACTTCTTCATTAAAGATGCCATAGCATTGACCCCTGACAATATGAACACTGTCTGTTTCTTAGATTCTGATAGTTAGAGAGTGCATTCCTTATGAATAGAACTATGACTAAAGTGCTAACACAAAAATGTTCTTAAATGGACTATACTGAGAAAACTCTCCATGTGACATTCCTTTAACCACTTCAGGTCACATTTATGCTCCTCTCCAGGTTGATCCCAGGGCAGATGTGTTTGTACATTATTGTTATATGCTTTCAAGTTGACACCAACTTATGGTAAGCCTATCATAGGGTTTTTTGACAAGAGGTCTGGCTTCCCTTTAGGTTGAAGGAGCCCTGGTGACGCAGTGGTTAAATGCCAGTACTGCAAGCCACAAGCCAAAAGGTTGTGAGTTCTATCCTGCCAGGCTCCAAGGTTGACTCAGCCTTCTATCCTTTCGCAGGTTGGTAAAATGAGTACCCAGCTTGTGGGGGCATGTATAGAAATGTTTCGAAATACATGCTATTTGTAAGTTGTTCGCCGCCTCGATCCATATGGAGAGGCGGGATACAAACAAACAAACAAACAAATAAATAAATAAAGGAACGTGGCTTGCCAAAGATGATCCAGTGAATTGCCATGTATGAGAGGGTATTCAAATCTTCTTCTCACAGAATCCTAGTCCAACATTCAAAACATTGTACTGTGTTAGTGTCCTGCTGCTATAATTACATTGCTATAAGAAGCCAGCAGGGAGAAGTAATTCCAATATGTTGGTAGGAGTTAGATGGCTATAGGTGAAAAATAATGCACTGATTTAGAGAACCACCAGAAGGATTCATCAGTTGGAAGAAATGGGAGTTCAACTGAGGCTGGAATAAAATGTGATGTCAGCAAACACCAGAAACAGTGGATTAGGGACATTGACACTGATTTAAAACAGTGTTCCATCTAATTCAGTAGTATTAACTCCAGCTGGCAGCAGCTCTATATGGTTTCAGGCAGATTCCAAGCGGCCTTCATCCTAATACTAATCAGGCCCAGCCCTGCTTAGCTTTTGAATCAGACCAGATCAGGCATGTTACAGGTAGCACAATAATGCAACTATGGATAGGTAATAAACTGATTACCTGATTTAGTTATCCTTTTGTTTCATATTTTGATTCTTGTGGAAAGCATGAACTGAACCATGACAAAGCGAAGCATACATATTTAAAGTTGTTTGATATGGCGGGCGGACTGCAGGCCTGAAGCTCTGGACAGCTAAGGTCACATCCTTGCTCAGCTGTGAACCTCCCTGGGTGTCATGGAGTCACTACTGCTCAACTTTACCATGTTGTTATGAGGAAAAATATATAGCGGGGCAAAAGAATGCACATTCCCCACCCACCCCCCACAGACTCCTTGGCGGGAGGGTAAAATGAAGATGTAATAAATCTGAAACAAACAAATGTACATGCTCCACATCCGGGTAAAGGGCATGAAATATATGCACCTAATTTCCACCATTTCCATAATCCCCATGCAAAACAAAGAGCAATATTCAAAGCTCCATATTTTATCATCTAGTCAAAGAGTAATTACTAAATTATTATACAGCAGAGTTGAAAATTAACATATATGGCTACTGTAAATCTTTTAAATTACCCCTTTGCCTAGATTTTTTAACACTTCCATTAAAATCTATCTGTCTGCTTAGGTTCATCACTTTAGTTTCTCAGCACTGGAGGAAATTTGGCCAGGAAAAAGGAAATAAAGTTATAATAAAATGGGACTACATTGTAGAACATTTGTAATTAAAATGATTTGCTTGTGAATGGCTGTGAGAAGTGACTCCAAGGCTTGCATGGAACCTAGATTCCATATATAACATTTTTCATGTATCAGAGAGCCAGCAAGGTGTTAAGGTTAGATTGTGTGAGTAGAACTGGAAAGACTGAAATTCAGCTCCCATTAAGTAATGGAGTGACCTTGGGCTCTCTCTTAGACCATGAATAGGGCAACTTTTTCAGTCTGAGGGCTGAATTCAGTTTTGAGAAGCTCTCAGGTAGATGGGCTTAAGGCAAAAGGATGGGACTAGAAATACTAGCATATTGTAATTTAAATTGTCTTTCTGCTGGAACTAAGCCTTGGGAGATGAATTTACATATTTTAGAATGGGGGAGGGAAGGGTACAAAAACTAGGAAACCACCTAAAGATGGTGTCAAGGAGAAGTGATGTGTCATCTGATGATCCAAGATCTGAGAAGGTCCAGATTCAGCCCCAAGGCTTGAAGGTGTCTACCACAACTTCTTCTCACCTGCCACCTCACAGGATTTCTGTGAGGATAAAATGAAGGAGGAAATTATGTGTGCCACTCTGAAAGATCCATGAAAGAAATGGAAGATACAAATGAACTAAAAAAGTCCTTTATAAATCTATATTTCCCTCAAATTTGCATAGCTGAGGGCAGTTTTCTGAATTAAAACTGGGGAGATTTGGTGTTTGCATGCCACCTTTTTTAAAAAAATCATTTTAAAAAAATTTTTTTTAAAAAATTAAAAAATAAAAGGCCCTTCATTGATGACACAAAATTTAAATATCTTATCAGAGGAGGAGGAGGAGGAAGAAGAAAAAGACAATATAAAACAAATTTTGGAAGAGTTTAAAACAAGTTCTAAGTAATAGTTTTCACTTCCAGCAAATTTCCAAAATCCTGACAGGAAATAGTTGGCATTTTTATCAAAAACTGGCTGATTATCACATTCCTGTGGATAAACATGCTCCCTTATTTCAAGAGTTAGAATTATCCAACCTGTGAAGCCACCTTCATCTACAGAAATCCCTTCTCAGAAAGACACAGTATGCTTTGTGTACAGAAAGTCTATATACAGAAAATTCCACCCCAGGATTCCTAAATAAAAGAGACATCATAGCAGAGAATGAAAAAGGCAACATCTATGCCTGAGAAGAACTGAAGAGTGCCAAGTGGTTCTAAGTGGCATGAACACTCTGAGGCCATCCCAGGATACTTCCTGAGAAATGTTTGCACTCTTATTGAAATTATCTTTCCATCAAAGTCTACCTTCATAATTTTGCCCAGACTTCCAATTCACCACACCATCTCAAGTTTGGCTAAATTTGGTGGCCCAATTTGTGTCTGCATTTGTTTGTGGAACTTCAGATGTAGCAATATGATAGCATGCATGCATTGAGACCCACAATATATGATGCACTTTTAAAGATGTGGCATTCTTCCCTGTCAGACTTTGTTTAAGTTTAGCCAATGATATATCCCTCCATATATATAAGGACTCTTACACCACCCACGTAGAAAGCAGATAACAAGCCATCATACACAGCAGCAAAAAGCTTCTAGGCCTTGATAGTGGAAAGGATGGAGTCCAGGACACTTTACAAAGGGCAGTCCTCTGCTTTAAAGAACTTTAATACTAGAGCGAGGGACTTGACATTGCCCATCAGTAGCTGGGATAGCAGAATGAGTAGGTACACAGGTCACCTTTTCACAGTCTTCTGCACAAGGAGAAAATGTATTATATCTCCATGTGATAGTGTTGTTGTTATGTGCCTTTACCTTGATCCTAACTTATGGAAACCTTATCACAGGGTTTTCTTAGCAACATTCATTCAGAGGATTGCCATTGTCTTTCTCTTCGGTTCACAGAGTTTGACTTGCCCAACATCGCCTAGTGGGATTCCACGGCTGAGCAAACATTTGAACCCAGGGGGTATTGATGGCTGCGTGGAAATGTGAATCCTAATTTTCTGCAGTTCTAGGCCAACACTCAGACCATTACAACATACTGGCTCTATTTTGATATTGTTTTTATGTGTCTTCAATTCATTTCTTACTTATGGTGATCACAAGGCAACTCCATCAAGGCATTTTCTGGGGCTGAGAGTGTGTGATGCGCCTGAGGTCACTCAGGGGGTTTCCATGGCCAAGAGGGGAATCGAACCCTGGTCTCCAAGGTTATAATTCAATGCTCAAACCATTATACCATGCTGGCTTTCTAGTTATTGCTAAATCTGCACCTATGCACATGGATGTGCATATGCTGGTTTTATATCTCATTTTATATATTATATTTTTATTATTTGTCATTTTCTGAGTAGTATATAAATAGGCATCCTATAGGCTGGATAGGATAGGATAGGATAGGATAGGATAGGACAGGACAGGACAGGACGACTTCTTGACTCTACTGAGATGCTAAAGAACTAAAGAAGAGGAATTACAACTTCTGTAGTGATGAGTATGTGGACATATACTTCACTAATTTATTCAGCAATGCAATAATGATGTAGTTCACATACAGACACATAGTGCAGGGACTATCAAATTTCAAACTGGGATTGTTATCATCATTATCATCATCATCATCAATTGTTGACCCCTTTTTAGACTGACATTTCCCAATGTTTATTTCAGACTATAATTTTAGTTTGTTTCATTTTGTAATGCTGGTGTTCACCATCTTGAATATCCTAATAGGTGAGGTACTAATGGCTGAAATAAATAAATTATTTTGCATCTTTCAAAGCAACTGAGTTATCAAGAACCATGTGGTAGATTTAAAATGCAATATGGATCTTATGGTATATCAGTAACCTGTGCTATTGATTCTTGATTAACTTTGACAGAACAAAGGGCTTCAACACTTTTTTAAAAAAAAGTGGTCTTTCTGGATGGGACACTAATTAAAACCATCTTTTTTTAATGAAATCATCAAAGACCTACTTAAGTCAATGGGAATCTTTCTGCTGATTCCTCGAGCCAACGGAATCCAGACTGGAAGGCAATAACTCAAGCCTGCATGGGTAATAGGTAAAAAGTGTCTTCTTAAGTGCTCTTCGCAATCAAGCAAAACCCACTCCTAAATGGTATTCTTCAACATATGGGTGACAATTACAGGAGGAGGCTTGGAATCAAAATTTAAAGTACTTAGCTGGCAAAGTTACAATAGCTGAAGGGCTCCCCCCACCCACACCGACTGACTTTCCAGTATATATTTCATTTTTCATGGCTTCTTAACGTGGATATTAAAAGTAGATATTTTGAGTAGACATTTTTCAGAGACGTTTTTAGCCTAAAAGCAAATATTTGTTATTTTGAAATGAAAATGACTGTTAAATCAAATTTGGCAGAGACTTCTAAGAATGCTTTCATAGGCTTCCAAAGCAACCTAGAATATGGAACAAGGCTTGGGCTCAACTGGGCCCCCTTGATTGATATATCACACAAGAATGAATCTTATGTGTGTCTGGCAACCATTAGTGAAAAGGTTCCTAGTAAAGGTCTGAGGTCTGGCCCAGTGAGTCTAAAATAAAGATGGGGTGTTCAACAACTTGAGGCCCACAGGTTTGCAAACCCTAGTCTAAACTGACCACCCAGATGTGATAGCATAAAAACCTGATATCCTCAAAAATTACAGTGAGTCGGTTTGTTGTTGTTGTGTGCCTTCAAGTCATTTTACTTAGGGCACCCTCCAGTGACACTTTCTTGGCAGAATTTGTTCGGGGGGGTGCCCTTTCCTTCTTCTGAGGCAGAGAGAGTGCAACTTGCCCAAGGTCCTCCATCCAGTGGGTTTCTGTGGCCAAGTGGGGATTCAAACTTTCATCTCCCAGAGTCCTAGGCTATTTCCACATTATACTATTATAGTGCTATTATTCCACTGTCAACATCCTATGGAATCCTAGGTTTGCAGTTTAGGGAGGGGCCTTTAGAATTCTCCGCCAGAGAGCTCTTTGGCCTCAGTGAACTACAAACCCCAGAATTCTACAGAATGTTGAAAGTGGAATAATAGCACTATAACAGTGTAGTGTGGAAATGGCCCTAGTGTAGCACTTAAACCACTATATCACACTGGTTCTGATGTGGTTAATTGCACTTAATTCCCACAGAAATCAGTGAGACTTAAATGATAATATATGTGTCCTGTTCAACTCAAAATGAACCAAAGGCAATTAATGTAGACCCTTTTCGCATGGCATTTTCCATGCAAAAGAGGGCCTGGAGCGTCACGTGATTGTGAAGAGCAATCCGCACGATGCACTCACAATCGTGCGATGCTCCAGGAGCCGGCAGGCACCAATCACGCACCTTTTCGTTTTCAGCTAGAAGCCGAAAATAGTGTGCGATAACACATTGCTCCTAGGCCCCGAGCACACTTACCTGGTGTGTGGAGCCTCTGGAGTCTCACCAGTCGTGCTTCCTGCCCCAGCACAGCCTGGGAAAGTCCCAGGCTGCGCTGCAGAAGGAAAAGGTGGGGTTCTTGCGTGAGCAGGCAGCTCGTGCTTAGCTGAAGGACCTTGGACGCAAGAGCCTTTCGCCGGAGGCTGCTTGCGCGATCCCTGTACCCCAGTGCCAGAAGAATGTAAGGTGCTGAAAGGGCCTTAGTCTGGTGATAACCTATTCAAATATGCTCTTGGAGGAAAATAGGTACTTTATGCCATTTTTATGCTATTGCTGTAGAATCTGGGCAGTCATTTTAAATCAGTGCTGGAGAATCTGTGACTCTTCAGACGTTTTAGAACTCAAGTTCTCATGACCCACAGCCAGACTTACCAGTGATGAGGTATGATGGAAGTACTGCTGCTAGTGCCAATATTGACTGTGAAACTCTAAGAGATTCATTTTAAAAAGTCACTTTCCCAAACTCCAATCTGGAACTAGGCCAATGTCCATAATATGAAAGAAATCATGGTTGGTGGTGGTGGCGATGGTGGAGTCTAATCCGGAAAACGAAAAGTGGAAGCCTAGCTAAAATTGTTTGTAGCAGAAGCTTCTGTTCTGGTTTTGCACAGTGATTTTAGGAAGGGGGGTCTTTGAGTGGTGTAGTAGGTAAATACATTGCACACTATAAATACAACCTGTGAATTATGACATGTTGGTCTATAGGAAGAAGACAGGGTGAATTTTGTTCATAACTTAGATATTAATTCATTCATCCAGTGTCCAGTTGAAGATATTTTCCTGCATGGGGTAAAAATCAAGATGGGATCCCCTCCTAGTCCATGTAGAAAAGTCAATTGGACTGGCAGTTGAATCTTTCTTCAACACTGGTGATAGGACAGTGCCATGTAATGCACATCAAGGCTCCAGGCTGGCTTAGGAGGCACAGAACAAGTCTTATTTCACATAATTCTCTCCTACCAATGTCTCACTCTCACTTTGCTGCCTCTTCGTACTAGCTTACTCTCCCTAATGGTATGGTTGGCATTGAAGTCATAGCCTATTGAGTTATTAAAATGAAAAAAACAAAACACTTACTTTCAAGTTTCAGTTTTTCATTAAAATACAAATAAGCAGGCACAACCTCTTCAGCAGCATATTGAGATGCACTGAAGGACAGGTAAATACATGCATACATATATCGCCACTGATCCAGACTTACAGTATAACTTAGTTCCTGAGGAAAATCAATATATGTAGGGGAGCAGAATACAAATACAAAGTATAGGTACAGAGAAAGAGAGCTAGCATGGTGTAGTGGTTTAAGCTTTGGTCTAGGACTCTGGGAGACCAAGGTTCAAATCTCTCCTTAGCCATGGAAAAACCACTGGGTGACCTTGGGCAAGACATCGTCTACTGGCCATAGAGGAAGGCATTGGCAAATCTCCTCAGAAAAATCTTGCCAGACAAACAATATGAGACCAGTGTCATAAATCAGAGGTGACTTGAAGGCACATGACAACAACAAAATAGAATACAACTACTAAAGAAGAGTTTATAATCTGTACTGCCCACTGTCACAAATGGCTGGAAAATAGGAAATAGGTTATTATTCTAACATAGAGCTATAGCAATCCTTTCTAATTAACATGAGAAACACTCTGTCACCCCCTCTCCCTGAAAAACTTCATCAATCATAGAATCATAGAGTTAGGTAACATCACAAGGGCCATTGAGTCCAACCCCCTGCCATGCAGGATATACCATCAAAGCATTATTGACAGATGGCCTTCTATCCTCTGTTTAAACACCTCCAAAGAAGGAGACTCCGCCACACTCCCAGGCAGCGTATTCCACTGTCAAAATGCTCTTACTGTCAGGAAGTTCTTCCTAAGTTTAGAGGGAATCTCTTTTTCCTGCAAGTTTCAAGCCACTGCTTCTGTGTCCTAGGCCCTTTTTGCATGGCATTTTCCATGCGGAAAGGGCTCCTGGAGCGTCGCACGGTTGTGAGGAGCGATCTGCATGATGCACTCACAATCGTGCGACACTCCAGGGGCCAGCAGGTACCGATCGCACACCTTTTCATTTTCAGCTAGAAGCCGAAAATGGTGCATGATTGCACATTGCTCCCAAGCCCCACGTGCACTTACCTGGCGTGCAGAGCCTCCAGAGCCATGCCGGTCGCACTTCCGCTTCCCAAAGCAGCCTGGGAAACTCCCCAGGCTGCACTGCACAAGGAAGAGGCAGGGCTTTCATGCGAGCAGGCAGCTCGTGTGGAGCTGAAGCAGCAGGGATGCAAGAGCCTCTGTCAGAGGCTGCTCACGTCATTCCCGCACCCCAGCGCCAGAAGAAGGTAAGGTGCTGAACGGGCCCTAGTCTCTGGAGCTATAGAAAACAAACTTGTTCCATCCTTGACATGACATCCCTTCAAATATTTAAACATAGCTACATGTCACCTCTTTACCTTCTCCTCTCAGGCTAAACATGCCCAAATCCCAAAGCTTCTCCTCATAGGGCATGGTTTCTTTTTTTTTTTTTTTTTTTTATTAAAAATATATTTTATTCAAATAACATTAAAAACAAAAAAAACAACAACACAAATACGCACAAATCAAATCATACAAACCAATTCCATCCAAGCCAAATTTATCTACTAACTTACTATACAAACTTTTAACTAACTAACTAACAAATTTATAGATACTTAGACACTTACTATCTTTGACTCCATTCCACACTTTCTTGACTTCTTATTTTCACACCATTGAGAACATCTCCTAACATCTCCTCTATCCAGCTATTCAAAATTAACTTACTCTAATCTTTATAGCCCTTTACCCTATACTCTAAACTTCTAACTGCTTATCGTACCTTCTTGTAATTTCTATTCTATTACAGAAAAAAAAATTCATTCTACTAATCTTAAGTGTCCTTTATTTGATAGCTTACTAAATAATTACATTCCCTTTCCCTCTATTTCTTATGTTATAATTTATTTCTATACATCTTATATCTATACCTTCCTAATAGCTAACCTGCTTCATTATTTATATCCAACCTATTCATATGTAATTAACATCCATTTTTGTGATATATCTATATATTATTATATTCCATAGTTTTTAATCTTATTATCCTAGTCATACAGACCTAATGTTGCCAATTTTCCCCAATGTTCATTCCATAATGGGTCTAAAGCTTCCCATTCTTTTTTAAATACACTGTTATTTTTATTTTCCAGATATTTTGTCAATTTATCCATTTCAGCCATTTGAACAGCTTATTAGCCCAATCCTCCATTGTTGGTGTGTTTGTGTCTTTCCATCTTTTCACATATACTAATCTTGCAGCACAAATCATATAACTTAAAATACCAGAATTTCTTACTTTTACATCTATTTTCTCAAAAAATATTTTAACAAATATATTTCTGGTAACCTTGGAAAGTTAATTTTTAAATATTTCGTTATCTGTTCATGCACTTTAATCCAAAATTTCTTTGCCTCATCACATGTCCACCAACAATGAAAATAGGACCCAATTTTCTTACATTTCCAACAGTTAGGTGTTGATTTCCCTTTCTTCATCTTGGAGATCTGCACCGGAGTTAAATACCATCTATAAAAGATTTTAAAAAAGTTTTCCTTCAGATCTGAGCTTCTTGTATATTCTTGATTTAATTTCCAAGCATATTCCCATTGTTGTAATTCTATTGAGTGACCTATATCTTTGGCCCATTTTATCATATTTTCTTTTACAACTTCTTTTTTCCATATTCCAGATTTATTAATAATTTATACATTTTACTTACTGTGCCCTTTACCTCTTTTTTAAATATTTTATCCAATTCACTCTTTGTAATGAAATTCCCTTTTCCCTACTATCTATTTTATATCTTTCTACTAATTGTCTATGGAGGAACCAATGTGATCTATATCCTTGTTCAATCATTTCTTCTTCTAACTCTTTAATCTGACATCACTTCCATCCCTTTTAATTATATCTTTATATGTGACCCATTCCCCCACCTGATTTTTCTCTAATTTATGAAAAGCTTCATGTGGTGACACCCAACTGGAATCCTTAGATACAATTTATTTCTTACTTTTAACCATACTCTTAAAAGTCATTCCTCGACATAGTGATCTAAGAAATCTCTATTAATTTTATGTTTATCATACTGATAAATATGCGTGCCACCCGAAATATAAATTATATCCTTCTAAATTTAGCAATCTTCTATTATCCAAATTACCCAATCCTTAACCCAATTTAATACTGATGCCTCATAATATATTTTAAAATCTGGTAGGGCGAGGCCCCCTCTTTCCTTAATATCTTTCAAAGATCTTAATTTTTATTCTGGGTTTCCTCCCATTCCAAATAAAATCACTCAGATCTTGTTCCCATTTTTTAAACACTTTATCATTATGTATTATAGGTATGCTTTGAAATAGAAAAATCATTTTTGGAAGTATATTCATTTTGATAGCTGAAATTTTCCCTAATAAGGATAATTGCAAATTTTTCCATCTCTTCATCTTCTTAATTCCCCCCAAGTTCTTCTTATAATTGTTATCAAATAATTCCAACTGTTCTTTGTTATTGTTATCCCCAAATATTTAATCTTCTTTGTTATTTTGAATCCTGAAATCTCCGACAAATCGTTCTCTTGCTTTAAAGTCATATTTTTGGTCATTATCAAAGATTTTTCTTTATTAACCCTAAAACCTGCTAGCTCCCCGAATTGTTGTAAAAGTTCCATCAATTTTTTAACGCTACTCATGGGATCTTCCAATATTATGGCTAAATCATCTGCATAAGCTTGAATTTTTATTTCATGTTCTTTTATTCTACTCCCCTTATTATCTTTTCATCTCTAATATTGTTATTCAAAGCCTCTAGACAAGTAATAAATAATAAAGGAGAAAGGGGGCAGCCCCTGTCTTGTCCCTTTATATATACTGAATTGTTTTGTTTTTTCCCCATTTATAATTATATTAGCTTTTTGTTCACAATAAATAGCTTTTATCCAATCCAGAAACCTATTTCCACCCCCATTTTTTCCATTACCCCAAAAATAAACCACCAATTAACGTTATCAAACGCTTTTTCTGCATCTAAGAAAATTATAGCCAATTGTTTTTGATTTTGATTTTGATAATATTCTATTACATCTAAAATAACTCTTATATTATTCTTCAGATGTCTTCCCGGTAGGAATCCATTTTGATCTTCATGTATCCAATTCTTTAATATTCCCTTTAACCTATCAGCTAATATATATGTAAAAATTTTATAATCAGTATTGGAGCAAGGGAATTGGTCTATAATTCCTTTTATCAGTTAAATCCTTCCCCTCTTTGGGTATCAGAATTATATTTGATTCTTTCCATGTATTAGGAAAGACCTTACTATGAATTGAATTTAAAACCTGCACCAGTAAGGGTACCAATTCCTCCTGAAATGTTTTAATATTGAGCAGAAAAACCATCAGGGCCAGGGACTTTCCCCAGCTTCAGATGTTTCTCATTGCGTGTCTCTGTTCTGTAATTGGGTTGTCCAGACTCTCTCTTTGGCTTTCTAAAATTCTAGTGATTCTGGTCTTACCTAAAAATTCTATCATATTACTTTCATATTCTCCTGATTGTATCTTTTTTCCAAATAATTCTTTAAAGTATTTAACAAAGATCTCTTGATTTTCCCTTGCTGATGAAGATATTTTACTCGCCCTTATCTCTATTATATGTCGTTCTCTTTCTTTCCTTTTTCAGCCTGTACGATAGCCATCTTCCTATCTTATTTGCTTGGTCAAATTGTCTCTGTTTCTGGGTTTCATTTTCTTTTCTATTTCGTTTGTCGTTAATAATACCAGCTGTTTCTTTAGATCTGCAGTTTAATTTACCATTTTGAGGGGTTTTTTTTTAATTCTAATTCTTTACTTCTTAACAGATCGTGTATCTTAGCTTCTTTCGCTTTCTTACCCTTTATAATCCATGCCTGTTGGTTTATAAAAAAGCCCCTCATTACCGCCTTACTTGTTTCCCACACGGTTTGCTCTGATTGACCCTTATTCAAATTTTCTTCCAAAAAATTTCTAAGTTCTCTTTTTGCTTTCCCCACTATTAATTCATTTTTTAAACAAACTATCATTATCTTCCAATTGTAACTTTTTCTCCCGTGGCTAATAGTTATTATAACTGGGCAATGATCTGAAAACATTCTAGGCATTATCTCCAACTTCCTTATATCCTTTATCAATTCTAAAAGAAGAGGAAAATCATATCTATCCTAGACCAGGATTTAAATTGTTCCGAATAGTATGTGTATTCTTCTTTATCTCCTATATACCTGTCTCCATGCATCTACCAGAGATAATTGATCCAATATATCAAAAAAAGATTTGGGGAGTTTTCCTTGACTTTTTTTCTTCATATCTTTTCTATTTTTGATACTAGATCTATCTAAAAATGGATTTATATGCTCAATCTCCCATCATAATAATCTTATGCTCATCTTTCTCTATTTCCAACAGCTTTTCTAATAATCTTGTATAGAATCTACTTTTATTTTCTAGGGGACCATATACTCCGATTATCATTAACTTAAGATTTTTTATGGCAACCTCAACTATAATAAAATGCCCTAAATCATCACAAAAAAATTGTTTAGCTTCATGCTTATTATTAACATATATAGTTACTCCTTTTTTCTTCTTATCAATTGATGCGGAGAAGGATTCACCTAATTTTGGATTTCTAAGATATTTTAGATCCTTATTTTTGATATGAATTTTCTTGTATTGCTACATATATTTGAAATTTAATTTTTCTAATTTATGAAATATACACTTTCTTTTATATGGAGAATTTATTCCACGTACATTCCAGGTTAGAAATCTTAAATTCATTCTAACCTGACAAACCCTTATTCAGTCCTAAATTTCTTCTGTTTCTTCTACTTCCTCTTCTTCTATTTCTGGATCTATGGAGGTCTCTTCTTCAGCGATTCTCTTTACTTCCTCTTCAGACTCTTCCTCTTGCTCAATTTCTGTCTTTCCTTCCTTCTGACTTTTATCTATTAGTTCTTGTCTCTCTCCTACCCTTTCTCGTTGTCTTTTCCCTTTCTCCAATTTTTGAGTGGAAGGCAAATTCTCTTTACTGTTTTCTTCCTCTTTGTTCTTGTTCCAGTAAGTCCTCCTCCAATTTATTCAATTCGTCTTTATGTTTCCTCAAAAATTCCTTTGCTTTTACAAATTGAGTTCAATATTACTTTTCTTTGTTTCCAAACAAAGGAGATTCCTTCTGTCTTCTCCCACGTATATCGGATTTCCTGTTTTCTTAGTACTTGAGTTATAAATCCATATTCTCTACGTCGCTTCAGCAAGGTTGGGTGAACGTCCTTAAGTCTTCTATCTCATTTCCATTTATCGTTAATTTTTTTGTATAGCTTCGTTGTAGCACCAAATCCTTTACTCTTTCCCAGAAAATAGATGACAATGTCACGTGGAATGTTTTCTTTGGCTACTGTCGAATTTACCCTGAAGATCTTGTCTATTTCCAAGTCCAGTTGTTCTGGGATCCAATCAATGTATTGGGCCAGAGGTTTAATTAATCTTTCATATAAATCCTCTTGAGGATGTTCTCGTAAGCCTCTTACCTTGATTGATTTATTTCTGCTTTTAATGTCCATTGATAATGATCTCTAAATCTTCTGTTCTTCCTTCCATCTTTGTTACTTGCTCCTCCAATTTCATAGTCTTCTCTTCTATCTCCTTGACTTTCTCTTTCACATTTTTCAATTCCATTGTAATGTTGTCTAATTTATTTGTAAACATTTCCATTTCTTTTTTCATGTCCGCCCTTATTTCAGCTCTCATTTGCTTCATTTCTATCCTTGTCTCTCTCATTTCATTTTGAAAGGTCTTAGTCAATCTTTTTAATTCCTCCACAATATCTAATCCTCCACTCTGAAATGATCCTTGACCTTCAGCAGGTGTTGTCTTTGTCTCAGTGGATGGCATCTTAAGATCTAATGAAGTTCTTCTTTGAAGCATAGTCTGAATTTGGGTTTGGGTGCCTGCTGCAGCTTTCCTTTTTCCAGCTCCCATCATCTTGCCAAATTATTTCAAATTTCAAATTCTTTCTTTACCTTACTTTCTTTACTCTTACGTTTACTTTCTCAGTCCTCCAACACCCACTGTCACTCTCCTCCAACAATTTCCTTCACTTCTCCCACTGCTTTCACTCACTTTCAAACAGCTTCCTCCCGGCTTCCTCTGATTTCTCACTTCCCCATCTTTCTTTCCACCAGCAACTACTTCTCCTTTACCATCCACCGATCCTCTATCTCCTCTCTTACTCTTACTGTTTTCAGGAAGTTTTCAAAGACTACCGGGCCTCAGAGCGCTCTCTTCCAACAGCCTTCTTTTGCCTCTCTCTCTCTCTCTCTCTCTCTGTACTGCAAGTGCTCTTCCTGGACCGTCTTTTAACACGCTCAATCACAGATCTTCCTCAGCTTCAGTTTCCACAATACCTTTCGGGACTATCTTCTGCAGGCCACCGTTACAACTATCTTTCAGCTTCCTCCACCCGTTCGTTTCGGTCTTCAACTTCTCTATCACCACCCAGCCTCGTTCTCCAGCCTTCCGCGCCTCTCTCTCTCTCCTCTCCCTCAGCTCGTAACGCTCCCGTCCACGAACCTTCCGTTTCTTCTCCCTCTGCCTTCAAGCCTTCCAACTTTTACCCCTCCCGATCCTTTCGTGAGCTTTCAAACCTCTTTCACTCTGATCTCTTCTGCCTCTTTACAATAGCAAACAGCACTCCGCCCTCCGTGTCTTCACTCGTCCCTCCGTCCCCTTCAATCCTCCATTTTATGTCACTGACACCGCGTTTTCTCACTTTCTACTTTCACTTTCTTCCACTTACTTTTTTCCTCTTTATCAATTATCTAAGGCTTCGCTGTCACTCATTCTGCTCTTACAGCGAGTTCCAGTCTAATATTGAATCAGCAAAGTCCTTTTTCATGAATATTTTCTAGGGGACTCAACCCTTTTCAAAAAGAAAAAGAAAAAAAGCTCCGCGTCTTTGGGAGTCACTCTCCCCAGCCAAGACTCATCTGAAGCTAGAGTCCACTATTTCAATGAGCCCCTCAATAAAGATGAAGCAGGATCCACTTACCCCAATGGTGAATTTAAATAAGATTTTAAAGTCCCGATGTTTACCAGGACTGCTTGTTTGTATCGGTGGTCTGTGGCTTAGCCCAAAAGGCTTCCTGGAGTGGTAATGGCGGTTCTGCGATCCGATCTTCACGATCAGCTTGATCTCACACTCCAATTCAACAAATTGCTCATCTCGGATCTCCACGCCCTTGAGATCCTCTTTCCAGGGGATCTTTATTCCCTCTCGAGAAAAAAAGTTTTTATATGGGAATTCCGACCTCTCCAGGCAAATCAGCTCCTGCAGCTCCGCAGGGACCTAACCTGTCGCCACGTTTCCTCCACCGGAAGTCCCTCATAGGGCATGGTTTCCAGGACTTCCACCATTTTGGTCACTCTCCTCCAGACACATTGCAGCTTGTCAATATTCTTCCTTCTTAACTGTGGTGCCCAGAACTGGACACTGTATTCCAGGTGGGGTCTGATCTAATATCCTGACAAAAGACATATCCTCTGTTACATTACTACATTTAACCCCAGAAGTGTAAATCCAGAAAGTCTGAAAAAAATACAGAATAACTTTATTTGAACTTCTAAATTGGCCATCCTTTGGGTCTGGAGTACATGTGAACTCATAGGTAAAGAATCCTAGCAGTAAACATGCAAAGATTACTATATCCACATGGAAAGTGATGTTTAGTTGTTTGAAACCCTATACATTATAAAATAGACATAATTATGCACTGCGCACCTAATTAAAGTGTGTTATAATTGTTGAAATATTTTACTGAAAGCTTTTTTTTCCCAACTTTTTTTTTTCAAGTGGCAGGTTTACCAGATGATAAAACTTGTCTTGCGGTTTGCGCGTGCTTGCCAAAAACCTTGCAGCTAAGTACAGTGGGTGGGGTCAGTTGTGGACATTAAACTCCCAGTGAATGCCAGCATTTTTCACTAAGCTCTCATTCTGAAGGCTTAAGTCAGGCTTCCTGCCAAACACTCAAGTCCAAGACAAATAGCCTACGTGGGTGTTTTGTGCACAAAGACGACTGAGGTTCAGTTTAGCTAGACGGATAAACCTTTTGAAACCCTCCTTGTTCAAGCTGACTATATTATGGATCAGAGTTAGTTGCTTATTGAAAAGCACCGTGAGATGAATGCAAATTTCCCAGAAAATTAAGGCTCCATGCAAAAGAAGTTCTAGTACATTTGAAAAAATGTACAATTGCTTGCACTCACACATGATTTAAAGTTTTGCTCATTTCAGGGTTTTGTGTTTTCATTATTCATGAATGTACTATTTCTCAACCTGACCTACAACTTTTGAAGTGTTTCTGTGGCCAAAGCCAAAGCTTTTGGGGTACCTAAAAGCTGCTTCATCCAAAGTCTGTCAACTGTCCCATACCTCTACTCTACTCCTTTTGTTTATTCCTCATAGCTGCCACTTTGTAGCACACTTGGACATTTTGCTGGCATTGATTCATAGACTCCCTGGTATTATCAGCCTTACTGTTCTGTTTGTCAGAGTGAGGCAGCTCTCTCACACAGCTGATGTTATGGGGGAAGGAACAGCATTAAATTGCTGGAAAATAGGGCAACTGGAGCTGTATGTTCCCCTCAGTCAAATTGGCTTGTTACCCTCAAACTTAGTTGACAATGTTTTCCCATTGCCAGTGAATATTGAAGCAAGATTCAACTGCCAGTCTGGTCAGCTTTGGTAAACAGAATGTCATGGAGGGGCTCCATCTTATCTTTTGCCTCAGGAGGCAGAAAATATTTTGTTCCAGCCCTGGCTCCTCATGTCACCTCCAGAATCTGTTACTGATCCAGGAGCATCCCTCAGTAATCAAAGCATGTTTGTCATTTATAACCAACTAGCGTATTTACCCCACGTTGCCAGGGTTTTTATTTTCCTCTTAAGTACTCACCAAACTGTCTTCTCCATTTCTTATTTTGCTCCATATTTCCCAATGCAATCTGTATTCAGAGCTATTTACATACAGTTTGGGTTTCTGACGGGGTACACTGTCTTCCTCCTTGCTGCTAGGCCTCGTGTCCAACTGGTCTATTCCTATATCTATAAATTTACCTCCACATTCCCCAATCCAATCTTTATTCAGAGTTGCTAACATTCAGAGGTTGGGATCCTCTGTCCTCCTCCTTGCTGCTAGGCCTCATTTCCATAGCAACAAGCCTATTCCAGTACCTGTAACTTATCCCCATATTCCCCAATCCAATATGTATTCGTCATTGTTAACGTACAGAAGTTGAGTTCCTGCAGGAATACACTGTCCTCTTCCTTGCTGCTAGGCATTGTCTCCATAGCAACCAGCCTATCCCAGTACCCTTAACTTTTCCCCATAGTCCCAATTCAATCTGTGTTCTCTGGCGACGTTGATGTACTGGCATTTGCTTTGCTTTGCATTGCTCTGCGCTGCTCTGCTTTCTGTTGAATTTGTGCAATGGTTTTACACTTTTCTGGAAGTATTTGTTTTGAATTTCAGTTTTAAGATTCCTCACATATGGAACCCATACAATCTACTGTGTGAGGTGAGAAGAGCTTGTAACTATGTTGCATATGTCACTTTAATTTTTCTCACATGCGCCTCTGAAAAGTTTTCTGGCATCCTTATTGACGGTAGGCCTCATCTCCATAGCAACCGGCCTGAGGCCCAAGAGCTCTCTGGGTGAGAATTCTAAAGGCCCCTCTCTAAGCTGCCAACCTCAGGATTCCATCGAATCTTCACAGCCAGCCAATCAAATGAGGTCTTCTCGCCTCACACAGCCAACCATATGCTGATGCGGACAAACAGACAAACGTGCAGACAAACATTCACCTTTATACAGTAGAAGAGGCAAGACTTTTTCCAGTCATGAAAAAAAGCACATCTACACTATCATGGCTCTATCTATAGAACGATGAGGTTTATATTTTAGTGAAGCATTTAGAGTACTCTGGCTAGAGATGTAAAGGGTTAATCTTACTTGATGCTGCGCTGCTTCTTCTGACCTTGCCCTTTAAGCTTAAGGTGTAGACTGAGATGAGGCTACGCAGCTGTATGTTAATTTATGTGTTTGACTAAGGCACTTGTAAAGTACCTAATAATGTACAGCTGCGTGGAGTGTATATAAGCTGTTTGGAAAAACTGCTCTTTCTCTGTCTTGTCTCCTTGTTGTGCTGGTTTGTATGTTACTCTGCTGTTTTACTGTTTAACTTTATGACGGGCTTTGCTAAATGCCTTAATTTGTTACCCGCAATAAACCTTTTTGTATTTTTCCTTATTGCGGTCTGAAGTGGCTGTTTTTCCTCTAGGCTGTAGTTTATGCCAGAGGTTCTTTGGAGGTCCTTATTTGCTTAAACAAGTACCCCAGTTTTCAGGCTCACTAGGCTGGCAGCCGACAGCTCTAGTCCACCATGTTGAACTGCACCAGTAAAGCTCTCTAGCAAAAAACTGACTCACTAAACTACAAATCTCAGGATTCCACAGAATGGAGCTGAGACCATTAAAGTATTATGAAACTGCTGTTAACTGTATAGAGTAGATACCTCGTGTAGTGGAGTCTACCTCCTTGGAGGTTTTTAAGCAGAGGCTTGATGGCCATCTGTCGGGAGTGCTTTGAGGGTGTTCCTGCATGGCAGGGGGTTGGACTGGATGGCCTGTGTGGTCTCTTCCAACTCTAGATTTCTATGATTCTATAAGAATATCTCAAAAGATTCCACTTTAGAATGCAGTTGAAGGACCTGCTACCTAATGCTTTGGATCCCTAGGATGTTGTTATAATTTAAAGGTCACAGACATTCTCAGGGGTCCAACACAACTAAGGCTATTTCCACACTAGACTGTTATAATGCTATTATTCCACTTTCAACATCCTATGGAATCCTGGGGTTTCCTCAAAGGCTCCTCCCTAAACTGCAAACCCCAGGATTCCATAGGATGTTGAAAGTGGAATAATACAGTATAACAGTCTAGTGCAGAAATGGCCTAAGAGTAAAGATGATGTACTTCTACTATGAGCATACACTTCTTACTAAGCTCAGATGGATGTCCATTCTATCTCTTAATTTTTCACTTCTCAGAAGAAAGAGAGAAGATTGCTGGCAAAGTCCTCTAACATGAGACTCATGAGACACTCTCTCCCATGGTCATCCAGTCTCCCCTACAGTATCTCCACTGAAGGCAGTTTGTTCTACTGTTAACAGCTTATACAGTTAGGATGTTGCTCCTAATGTAGAGCGGATCCCATTAAAAGACTCTTCTACCACAAGCAGTTAACAGCCAAAGATCTTTCCAAATAACAGCAGAAACAGTAGAAGCAGAGCAGTCCAACCAAGCCTTCTGTGTTAGAGAATTCCACAAACTGAGAACAGCCACCAAGAAGGCTGTTTCCCACATCCAATGATGGTGATAGGACTGAAAGAAAGTTCTCCCCTAGAGATCTTCTTTTAAAAAGTGAGCTAATGTGTTATAGTGGTTTGAGCATTGGACTACAACTCTGGAGACCATGGTTCAGATCCCTGCTTAGCCATGGAAACCCACTGGAAGACCTTCTTGGCCATGTGGAGTCACCTCTAGACCATCTTAACTGGCAACAGAAGTAACAGCAGAGACAAAATGTCACTTTTCTTCTCCTGTATGAATTTTTAACATCTTTGCTTGATTAGAAAACAGACATAGAATTTGCATTATTTCAACCTGCTGATATTGAGTTGATGCACAGATCTTGTGATTAAGTTGAATGTTGTAATGTTAATTTATTTTGAATTTTTATTTTTCTACTTTTTTTGTAATTGTGTTAAAGATTAAAATAAAATTTCAAAAAATAAAAGTCAGTGAAGCTTCAGAAACTTTCATAATGCATTTTGTGCTTTTCAGCTGGTCCAATAAAGGAATCACTGTTTTCTAGATTTTGGATTTCATTGTATTTTGCTGTTTGGCCAACACAGCTGCCCCTGAATATGTTACTGGTTCTGCTTTCTTGTTTCTCAATAGCAAGGGGCATACTTATTTTTAGTTACTTTTCTTAAAAAATTACCTGAATGCTACAAGCTGCTGTCCTGTGATACAAAACACACTCTCCTCCCATCAACCTTGGACATTTCCGCACTGAACTGTTACATTGCTATTATTCCAATTTCAACATCCTGTGGAATCCTGGGGTTTTCAGGTCCCTCCCTAAACTGCAACCCTAGGATTCCATAGGATGTTGAAAGTCGAATAATAGCACTATAACAGTTTAGTGTGGAAATGGCATTTGTTATTGCCTCAACATCCACAATGGTGTTACCCTGTTCTCTGCGGGTCCTGGGAGGGGTGCCCAAATAACCAAAAAATAAAAACACAAGATGGGGAAATTAACTGGCGCACTCTCTTAAGCTAGCAAGAGGCAGGGTAACTTAGCAGGGATCTTGTAACCCAATGTCTACGGGGTCAGGTCAGAAGAGCAGTCAGACAAGTTTTAAAACAGTAAAAAAAAATATGATATCTTTATTGAAGGACAAACAACAGAAAAGACAACACAAGTGCACAGCTAACTGGAAATTAGAAATGAGAGTTTTTGGGGAAAATGGGTGATACAACACCTTATCTTGTAGTCCTGGAGAAAAGCAGAGGATTGCAGGGAAGAAAGCTCAGCGCGGTTCTCTGAGAGGACGACTTGCTGGACACAGCGGCAGCAGGGCTGGATGGAACTCAGGAGCTATCCAAACGGGACAAGAGGTCCATACAGGGCGAGCGAGCAGTCTGAGGTGGGCGAGCGAGCAATCCGAGGTGGGCTCGGAATCGGGGAGTTGTGTAGGGTGGATTGTGCCTACAGGCCATGCCATACTCAGTGAGAACAATGCAAGTTTGGAGCGGGACAAAGCGTTGGGAAAGGTCAAGTTCTACGTGATCGGCTTAGCGCAGGTTTAACAATAGTGTAGCCGGTATGCAAATGGCTTAGCATTGTAAGGGCATCGGCTCGAGGCCAAACATCTTTGTGTAGAGTCGCACTTGAGCAATGGGTGTCTGCCAGAGAGGTCCCTGAAGCAACAGAGTGGCTTTGTTCTGCCTGCCTAGGTGGAGAATGGAATGTCCAACACTTTCCGGCCGCGCCTGTGTATGTGCCTGTCCTGTGGCCTCGCAAACACGTGGAGTGGGGTGGCAGAGAAAGGTCAAATGATTTGACATCAAAAGAGATATCTAGTGCTATCACTGGGTAGGCCTGAACCATAGTAACAATGGGACACAGCATGAACCAGCATTTTAACCATGTCTTATTTCTCCTCCTCTGTTTGGTGAACCTATAGCTCTTTACTTCTAAAAAGAACTGTAGAGCTGCCCTGCAAAAGGAAGAAAGTTATCACACATATTGCTACAGTTATAGTTTAAAATAATTATACCTTAATTGTTGGAATTCATTTCACATTGCTGTTATTTGTAACTGTTTACTTCCCATCTGTGCTACTTTGTATAAAACTGCCAACTGTCAGTGTGGAAGACTGGAGAAGTGACAATCCGTATGCATTAAGGAGTTAATTTATACAATAAAGAGTGTACTTCAAAACCCTTCCTGAAGGCAATGGACTAAAATAATAATTACAAAAACAAAATCTCTCACAGCTAGAGAATTAAATCTGTTTTCTTTCAGTGTGCGAACATGTTAGTTCCCCCTTTCAGAAATCCCTTGTATCTCAGTCCCTGAAGAGTGTTGTTATTAATATTATGAATAATGTTGTTCCGCAAGTGTCAGAATTTTTGCTTATCTTGTGCTGTTCAGCAGATGAAGGATCAAATCAGGCCGTGATTCTGCTCACCTGGTAAAACTTCTAACCATTCCTGTAACTGTGAGAAGAGCCATTTCATACTTTTCATCATTACATATGCCTCTGTAACATTCACTCTGCCACCCAGGGCCATACCTGAAGTCTTACCAGTTTAGCAGCATCTGACAGCATTTGCATCCCATTTGAAGTCACTTGCACTACACAATAAGATGGCGAACATCCTCGTGATGTGCTTAAAGTTGCCCCTGAAGGGAGACAACTTGTGCTCTTGTGGTGTGCCTTCAGGTTGTTTCTACCTTACAACAACCTTAAGGTAAGTCTGTCACAAGGTTTTCCTGGCAAGAATCATTCGAAGAGCAATTGCTATTGCCATCCATTGAGGGTGAACTGCTCCAGCTCATCCCATGGGTTTCCATGGCCAAGCGGTGATTTGAATCTCAGCCTCCTGGAGTCCTCAAACCAAATTATAGCTTGGGTCTTAAGATAATTATTTTAAGGAACTTTTAAGGAAAGTTTTCTGTAAGGATAGATAAGAATCCCTTTATTTAGCTGATATAAATTACATCCTGTCTTTCTCCCAATATGGGACCCAATGCAGCTCATTATATGAGTTAAAACGAAATACACTTAAAACAATGGATAATATAAATCTTAAAAACAATCATATTAAAATATCAATTTAAACACTTTTAAAAGGTGGTAAAACATATAATTAATGATAAAAATAGAGCCCAACACACCCCATTTTAAAGACCTTCTGCAACAGACTGTTGTTACTCACACTCTTGGGTAAGCACAGAGGTTTTCACCTGCCAGTAGAAAGAGAAGAGAAAGAGGACCAACCTAGCTTCCCGTGGAAGGGAATTCCACAGTCTGGAAGCAACCAATAAGAAAGCTCTCTCCTGTGTCCTCAGTAAATGTGCCTGTGATGGTTTTTCTCAGGTGGCCCTGAGAAAAAGCTTTCTTCTGAAGATTTTAAAACTCTGGAAGGCTTATATTGGGATATACGAGTTGAGATCCTGCATCATGGGCTGGAATGCATGACATTAATTGTAAAGCTAATCATAATAACCATAAAGTTAAAGTTAATCATAAAGTTATGCATTGCAGCCCATTATACAGGATCTCAGCTCAGAGCTACGTCACTGACATGTTATGCAACCACATTAGAGAAGTGCAATGGTACATAATAGAGAAACCCACAAGATGTCCCATTGTGCAACTGAGGCCTTTTCCACACAACACTCTTATAGTGCAATTATTCCACTTTCAACCTCCTAGGGAATCCTGGGGTTTGCAGCTTTGAGAGGGGCTGCCCGGCCCCTCTTGAAGCTGCAAACCCCAGGATTCCTTAGGAGGTTGAAAGTGGAATAATCACACTATAAGAGTATCGTGCGGAAAAGGCCAGAGTCTCCCATTACTCAAGGCACTGCAGAACATACTTCTGTCCAGGCGCAGGCATTCATGACTTTCCGCTGTCCGGGATTACCAGTGCCCCATGGCTGTGTTGGGGGTCACTGCCCTCTCTCCAAGTTCTTTGCAACCATTGTATCATGGCCATGCTGCCTTTTCTTCTTGTGCAATGGTCCAAACCTCCCATCTTGATAATATGGACATTGTGCAATGCACAACGTATTTCATTGCCACCACAAGAATCATCAGGCTACTTCAATTGAGAGAACATTTATTTATTTGATTAAAATTTCTGAACCAGAAAACTTCCCTAAATTTCTAGAACTGTAAATAGGCAACAAATCAGGCACATAGTATTAAATTTTTTTGTTTTGAAGCTGAAATTAGAGCTAGTACATTTCTGCCAACTCCAACTCTGACTCCACCCTAATTTGCTTCTGACTCCAACTCCATCATAGTCCTGATAAGCCAGGTTAGTACTACACCATGAACCCTTTATAATGGCAGTAGCATACATATTGAAAGTGCAGTTGAGTGAGAAGATCATTTTCTTTGCTTTGGGTTTTGATAAGAACTTACCAATATTTGCAGGTATCTTCATAACCTAAAAGGTTGTAGCTATTGTTGTTGTTGTTGTTGTTTTAAAGGGGATGAGAGTAAAAGCAAAGCTGACAGATTTGTCCAGCCTTCATTTTCCATCCTCTCTTCTCCCCACCAGCTCCTTCATTTCCATTGTCCAGGAAGGGGGCCAACTCATTGCAGAAGGCCACAAGCAGTAAATATTATGTAACTAATCAAATTACTTTGGGCTTCCCAACAAGTACTGAAGTACACAAAAGAGAGAAAGGTGAAGTGGAGAAAGAAGAATCTTGGAAGGAGCGAAGAGATTTTCATTGATACACATCCTGATTAACAGTCTGATTTTCTTACACATTCTCATGTTCTCCCACCCTTCCTCTCCCCTCCTCTCTCTTTCAAGCCATAATGAGAAGCATACAAAGGAAGATGGCAAGGGTTGCACATATTTTTGACCATGTGCTCAACACATGGTGAGGATTTTGTTCCTCTACGCTGTCACTGATGTCAGTGAGGTTAAATGATGAACATTTGAACAGTGAGTCATGGACTCACTGTATTTGAAATGTATAGGCTTACGAGCAATTTCAGAGCTTGGTTGCACAGCAGCTGTCCTGTCTACAGGTTAGTGGGCACTATCAAGACTCTATATTCTTTGCCCTCAAAGATACAAGGAGCAAGCTGGAAGAGCTGTTTGTGCAAAAAAGTCCCTGCATGTCAGGGATCATGGGCAAGAGTTTCTCCAATCTCCTGACATTAACTCAGACATTTTTTTTTCCATTGGGACAATCCCAATGTCCAGTAGTGAGTCATCAAGCAATGAAACTTGGATTTTATAAAAGCTGAAACCAGATGTTTTGGCAGATGCATGACTGCTGCCAGAAACAGCATCCTTGGGTCTCCTTTATCTCCTTTTCCCAGTAACACTGAAGGATACTGAAAGCCAAAAGAATAATGATGTTGTCCATACAATGGGTGGGTGTGATCAGTTTTTTAAAAAAATTAAAGAATTTAGAGAAGCTCCTATCCAGCTCAGGACTTCAGTATGGGCTAAGTGAAGAGGCTAAACACTGTCTTCCCTTTTAGGAACTGGTGTAGAACAGGGATGTTACTGGACTATAATTTCCATTATCCTGCACTACTGGTTGCTCAACAACTAAACAGCCACATATTCCCCATTCAGTATAGAATGAAGGTCTGTGCCTATTTATATTAGCAGGGAAATTCCTGTTGTCACCCACGAAAAAAATATTTTCCAAACCTCATTTCTTCTGTTCTTCATTTCTATGCCAGACTGCCTTCGCTTTCTCCAAGCAGAAAGATTTCACCTGGAAAAGGTGGGTGAGTAAAGTAGTACCATAGAAATCCCTTTCACATGGGAGAACTCCACAAGATCTCCCCTAAGCCAAATGGAATGCCCATATACAGTGGAAGCACATTTCTAGGTGTTGGTTTCAGTATTTTGGAATACCAGAGCAGACAGCAAAGGGGGCATTATCTTCCTGTCAAGTTTGTGAGTTTCCTGGGGGTATTTGCCAGGGCCATTAGTGGAAAGCAGCAAACCAGACCTAATCCAGCACCTACCAGTAGAACCTGCACTGCCCCCAAAAATAAGGAAATATGTCACCAAAACATAAAAGAAGGGCAAGGATGGGAAATCAATTGGCATTGGCATGTGCTGATTGAAATCCTTCTACTTTAAATCAAAATGCAAGACATCTGGTCAAGATGGGAAAAGATTGCACCAGGTGATCTTTGTACCTGTTCAGGTTGCTAACCAGGTGGTAAGAGCTGAGAGACAATCTCAAGGCACCTGCTCTCCCTTCACATGGTTCTGTATGTTCCATGTGAATTTGAACTTGATAATAGCTTGGCAAAAAAAATGTTATCTTCAAATTGCCGAGCATCCTCTGCAAAGTAGGATATATCACCTATGTAGGAAAAATGCTAGAGAGTAAACTAGTGTGGTGTAGTGATTTAAATTTTGGACTAGGAATCTTGGAAACCAGGGTTCAAATTCCTACTTAGCCATGGAAACCCATTGGGTGACCTTGGGCAAGTCATACTCTCTCAGCCTTAGAGAAAGGCAACAGCGAGCCTTCTCTGAATAAACCTTTCTTGATTGCCAACCTGGTATAATGGTTTGAGTGATTGATAAGGACTTCAGGAAATCAGTGTTTGAATCCCTGCTCAGCCACAGAATCCCACTGACTTTGGGTAAGCTGGACTTTCTTATCCTGAAAAGAAGGCAGTGACAAATCTCTAAATAAATCCTGTCAAGAAAAACCTATGATAAAGTCGCCAGAAGCTGGAATCAGCTTAAAGATATGTGAGAGCCACCCCTATCACAAGAAAATGCTGGGCATTGCTCTGATTACCAACCCAATTAACAATCTGATTTTCTTAAGTGCTTATGCATGGACCTTGTTTTGTGAACTAAGCATGAATGGTTGCTGCTTGGGTGCCTGGATCATGTGACTAAAGTCAAAATTCAGAAATGCTGAGAATGTGAAGAGGACCCAAGTGACTCCTTAAAAATAAAGGGATCTTCCTAACAGTCTTAGGTACTTACAAGGCATGTCAGTCCTTGAAAGGAAGGGCAAATTAATAAATAGCATCCTTAGAAAGAGAACCCAAAAGAAAAAAAGAGTGAGAAACAGGAAAATCAGTTCTAGCAAGAGATATATTATAGGAACAGTGTCTAAGAAAGAAAAGCTAAAGGTTAACTAGATCTACTAGTTAGGATAGATAATGAACATGAGACCTTATTTGATTGTAGATTTGCAGTCTACAGCCTAGCCAGAAGGCTGCAGTCATTAATCTCAAATCTAATGCAGACCTCACAAGTTTTCATTCAGACTTCTCCATTATAATGAGCTCCATTTTGGACTAATCTGGAAGCTGCAGAGAGTGATAACGCCAGCTCCTTGATCTCTTTAGAAGGTCTGCATTCAAGAACTCTGAAAATGTGAAGTGTCGTTGGATGTGGTTGCAGTTCACCAAAGACTCTTGTACTGCATTCATTTCTGGCATCGGCTATGATGACAAAGAGAAATAGGTTTTTAAAAACACCTCTGCTTTGTCTTTGAAATGGCCAGGGGGTTTATCGGGCTGGCACTGTCATTAGGTTGGACGGGGCATCAGAAGCAGCAAATTCACTGCAACACCCAATGCTGGTAGGATCTCTTCTTCTCACCCATCCTGCCCCAACAAGCAATGTTTCTCACCCTCCCTAATCCCCTACAAAGAGGAGCAGTGCTCCAAGAAGGATACGTCCATGGCATCCCTGCAGCTCCACTGTGCCTAAGGTTCCCAGATCTCAAGGCTTGGCCCTGAATCCAAGGGCTTCCTCTTCTCATGACAAGGGGAAGGAATCTGTGAGCAACATCACTGCCATGAAAAGTGTGTGTGTGTGTGTTTTGCTTGTTGGTTTGATCTGGTACTTTATTTGAATGGCATATTTATAATAACTGGGTTGATAGTTAGTGATAATGCTTAAAAACATCACCATAGGCTTTCCCTTGTAACATCACACCTGTAATATAATCAGGGCTTGCCCCCACCACCACTTTGGCATCACAAGGCACCATCCCTAGGTCTCAGGTTTTGGCCCTGAAATCTCGGGGGCTGGTTTTGGCCTGACCTGGGAATCCTAACTGTGCCAGAGGCAGACTCTACACAGAAGCTGCTGGCTCTGTAGTACAGCTGGCTTCTGGCATGGCACTGGGAGCTGCAGTTATGTCCCTTTCTTTCTTATGGGGGGAAAACAGTGCTGCCTTGTTTTCTAGTGGAAAGGGCCACTGTTCCTCCTTTTTCTGGAGCTTTGGGGCAAGAAGCAATGTTGCTACTGGATCTTATTCTTCTACTGGGACAGTGGAAGGGGGCTTCACTAGCAAAACAGAATGTTTGAGGACACTTTTCAGATCTTTCTCTTTTGAAAATAGGTATTGTAATAGTTGAGCTCAGGTTTGGAAATAGAGCTAATGCTTGGAAAGTTACCTTTAAAAAGTAATTCATTATGGTGACTTGGGGCCTTTCTGCCCTACAGTGTTACAGTGCTATTATTCCACTTTCAACATCCTGTCGAATTCTGGGGTTTGTAGTTTACTGAGGCCAAAGAGCTCTCTGACTGAGAATTCTTAATGCCCCTCCCTAAACTGCAAACCCCAGGATTCCATACGGTGTTGAAAGTGGAATAACATCACTACAACCATGTAGGGCAGAAAGGCCTTTTCTCAGCACAGAAAAGGAGTTAATTTTATTTATCATTTTATTTTAGTAACTCTTTGTCTTCCCATTTCTCAAAAGTTCCTAAAATCATTGGCTAGTATTCTATATCAGCTACTTAGTTAATCATACTTATGTAAGTAATTTCTCTTGGCCTAGACCTTCCCCAAACTATGAAAGAAATATTATTCACCCATGCTACAATCCCAGACTGAATGGACCTCCCTCTCCTCTGCTATAGCTCATGACCACTAAAGGGGGATATGTTCATGGCAATAGTATCACAGTCATGACTAAGCAGTGATCATAAATATGGAACAGTTAGGGAAGAGTAAATCTATTTTTTTTCCACTTTTTACTTCTGCTTTCTTTTACAGTCTTCACATTAAATTTGCTGGACTGTTATATAAAATACAAATCCTTCTTGTCTACTTAGTTACCACCTCAAGATCTACAATACAGTATGGAACAGCAGGATGAGATACAACACAAGCCAGCATTTGAACCATGGAATACTCTTCCTTTACCATGTAGATAGGTAAAACATCTGTAACTAGAAAAGAAATTTAAATTATACAGTTCCCTTATGCTGTAACAATCATAACGTAATGCAGGTATACCTACATTACTAGTAAAAGGAATAATTACAAGTATCTAGTTATTTGTAAATAGTTACTTCCAGGTTCTGGATGTATCACCATGCATAGTGACTGTCGTTCCCAATATCCCCATTATGAGGATCATATCCTTCCCTGTACTTCCAGTGTTCAGAGATGAGTGCTGGTGCTTAATAAATAGCCAAAATGGAACCAAGCCTCCACTAAATGTTCTTCCAAAGGAACTTAAAGCTGGTAAACACAGCATTGTTGTTATTTTGTCCCTTCAAGTTGTTTTGGACATTTGGCAACCCTAAGGTGAACCTATCACAAAGTTTGCTGGGGCTGAGAATATATGATGTGCCATGGCCAAAAAGGGAATTAAACTCTGGTCTCCAGGGTCATAATCCAGCACTGAAACCACTACTGACTGGCTCTTATACCCAGGAATTTTTTTTCTGCTTCTAAAAGAAAGGTAAACATAATAGTAGACTGTACTGTCTGTTTTCTTCCCTATGGGTTGAACCAATATTAGAGCCTGTAACAGATAACTGTACCCTGAATACGTGAAAGAAATTGCATTCTAATATCTCAGTCACAAAGTAACTGACTCAAACAGAATGCTGAATCACTGATCAAACAAAAGCAAGATTTGCTTGTCCCCAAAGCCAAAACCTTTCAGTCAAACAATGGGAATTAAATGTTATTACTTCTGTTAAATTTTACAAATTCTGTTATCAGTATCTGGCTAGAGTGAGCAATAGATGTGTCTATACATACATGCAACAAACAGCTAGGGCCAACTTACTTACCTATTTTCCCACCTTTCTTCCAAGAGGATAAGTCTGCTTAAAACAAAATACAGCTGAATACCACTCATAATAATAAAGAACAAGTTAAAACTCTTTAATAAGCTGTCCTGTTAGAAAATAGTAAAGTAATTTAATTTCTTCACCAGGGTCCAAGGAGGTTTGTGGGTTTGAGAGAGAGAGAAAGAAAGAAAGAAAGAAAGAAAGAAAGAAAGAAAGAAAGAAAGAAAGAAAGAAAGAAAGTTTTGTATGGAATCGTTTCAATAAAAACATTATAATAGTGCGCGCATTTACATATGCCATTTCCACATTATACTATTATAGTGTTATTATTCCTGGGAACCCTGGAGTTTGCAGTCTATGGAGGGGCATTTAGAATTCTCAGCCAGAGAGCTCTTAGGCTTCAGTAAACTACAAACCCTAGAATTCCACAGAATTTTGAACGTAGAATAATAGCACTATAACAGTATAGGATGGAAATGGCCCTAGTTCTCCCCTCTCTCCCAATTTGATGACCCTGGATGAGCAACTTTAAATAAATATTTAATGCCCTTTAGGGTTTAAAATTTGGAGTTAAGTCTTGGTCATCCATGGCAACAAAAGGTATTTAAAGCAGGTCCATGGTAAAGAAATGTTAAGCACCACTGATTATTTAAAGCATGTGCTGGTACAAGGAGAGCAGGAAAGAGCCAGTCAAGTTTCCCATGGGAATGAGTTTCATAGTCTGGAAGCAGCCACCAAGACAGCCTTCCCACATGTCCTCACCAAATATACATGTGAAAGTAGTGGCTTCCTTTGCAAACCCTTAAGACTTAAACCAATTTACATTCAGCTTCTGATGCTCAGAGGGGTAAATTCAGCCTTATCGCTCAGAAGGGATTCACCAGCTTCAGATGATGACCCACTCCCCCAGCCGCATACTGTCTCCTGGCCTGCTCAGTGCTCAAAAACTTGGTACAGAGAGACACTTATGTTGGGGAGAGGCACCCCTTGACTGTCCAGTTGGCAATCCTTTCTTGTAGACCAGTAAGGGGAATCACACTGTCCTCCAGACTTTTTGGACTACAGTTCCTAGCAGCCCTAGCCAGCATAACTCATGATGAAGAATACTGGGATCTGCAGTCCAAAAACAACTGGAGGTCCACACAAGTCCAAACCCTGCTATGAAAGAAAAACCCACACAGCACTGATCCTTTTTGCAGCTACTAGGGAAACGTCTTTCTTGATCACAGAATTGACTGAGGTCAGGATTACTTTTAATTAAAAGATTTAGACCCAGAACCTACTCAGAAAGTATAAGGTTGAACCTGGAATGGTGCAATCAACATTGATTGATTGATTGATTGATTGATTGAATTTTTATCCTTCCTTTCCTCAAATGGGATTCACATGGGATATTGTTTTTTCTAGCTGCTGAAAATACAAAACTTATCAAACTTATGATAAGGGTGGCAACCTTAAGCTTTGCCTGTGACAAAGAAAACCCAGAAAATTACTACAGAATGTGTGAAGACATCTCATGCACTCACCTCTAGAACTCTGCAGTGTTTCCGTTTGTTTTTCAAAATGGAAAGAAATTCAACATAAATCAGTGTCAGAGGCAAGAGTCGTGGGTAGCCTACCAAAACAAATATAAATATCTGAGTCAATAGGTTATATGTGATGAGAAAAGACAGAAACAAAGGGGGAAACAGAACTACGAAACCAAAAGGCTGCCTCTTAGTCACATGTCTGGTAGGATGTGTAATCTCTAAAAATCTCCCTTCCTGAGACTAAGTTCCATTTAACCCAGTAGGACTTACTTCCCAGGAGATTTCCATGAGTCTGCAATAAAATGTCTATATTCTATTTAAATCATTTATATTGTTTGGATTTTTAAGCCACGCTACTTGGCTGGGTAACCACACGGCCTTCAACTGAACACCAAAGGTTGCTGTAAACATGCTTGAAGAAGAAGAAGACTGCAATCTAAAAAGAAAAGAACTTTTCTTTTTATATAGATTACACATCACCACAACATAATAGCCTCTACTAGAAATATAAGTGTTTGCAAATTTCATTCTTACAGGCAAGAGCAAATATTACTATTTTTCCTCCTCACTGTGAGAAAGCTGTTGAAAACTGCATAGCTTTTGTCAACTATTTGCAGTTCAGGACATAGTGGTTGCAATCCAGCATCCCCTCAACATAATGTAAATATCTGTATGTGAAGATATGCTACCTGAGCACTATGCCATCCACATGCAGAACAGCAACATTGCACAGCACATGTCAATGACTAGAGTCCATTGCACAATATGCAATGCACAGCTTAAGTTGCTCAATTTAGGATACATATGAGTTGTGTAAATAAAGGGATTGGACTCAACGGCCTTTGTGGTCTCTTCCAACTCTATGATTCTATGAATATTCAGTGTGAAACTACAACACAATGCACAACTGTAATATACAATGCACAGACTGCAATCACAACTTGTAAAGACAAGGCACAGAGGAATTTGCTGTCTGCACAACTTTACATCCACCTCTATTGACAGAATATATCCATGTCTTGATCCCATCCCATGACCCAGACAGGACCCTTCCCAACAGCCACCAACACAGAGATCCCTCCACATTCACAAGGATTCAGGGCACAGAACCCTCACAAAAGTGGAAAAACTGCAAATAACTCCGCCTACATGATTCCCCTCCCATTCCCCTCCAAGAGCTTCCCTCCTCCTATTCCTTTGCATCTGGCTCCCGCATTGGGGGGGAAGGAGAAAAAAAAGATAATCTAAAAGGCTTACTGGTACTTTCCCCATAAGACAGAGAAGGCAGGAGTTTTGGAGTTCTGATTACTTCTGGTGGCCATCTTGAGAAAGGACGAGTAAGAATCAAAAGAGCACCTGACCAATCAGCAGCCAATACACAGCAGAATGTGCAACCATATGGCAGAGAGGGCAATGCCTTCAGCAGTGGGAAGGCACTTTGCCCACCCAAAAGGGGGGGGGAGTTCATTTTATACACAAGCCTTGCAAGCCTGGGTTGAGGAATGCAAGGAATGGGAAGAGGAAAATGGGAGAGGGGAGGCAAGCACATGCCTCACAAATAATCAAATTCACAAAGGTCAAAGCCACAAATGTGGAGGGAGGACTGTACTTACAGAGCCAGCATAGGTGAAAAGGGGGAGATCCCAGGAGACTCAGAGCATTTATATAATAAAGACGTATCAATTAGGCAAACAGCTGAGGGAGGCTGTTAGCCTATATAAACAGGGAAATGGATTGGAAGAAGCCATTGCAGACAACTTATATTATCAGTGGAAGCAGAATGCCTTGTGTTCAGATCCCTTTCTTTGTATTCCTGGAAACCTTGCCCCTCATCTAGTGTACAGACTTTGCTACTAGACTGTCATTCTGAATTTACTACAGATTCAGGCCCTTTTCACATTGAGGCTTCTCGCGCGAGCGGGGGAGGGCGGCTCGCGCGAGAAGTCTTCTCCGGGAGGCTGCTGTTTCCCCGCTCCTTCCTTCCACAGGTGAAGGAATTAGGGGGAAGCGGCAGCCTCGCATGAGCTGCCCTCCCCCCCCCCGGGTGAAGCAGGAGGCTGTGCATCCATCCACCACCCCCCGCGCGCGCGAAGCAGGAGGCTGTCGCGTCCATCACGCTAGCGCCCCGCCGCGCCCCTTCCTTCCGCAGGAGCGGAGGGAAGGAAGCACTACCCGGCCGCCTCCCCGACGCTCTGCACAGGAGGTAAGTGCGCGTGGGTGCTGGGAGCGTTGCGCGAGCGCGGGTGATTTTCGCTTTGAGGTGAAAATCAAAAAACCCACGATCGCGCCGCTGCAGCCCCGTGAGGAGTGAGTCGTGCAGAAGTGGGAGTGCGTCGTGCAGAGCGATGCTCCCACTCCCGCGAGGCTCACGGGGCTGTCGCGCGACAGAAAGTCCGTGCGAAAAGGGCCTCAGACTCCAAAACAACCACTAGGAACTGGCTAACAAACTGTTATAAACTTTGCTCATGCCTGTTGATAAAAGACTCTCATTAGAGAGCTGTAAGACTTAGCAGGCTGCCAGCACAGGACAATCCACTCTATAATGGCAACTTTTTGGCACCTCATGTGTAGTGTGACTTAGGTATGTGCATTTCCTTATCTGAATGCCAGTTGTTCTGCGGTAAAAACACATATTTTAGCTTGTTTTAGCCTTTGCATCTTGTGGATTTTTAATGATGTCCTTTCTTAATTGTTAGAAGCCACTTTGAGTACCAACCTGGGTTAAAAGGCGGGATGTAAGAAGAATCAATAACAATAATAATGTATTTTTGAGCACAAAATGTCACTTTATGTGAAAAATGCATAATATTTTGTAAGGAATAAGTTCTGCACTGCCCAAATTCTCACCTTTTTAAAAATTTCCTCATTAGGGTTTTCCAACACTCAAAAAACTTTTTTTTTACCATTTTTCAAACATTTTCTAATGTTATTTGCATTTATAATATCCACGGAACTATTTAGGTTGTCAGGTTGGCCTAATAAAGGTATCACCATGATGTACACCACGGATTTTGTTGTATTTTACTGCTAAGTCTGTGTTACATCTGAAGCAAGACAGTTGCTGTGATTCTTTGATCGTTTCCACAACATTCTTACTTAAACCTTCATACAGTGTAGAATTTGCCTTCTTTGGATAAGACCCATTGACCCAATGTGTGAGATGGCTTGTAGTTAGTGTGCCCTACACTAGAGTTGGAATACCTTCAAAACTTTCTTTAATATATATCTAACACAGCAAACAGCCAACGAAATCATAACATCTGGAATTAACTGTATAAAACAGACTGTACAAAGCAGACTCTCACAGTCAGTTCTCGCTGGATTTCTAAGGAGCATACCTACTCACAAAGGAGAGGAAGTTGCTGCTGAAATCAAAACCTTCCTCTTAAGTTTCCACATACTACATATAATATACGTTACACAATACACAAATGCACATTACACACCCAGACCATGTGATCAGATCATGTGATCTCCTTTCTTGAGTGACTGTCCTAAAGTCCATCTTCAAAACTGTTAATACTACAACAGCAGCCACCCTTCATTCAAGGCTGCTGTCAGTTGTAATACTTCAATAGTTTTCTCATAACATCCCGTGCTAAAATCAGGAAGCACTGCTGTCCCATGCATTGAACCATCACAGCTAAAACTGAGAAATTTCCCTGGCACTGAAGTGTTCCTAGTCTCTGGAATACTCCAGTCATCCAGTTTGCCCTTTGTTTCCTTAACCTAGGAAACTGCCAAGCAAGATAGTGAATTTCATTTGACACGAGGACCTTGTGCCCTTGTGGCTAACTTTCTAGGGACTACATGTCAGCAATGTAAAATATTCAGTAATCAAGCGGAGGGACACTATGAGTCAGTTCAAAAAATTGGCACCAAAATCTGCAACATTTCAGAAGGCCAGTGCAGGGCCAAAGAACTGAGGATCCCTTAAAAAGCAGTTTAGGACTTTTTAAATGGTGACATTGACACTGGAAGAATGGTCTTATTTTTGTCCCATTCAAAGCACAGCGATTGGAGAGCCTCTTGCAAAACATGCTCTAGGATAAGAAGGTGGACATGTCTGTCACACAACTCGCTCTCTCCTCTCCCCAGCTCTGGACATTTTCACAGGAACAAGCCCTTAAAAATGCTAATTACCTCTGCTTTTGGGGGCCTAAAGGATGGGCCCCAACTTTTATTCTATTAGCTTTGGAGGGAAGTGCAAAGGGACTTGATTTGGTTAAAGTTTCATCTAAACCTGAAACACTTTTCTATTAAATCATCTAGAGCAAAGTTGCCTTTCGTACCAGATGTTGCACATGTTCTGCACACTTACAGAACTTTAATGGCTTACTGTGGGCGGCTGAAGGCATGACCAACCTGAAACTCACCGAAACATGTCTTCAAATGGGTCATGATTTGCAAAAGCATCCACTCAGGTTGTTCAAAGTAGTTCCAATTTATTTCAGGAACACTACACTGATTTCAAAGTGTTGTGTGTGGTTGTTCAAAGCCTCTATACTCAGTTTGCTAATGTAAACGATTATAATTGGTAGTGCACTGTCAAGCTTATTGCAAACCTGATTTAATTAGCAATGCCAAAGGAGTATGATTTGAGGGCAGGTATCTAAGCTGCAATATTTTTTTTTATCTCCACCTCTCCCCATAGAACTGTCCACATTGGCACCAAAGGCTGGAGGGCAAGAGAACAAAGGGAATTTTATGTGTCTGAATTCAAATTCTTTCTCTTTGAAATGAAGCGTCCAGAATGGGCAATAAAACTGTGAAAATGGATTTCTGGCCGCATTTGATGTTAAGCCTTTAGTGTCAAGTGCCAAGACTTTTTTTTTCCACCCTTCTCTCTGAATGGTCTTATGGGGAATTTGTCCTATAAATTATTTCTCACCGTTTGTATGCATACAGTACTTCCTTATTTTATCCCCTTGAAGGATTAAAAAAATATATACTAGTAGATTTTCCCCTAATTAACTTCTGTTTTCTGTAAAAAGTGAAATGGAATATCACACACACACACACACACACACACATTTATTCTAAGAATTATTCTGGATTTTATGGTATTTTTCAGATTTGAAACTCTCAGCTTGCATGTTTAATAAACCTCTTTGAAAAAAAGAGGAACTTTGGTCTCCTTGCACTTTCTTACTGATGAGTTATAATCTTTTGTGTCATCTCTCCCTATTCTGTCTCCGAAGATTGAAATACAATGAGAAAAGCAAAGGATTAGGGCTAGTTTATTAGAATGATCTTACTGGGTGGGGGGAGATCTATTGCAGTAGTGATTACAACCATTTTATCTTAAATAGTTATCCACTGATTGAAAGAGCAATAGAGAAAGAATGGCAAGCACATGAAAGCTATCTTAGCATATTTAAATGATTTGTTTCTAAGCTGCCAGTTCCTATGGAAAATTGATATTTAAATATTTATTGGTAACAAAAGCAGTTGGTGATATTTTATTAAGGCCGGCTGTCATTAATTTCAACGGTTCCAGCATCTTGTGGACAATATATTCAAGCTGTAGAAGAGAAACTTTCCAGTGACATGTTTATTTAAGAATGAAAATTAAGTAGCTCTTCATTTTAATGTATTTATTTTACTCCCAAGCTGCTCACTTGAGAAGAAGGATTAGCATCAGTATGTATCTCCTAGCTTCTGCTCACCAGCCTTCTATCAAGACAATTCTTACTACAAAGTATCGAAAATTGACCATCCTCCAACAGGTGATCGAGACCCCATTATCCTGTTGTACATGTGTAATCTATATTCACCAGTGTGATCTATCATGAACAATCTACACGTGGAAACAAGTTTCCGGGAGCAGAGGCACTCCAACAGAAGATGTGCATATGGTTGTGTGTCCCCATCTGCTTTCAGAAGGCCTCAGTAAACCGGCAAGAAGTCTCTTTTGATTAGTGGTGTAGCTAATGTTCAGAATTAGGGAGAGTGGATTATTAACTGAGATCCAAGTTTCTTTGCTTGTTACAACATAGCCCTAACTCCTCCCAACTTTGAACTTAACTTATAATTAATTAAGTTCCTCTCATATCAATCTTTTACATTTCTCACTGAAATTTGCCTGCTGATGACCACAGTGGTGGCAAGAAGAACTGCTGTAGTGACTTTGACAGCAGCAAAATGTTGAACACCTAGGGATTTAGTAGGAACCATGAGGCAATTATGGTTTCCAGTTTCCAAAAGGGTAGCAATTTTGATCTGTTACTACAAGGCCAACAAAGAGTCATATGGCTTCCTGAAGACTAACAGATTTGTTATCACATGAACTTTCATGGACAAGGTTCCTGCTTCAAGTATATGATGTGCTGTCTAGAAGTTCTGGATTTGTGAATTTCAAATAACACTCAGTAGGCAAATATTGCACTAGCTTAAATTTCTAACCTGCTCTAAAGGCAGCCTGTTATGTTCTGGACGGAAGGAGGAATTTATAGTGAGCAAAACAGACCAGATTTTGTACTGTTGTATAACCCACAGTGGACAACTTGCTCCATCAAGATCTACAACCAGACTGAAGAATTAGGAAGGAAGCCTACAGAACTGCCTTAAAGCTCAGGCCACTAGCGTATATAGTTAGGTTATGTCAATTCTGACTGGCAGAGGCTGTCCAGGGTTTCAGGCAGAATTCTTTCCTAGCCATACCTGGAGATCCCTGGTATTATCTGGCAGCCTCCCATCCAAATACTAACCAGGCACAAACTTCCTTAGCCTCTGAAACTAGATGAAATCAGGTATGTCCAGGTTGATGTAGTGATACAGGCATATATGTTTCATTTTTGAGATTCCAACCCTTCTCACAAAGTGGAAAGCCTTAAATAGATAGGTCTCTGGTATGGAGCCAGCTAGCTCCAAAAGCCCACACTAAATTTTGTACTGGTGCTGGCACACCCAAATCTATGGATAATAGATTAGAGATGCAGGCCGTGTATACAGACCTGGAAGCAGTTCTAGTATCAGAGGCTGAAGTTGTATGTGTCCAGCTGCCTCCAGCATCTCAGGCTGGAGAGTCTCTTCCCACAATGGTGCCTGATCCTGATGCTTTCTCTGTTGGCCTCATGGGTTGTTCAGCATCTGAGTGCAGGTCCAAATCACTGTTCTCTTCCAATGTCATGACACATCACTGTGCATTACAATATTCCAGCCTGAGTATCACTAGTACATCAATCACAGCAGCAATGTTCTTCTCCAGATACATTTGTAGTTCTGCCCACGTTCAGTCATGTTCATTATAAGTCTCCTAAAATGGGTGCTCTAATCCTTGATCCTGCTGTTTCAATTATCTCATCTTTGAAGAATATCAAGGAGCCAAGAAGATACCCAGGAGTTTAGAAATGGCAGGAAGTCCATCTGATATTTTTTTCCAAGCACACCAGGCATCCTACCACCAATCTTTAGTTCCTTATGCCAGATATTTCTAGAATAACTCAAATAAAAGTACCAGTGTGCACATCCTTGTTCAGTGTCTTTTCTACAGCATGTTTGAGACTGAACTCCATGTGCATTCTGGTGTTCATAAAGGAATTCACATGCAGATTTTCCGACTCCAATGAAATGACTATGGAAGCTGCTGAGGACTGAGAGCCCATGTATTCGTCAGCCCAGAAACTTCATATGGCCAGGGGTGCTCTATATGTGATTGTAATGAATGATTCTAGCACGGCTTTTACTAAACCTCGCAATATTCACATTGGTCAACAGCAAAAGGTCATCAAGCCTGCCTTGGGCTCCTTATTAATGTGAATCCAGACTATCTAAGTTCATGGTCAAGATTTCATCCATCCATTCTCTGTTATGAATTTAAAACCAGAATTGTAGCTCATTGGATTTGTGCTGATACAACAGCAAATATATGCAAAGCTACAACTATATTTCAGAATGTACCAAGAGTGGAAAACTGATCATGCTGATGAGTTAGATAATTATATAAGCAATCTATCATATCCCTGGCACCAGAGCATGCAAATAATGCCCTAGCTTGCAATATCTTGCAGAGATCCATCTTTTCCAACACACTATTCTCATTTGTACTGACCTGCTGTGTGAATCCTCATGCAAATTGTGGCAGGTTTTTTCATGTGACCCATGGCCTGGCATTCTGGGAAACAGAGATAATCCTCTTGCAGTAATGAAGATGAGAGCCAATATGAATATAAGAAGAAGTCAATAGGCATTTTCTCACAGTTCCAAACCTGTTCTACTACCCCCTCCTAAAGCATCCCAAATGCCTAGGCTAGCACAAGGCAGATGTGCTTTATGTTTCATCTAGAAGTGTTACATCATCAAGAAAGGTGGCTCATGGCTCCCCTCACAAAAGGGCAGTGAATCTGCTTTAGGTTTCTACCATAAATTCAAAAGGAGCTGTCCAAGGTGCTGATGTTGTTTGTTTTTTTTAGGATGGGGTTAACCATCTTGGATAACTCCTTTAAAGTTCAGAGTGAAGTCCAGAGTGGGTTCATTTCCCCAGTCACAAAGGAGACACCAATTGCCACTGACTATCAACAGCATTTACAAAAGATCATAACAATTCAACTTGCATCTGGTTTCCTTTCAGGCCAATTAGGGGCTGCTATGATTTACTTGAAAAAAGGCCTGGAGAAATGTCAGACTATGTTCCCATAGCAAGGGGCAGACCAATGACATAATCTACTGGGATTCATCTGGGTCCTCCAGAGATCTCAACAGATGATGTGATCATTCTTCATCTGGCTACAGGAACACAGCCAGATGCTTCTCTGATATCCCCACTGTTCTCCACCAGCAGCTAAACCATGAGCCAGTGTGGCTGGTCACTGCAGAGGGAAGAAGAAAATACACTTGGCCCTCCACATTTGCTAGGGCTAGGGGCACAGGACCCTCACTAAAGTGAAAAATTCGCAAATATCATAAACTGTGTGTCTGTGGGAAGGGGGCTGTGGGGAGAGGGAGTGCCCAATGTCTAACCCAGGTCAGGGAAAGGAGATGGTTGGCATGGTAGTCCTGTACTTCCTCTCTCTATAGCCCATCTCCTTCATTGGGTTTACAGAGAACCTTGGGACAGGGCTTTTGGTCCTGAGAAATCAGACTTTGGGCTGTCCTTGGCTGGCCATGCAGTGGCTGGTGGAGAAGAAGGAGGACTGGAGGGAGGTTTTTAAAGAGCTGGGCAGCCTGACTGGAGCCATGAAAAGGGAAAGTCCCCCCCCCCGCCAAAAGTAGCACCTGAGGTGAGGGAGCAATGGTTGGAAAAACTTTCAAATAATCAAATCCGTGAATGTCAAACCTGCAAATATGGAGGGCTGACTGTACCAACTTCTGGAATGAGCAAAAAAAGACATACACACATATACATTAGATATATATCTGTGTATGTCACTAACAGAATGCCAGTCATTGTTTCAGTGATGTCTTTAAACTGTTTCCATGACATCCAGAGAAAACACTCTTGCAATTATCCAGCTGCATTTTGTATATGTACTTTTGCATGTATGCACAATGTATGCATGCCACACAATAATCATTGGTAATGCAAACTGTGTACATCAGCTATCTTCCATCTATGTAACCAAGTCTGGGCTCAGTCGTTAACTTAAGCTTCATATCATTTGCTTTTCTCAGGGGCTTCAATTTTTAAAAGAAAAAGAAATCAGCTTCAATGCAGCTCTCTCAGCCTGCCATTAAAATCAGACTGGCAGTACTCTCTCTTCTTGTAGAAGAACAGTTGAAACAGCTTTTCAATCTGAAATTTCATTCACATGTCCTTTCCTTTATCTCTCCTAGAATGTGAAAATAAGTTGACAAGTTGAATTATCTTAATTGGGAAAGAAAAAGGGGTTAGACAAGGATTGTCATCTTTCAGCCTTGAAAGCACTATTGTAACTTGGCTGCTCTATTTGTAACATCACTGCCATGCCTTCTCCCATTCAACTTCAACTATATTTATATCTTTGCACCATCCCTTTCCCCAGTATACTTTATCTCTCATTCCTCTTTTTTCCTCTTTTGTTAGTACAGTGCTGTAGATGGCCAAAGACTCGTGCAGCAACTGCAGGCACAAGCAAGGTCAGGACTGGAGTTGAATGGAGCACTGAGGGAGAACTACAAGTAGGTCAGTCTCAAGCTAGAGTCAATCACAAGCCAGGGTTTTTGGTACTGGCATCTCTGGTGAGACTCAATTGCAATCTAGGTTCTAAGCCAAGAGGTTCCATCTGAAGGGAGCTGGATAAGGATACAGGTGGGGAATCAGGCTGGCAAATGGACCGAGTAGTTGGCAGATGGTAGAGATGAGCAGGTCAGCAAGCAGATTTCTGGCACACTTTACCAAGCTAAAGAGCCAAAACTACAATTAACTGGTTCTCCAGGCAAAACTCCATCCAGATACAATCAGATCAGAAGGAACCAGTGATCAAATTTGCCTAGACCAGAATGAAGCCATGGGTACTACAAGGAAGGGCACAGCCCCAGCAACTCCGGGTAAGGACAAGAAAAAATCCTGCCTGAAACCTAGGAGGGATATTAGAGTTAAATAGTCTTAAGCTGAATCGACCAAGGTATTCAAGGTAAGTCAGCTGCCCATGTTCTTAAGTTTAATTTTTCTTCTTGCATTCTTTTACTGGTTCAGCATAAGAGGAATACCACCCGTGACCCCAATGCTCAGACGAGGAGGCTCCAAGTATGAGTTCTGGCTGAACTCAACATTCTCCCACAGTCTGTGCAATCTCTCACCCCTTCTTCACCAGACTCTCACCTTTGACTATATGATTTCCTATGTCTGGAATATCCTGCCTGCCTTAATCTTTCTTGCTAGCTCTTTTGCTTAGTTGAAATTTATATGCAAAGTGTGCTTATTTTGGAGAGGCTTTTTAGGACTTTCACAGCCTCACCTATTCTGGGCTGTCTGCTACCAATTAATCCATCTTCACTGCCTCTTTATGAGGTGCTTTCCTGTCCCTTCATGTTTGTCCTCCCTTACATCTCTGGATCAAATTTTGCTGAAACAACACAAGTATTAACTTGTCCCAGTGGAGCTGAAGTATGGTTCTCTGCTGTCTGGGAAACCCCATTTCCCTCACCATTTCACTTATGGCTTGTTGGTCATGTATATGGGTATGTCTCAACCTCCATGGATAAGAGGTAAAGTATTGTGAACCACAACATTCATCCAACCATGCACATACCCAGCTAATTTCTGCAATTGTCCAATCCTGTTTTTATTTTTTCTTTGCATCTCACACATGGGGGCAATGCTACTATGCAGACAGGCACATGGGAACATTTAACACCAATCATTTCCACACATCCAGTCCTATGTGCAGATAAACAGATATAATATGTTCAAGCTTTCTGAATTTTCTTTCTGAGAACATCAGAACTTTTAATAACCAGATAGATGGACTTGGGAAAGTCCACTACATTGCAATAACCACACAATTGTATGGAAGCATCTAAATATAAAGGTGTGTGTATGCATAGTTATAGTTACAAGTGTGTATAGGATACAGATGCATGCCTATTGCTGTGTTATACTTGAGGGGGAAAAAGATGCAAGTGTTAATAATGTGCCTCACATTGACGGTGCTTTTCCACTGGAGAGTTGTGTAACAGGGAAGTAAACTCCTCTGCAAAATTGCATTCCTGGCACATTAAATTTAAGTATCCTCTGCCAATTACCTTCAGGGAAGCAACCTGAAATTACTACATTTGTTCAAAATGGGGCCTATCAGCACCACTCCCTCCTATCAGATAACTCTATTTTCTAGCTTGATTGGGACATTTACATGGGAGTTGCTCAAGAAGATCCCTTTATCTGTGCTGGACATCTCATCCTGAATTTTTGTATGGGCTAGCAATGAATTAGCATTCAGGGGTTGTTAGAAGTTCTCCTTGATCTAATTTATAGCAAGAAGCTGTACCACTAACTAAAGAACAAACTATTACTATATTCTTCTTGCTTTAAAAAAGAAGATCTGCAGATCAAAACTCTACTCCTCTCAAAATGTTGATCATTCATTAGCGAGAGTAAAATACCTAAATATCAAAGAGAGTCAAAAGCATACCCTCCAGTTGTTCTGATTGGACAGCGACAGCACTGATTAATCCTCTGTCACTCAATTTTTTTCAACTACTTTAAAAATGTCCCAGTTTTTTTCTTATCCTTCCACTTTTCCCTTTCTACTTACTTTGATTGATGCTACCTTCCTCTGTAAGTGTTATTAGCTATGATAGCTAAGGATGGAACATCTGTATTCCTAAGCTATATATGTCTAAATGTCAGTGACTGGGATTCAAAAATGCTGTTTTCCATCACAGTTGACTTGAAGTTTTCCTGGAACTGGAGACAGAGGCCTGGACTAGGTGCATTTTCAGAGTGATCCACCAAATGTTTTCATTTTAGTCTTCTGAAGGACACGACACAACATGTTTAGCCAAAGAATTTGGTCACACCAAGTGTGTAGCCTATGTTGATTACTTGTCCATCTCTGTCACCATGTAGTCCCCTAAGTGTCCATCCTTTTACAGTACAACCTTGAGTCAGTATCCATATGTTTTTCAAAGTTCACAAAATTTCAGGTCCAAAAGGTACCATATGCCGTAGCAAAGAATATTCCCATAGGCAGCAGGTTCTTCTTGATTCAACAAAATCCAAAGTCCACAAACAGCAGTACCTTTATTGAGCCAACTCCAAAGCATAAAATACATTATGCAAACTTAGAAAGTTTCATTGACTTCTTCATCAGTCAAAGATGTTAAAAATCATACGGGAGAAAAGTGGTGATGATATTAGAGCTTACATTTGGTCTGAGGGGTTGTCAGTTAGGCAGTATTGAGGAATTTCAATGCAGGCAGAGCTTCTTTGGGGGTAATTCTTTTTATTCAGGCAATTGTAGTGCCATGATACAATACTTTGAATGTTGGACTAGAACATCAGGAGAATTCCAACCCAACCATGAAAATCCACAGGGTTATCTTGGACAAGTCACACACTGTCTTTCTAAAAGGAAAGGAATTGCAAACCTCCTCTGAATAAATCTTGCCAAGAAAACTCTATGAGAGGGCCACCATAAGCGAGATTCTGCTTGAAGGCACATAATAACAAGCACCATATGAGAATTTGCCCCTTAAAGTAGTTCTGTTTACATTTGGACAGAAAGGGCCATGTAACGTACCAGTAGATTTGCCTTTGACCAGTAATTTGACTTGTTGGGAAGAGGCAGGCTGCCCTTTGAAGATTCACATTGCATTCTTTTTTCTCTTTGAAGTATTGTTCATCCCAAAGGCACTCCCTCCTTCCCTCTCACCCTCAATAGTTCAAGTCTTTAGGGTCTGCTAAGAAAATGTCCCTGGGAGGTTCACACCCCAGAAGCATTCTTCAACCTTGGAGAATATTTCAATGATGCAAAGATATTATTGTTATTATTATTGCCAGCAGCAGGCCATCACAATGAAGTTCAGATCCATGGCTTCTGGGCAGCACAGCCGTGCATATCAGAAGCAAGCCTCACAGTTCTTCTCACCTAGCTTTATGGCTTGCAGCATGATTAACTTCCATTTTCATCCTGTTAAAACTGGTGTTGTAAAAGAGCTTCATTTTCAGCTTTCCATGCTTATAGAACACATAGAACCTCTGGAAATATTTGCTTTATAGACTGCAATTCTCCCTCCCTACTTCTTCTTTTAGTATAGTATGAACTTATTAAGTGTGAGTGAAATGTTCCCTTCGACTCTTTTCAAGCCTGATATTTTATAGGTATATCACTGGATTTATCCAGCCAGGTATACTCCCTCCCCCATCCACCTTACCTTCCAATTAAAAGCAACATTGGAGAATAAATAGTCATTGTCAGAAATCTGTTTGTACACGTCACATTTTTCATAACGCATTGTCCTCAACACAATCCACAAAATCCATGAGGGAAAAAAAAAACCAAGTTTATTAAACATAATGAATACAACAACCCAATAATACTGAAACATACTGAAAAATAATACTGAAGCATACTGAAAACATATCAAAAATTTAAATGAGCATGTCACATAGCAACAGATCAGTAGTCAGTATCCATAATAACATTATAATTGCATTTAAGGCATTGACAAAATGGTTCATATTAGAAAGACCCAAAAATAAGATGGTTTGATTAAATAAAAAGTATGAGAGGAATAATACAAAAGTAGTACTAAGCATTACTCTCTTCTCACCAGAGTCCTATGTTCCGAGCAAAGAAGAAACAAAAACGTGAAACTGAATGGTCATAATCAATAACGTGAATTTTCACTGCCTATACATTCTGCATTCCATTTACGTTTGACTTCACGCTTTGCTGTTCTCTGTTGATCCCATTACAGCCAAGATCCTGTTCACCAGTTCAGTAGAATAAAATGAGGCCAGAGTAGCTATGCTGGAGTTAGTTGCATAGTTGCATAACCAATGATACAATAGGCAGTACAGCCACACAGTTTTCTGTTGTGCAACCCAACTCCCTACTCATTGCTAATGACCCCACTTACGGAATTTCCTAGACAGTGCAACCAATTACATATAATGGTTTGCACCAGTGTAACAGGGAGTACAAAATCCTGAACAGAAAGTCACACTTCTACAATTTCTGAAAAAGTGAAATTGCACATGCAAAAATATTTCTGTCAGTGTAAAGCTCTAAGAGGATTCCACTCTATATGTATATAGATGTGTAACCCAGAAGACAACTTCATGCATTTGATGAAGTGGATGTACAGCCCACAAATGCCTGGTCATAACTAATTTATTATGCCTTATTATGTTCCACAGTGCTAAAGGACTAAACAACAGTTTTTGCCACAAGGGATTAACACAGCAAACACTCTGGAAATTGTATTTTTGCAACTATACTAGAAATTGGAATGCGTCCCTACAGCTATATTATAGATTCAGCAGCGGAGCTTGGAGTGTGTGGAGGGAGGGGGCTACAATGCAGGGGCATGGCCATGGGGTGTCGGGATATGGTCATGGGATGTGGAGACATGGCCACGGTGCACTGGGGCATAGCTATGAGCCAGGATGCCCCAAAAACATTGTTGCTGTGGGTGAACTATCCCCATCACCCCCTCATCCCTACACAACTGTATAAATCAGAAATACCCTCCATGAACCCTGCAATGTGTCCCTGCAGCTATAGTATACGGTCAGCCCTCCACATTTGTGGGTTTCACTTTCATAGATTTGATTATTTGTGAGCTTCTGCAACTGCTCCCCCTGCAACCACCACAGGTGCTTCTTTTCTGGGGGAGCTTTCCCTCTCAGTGGCTCTCATCAGGCCATGTAGCCCTTTAAAAACCTGCCTCTGGTCATCCTCCTCCTACCTCACCAGATGCTGTCTGGCCAGCTAAGGGCAGCTCACAGCCTGATTTTTCAGCACTACAAACTCTCTCCAATGCCCACCACACACCCAAAGAAGGAGATGGGCAAGAGAGAGGTATAGGGCCACCATGTTGACTCACCCCATTTCCCTCCCCTTTCTCTGACCAGGGCCATTTCCGCACGACACTCTTATAGCGCAATGATTCCACTTTCAACCTCCTATGGAATCCTGGGGTCTGCAGTTCTGGGAGGGGCCAGCTGCCCCCCCCGGAACTGCAGACCCCAAGATTCCATAGGCGGTTGAAAGTGGAACCATCGTGCTATAAGAGTGTCATTCGGAAATGGCTCTGGTTTGGATCCTGGGTGCCTGCTCTCCCCACCATGTCTCAGCCCCCTTCCCACAGATACACATGCACTTTGATATTTGCAATTTTTCCACTTTTGTGAGAATCCTGTGCTCCTAACCCTAGTGAATGTGCAGGGCCAACTGTAAATTGAAAAAAAAAACCCCTCTGTGATGTCAAAGACAGAAATCCAGTGCTGGAAGAGAAGATCTGACCTCTGAACTCCCTTCCTTGCTCCTGTAGAGAGTTCTGTGCTCCCCCACCCTAGAAATGTTAGAGCACAGACAGAATAGAAGGAGGAAGAGAGAGGTCCAAGGCCATAATGCAAGCCAGACAGAAAAAGATCTGGATCTGCAAGAGTCAAAGCCCTTCCTGCCTTCAACCACAACACTGACTGGATTAAAAAGTTAAACCAGCCCTGAAGGAGTCTATAGTACCTCTTCTTGCTTTCAGGACATGAGTGGCGTAGTAGAACACGAATGTACGTAGTAGCACAGGCCACAAGTGACGCAGCATCCCCTTGCTTGAGTTCCTGAGCAAATGATACAGAAATGAATTGTTTCTGATTCTGGAAGCAGTATACAGCCATCATAAATAGGGCTGCATACATGGAAGCTCTTTATCTGCAACCACATAGAGTCATCAGTATTCAGCCCGGTGCTTGTATGTATGTTGGAGCTAGAACTTACTGTGCCAAATCCTCTCTATTCATGTTGGCTCAGCAATGCAAAAATATTTGCTTTTTAAACCACATATTACAAACCCTTACATGCACACACAGAGGTCTTCAGTTTTTAAAAATGACCACCTCAAATGTGTTTTTCTAACTTCCATTATTGATCCAGAGCTGTTTTCTATTCCTTTTGAATACTTGACTTTAAATATTTGTGCTTTTGCTGAATATTTCCCATTTCTTGTTTTTAAACTCTGCTTTGGGTGTTTTTTCGACCTCATAATCTCTCCATGCATGACATCACAATTGGTTGCCATGGAAAGGCCCACAATATCAAACAAGTGCTATGGACAAAGGTTACCTTGCAGAGGAGAGATAGAGATTTCATGGGAAAAAATCCATTAATACTTAAATATAGTGTGATAGGAAATATCATAGTATCTTTACCAAAATCAGGTACATAACTTTAAAGAGAAGCATTCAAGTCAGATGAGACCATATCTGTTCCCCATATCTTCCATTTCACTGGTAATTGAAGTTTTATACACAAGCGCAGAGTTTATGCACGCATATATCTATATACCCATACTATGCTATTGTGCATTTCCAAAATCATTCTGAATTTAATCCAATCTCAGTATGATCCTGTTTGCAATTACAGGTAATAATAGTGTCGCTTTTACTCTGAAGATCCCCAAATATTTTATAAGCAAGAATCCTTTTTCTCTTACTTTCTTATGGCTACCAAAGACAAGAGAAACTACATGGTCTCTTTGAAAAGCACAGGCATTTGGTCTCCATCCTTCCTTTTCTTTTTCTTATTTTTAATTCAGGTATGACAAGGTAAAACACAGAGGGGGGAAAGTGAAAAAGTATTTATCAGTTTATTAAGCAAAAAGTTTAAATAACCAAACTATAACAGTACAATGAAGATGCAAATATAAATATACAGAACGCTAAGATTTCTCAGGTTAAAATGCCCTGGAAAATATAATTGTCTTAATCTGTCATAAGGGTCATAATCCACTTATGAAGAATCATTGCCAAGACACACCTCTTTAGGGATGTTCGCCTCTTTAGGGATGTCCACCAAAAAGGGCCCTTCCTATGTTGTTACATCACACATTTCTAGTAGGGAAGGCACTTGCAGAAGACCCCTAGCAGAAGATTTCAAAAACATTGACAAGCTGATAAAAAAAAAAATGGGGAAAAGAAGGTGCATCTCTATAGTACCCACATTCTCTCCTGACTGAATCTGGACCTATTAAGATGACAAACTGCATGCAAACAGATCTGAGATGGAGATTGGAATTGGTGAAAAGGAAGATGATGACACACTGTAGAGTACAGGCATACTTCAATTAACAAATCCTCTTGACAAAGCAGCTCCTTTTTCCTAAGTCTTTTAAAAGTCCAGACCCCCTTTTTTCCTCACCCTTTGTCTAGCTTGAAGGTTTTTATCCGCATTGGCACTGGAAGCATGGTGAAGGAGACCTGGAGAAACATAGATTTTCATTATCAGTTAGCAAGCAGCATGTCTGCTGTGAACAATGCAATGACACTTAAGGTGGAGAAAAATGTAGTCTCAGGCAAAAGCAAACTGCTGCAGCCTCTCCTAGCTTACACATTCTTTCTCATTAATAACTTTTGCCATTCTTTTTTTATTTATTTATCATTTTTGTATATTATTTTAATATGAAACAAATATTTAAAAACAGTTTCTCCATCATATTTTTTATCTACAAACATGAACGTTTACTGTATTTTCTTATCCTCCTACACTTCTACTTAGAATCTTAGTATTAACATAAATGTTACCAGTTGTTTACGTACTACAACATTTGTCTTTTAATGACCTTCAATCCAGGTCCTTATGTACTGGATATTCTATTAAGCAACCTTAACACTTTAGTACACATTTTCTTAAAACCCTTTGGAATATAATAATGTATTTTTACCCAACTACTCATTCTCAAATGCTCTTTGTATGTTAATTATATTTTGTGTTGGAGGTAATTATCTATTGGAGCCCGCTCATTTTTATGCCTTCTTCTGTTTGGTTTCTTAATTTTCATGAAAGATCATCTGCTATATTCATCTCTTGTATACTTTGAAACCACTGCTCAATTTTGGGAACATCTTCATTTTTCCAAAATTTTGCAAATTCTATTCTTGCAGATGTTACCATATATAGTATGATTCTCCGGTACTTCTTGTCTGTTTGATTATCTATTCCATCAAGTATGTTTAACAAATAAATTTCTGGGGTCATAGTGAATTGAATATGAAAGATTTTTTCTATATTTTTGTGTATTTCTTTCTAGTAACTTCGTGTCTTTTGCCATTCTGACCACACTTGGATGCTGTTTGGTCACACCTGTCCTGGTTTTCATCTGTGAAATGTTGGAGTGTCCACAGCCATAACTATTTTTCAAAAGCAGCAGTGGAGTTCTGGCTACTTCTGAGGTGGTTTGCTGTTTATTTTGGTTTTCTGGCTTTCTGTGCAACCCCTGAAGTATTTGGGGCAGAAAACTGGCCAGCACACCCACCAAAGTTGCTACCATGTTTTGAAGTATCTTTGGGCATCCCTGTGTATGATCTCCCCACTATCATATCTTAAAATCAGTGCAAGAGACTCTTATTATTGAGTTCCATGTGCTTGTGATATTTGATTAATGAGGGTGCAGGCTTGAGCCGCCTTTGTAGAACTTAGTCTCCAGAGAAGCCCAGCTGAATCTTTCCTTACAAGCAGTTAAGAGGCAAGAGCAAAATTTTCTTTTTAGCCTGTTTAATATTATACTCTGATTTTACTGCTTATTGTATCTGCTCTGTCTATTAGCTTGTGCTGTTTCTTTTACTGTTTCCATTGTATATTATTGATTTTATTGTAACCTGCCTAGGGCAGAGTATTTCTCTGGAATAGCAACTAATAAATTTGAAAATAAATAAAATGAAAGGCTTTTTTTCCCCTGGTTTCAACTAAGTTCTTAGATACTGCAAAAGAAAAGCAGAGGATTCAAATAAACAGATACATATAGAATTCTGCTGGTAGCATTTGTCTGATTCCTTTACAGGGGGCTGATTAAAGTCTGAAGTCATGACTTGGGTGAATATTTTCCTGGATGATAGCTGAGAGATGCTTCTGAAATTCATCTTTTCAGAGTTCATCCCCAGATTTTAGAGTGTTGAATTAACTGGCCTTGTTTCCAAAGTGAAACCTTTTCATTAGAAATGGTCCATTGTCCAATTTTGATTTCAGCTTTTTCCCCTTGAAGTATATTTTGTATATATTTTGTCAACAAGCAGTTAAACACGAGTTTGAACATAACAGCAGATTACAGCTAAGGCTTATGGTACTGTATAAACATCAGCATCTAGAGTCTCGTGGCACCTTAAGGCCTAACAAGGTTTATTTGCCAGAAGATTACATGGACTCCAGCCCACTTCATCTTAAAAACTAACAAGTTTTATTTGGCATCAGCTTCCAAGAACTCCAGACCACCTGATCAGTTAACAAGAGTGTATGCCAATCAAAATCTTATCATCTTTAAGGTGCCAGAAGTCTTTTGTTATTTTTGCTGCAACAGGATAACACAGCTATCCTGCCTCTGAATTTTATTGTAATGCCATTGGTACGCAACATAAAATTGCATAAATGTTACCTGGGATGCTCTCAGAACATATGTATGAGCTCATATATGTTATGAACATGCATGCCCCTAGGGATCTTGTGACCTTGGCAGGAGCGAATCTTAGGCAAACTGGAGTCAATATTCTGCATCCATACACAGCTGATTGAAGGGCAAGTTTACTGAATATATAAAAACAGACAAGAATCAAAACATACACTATAGTTGCCTTGGGAAACAAAAATACTATAGGAGAGCCTCATAAATGGCAAATAGGAGATACAAAATACAAATAGCTACCTAAATGGTTCTTTTTGAATGGGGAAATACTAATTCAAATAAATAAGCTTGCAAGAGAGGAGAGAGATGAGGTTAAGTTACCTAAACTGTAGGGTTTGCTATGGAAAAGGAGCAAGGATTCAAAAAGCAGCAGCAATATAATATTTCCCTAATCCACACATGCATATACACACACAAGACAGAAAGGTCAGGGCAGATCTGGAGAGCCACAGTGTGTAGGGAAAGTATTCCTCAGAAGATAGGCTTTAGGAATGAGAAATATTACCCCTCCTTATTCCTGCTGAACATCCTGGCTGGAACAGCACAAAGAAAAGGAGGACAAGGGAACCAAGGTCCTCTATGCCAGATCCAGGACTTTGAGAAAGATAATAAGCTAATCAGGTTCTCTGGTCAAAATCTGGGGTACTGGGTAGGTTTGGTATATCTAAAGGTCTAGTCTTCAATCTCTTATTTTTAGTGGCCATCTCCACAAATATAGGATGCAAATTCTTCAGTTTTGATGAGTTCAGCTGTGGTTCAGAAAGAGAAGAGGGGCTGCGTCCAAGTCTCCAGCCATTTCCACACTAGACTGTTCCATTTCCATCCTAAACTGCAAACCCCAGGATTCCATAGGATGTTGAAAGCTGAATAATAGCACTTTAACAATCTAGTGCAGAAATGGCCTCCATCTCATCTAGAAGAGCAGAAGCATGCTACAGTTTGCAAGGCTTAACTGATTTGTTGCTGCAACCTGCAAAAACATTTTAGGTATCCAATGTATTTACTTAGGCCATTTCTACACGGGGTATTTAAAACGATGCAGTGCGTCCTCCATGGAGGTCTACACCTTGGAGTGGACTGGGTTCGGACTACTTACCGTAGATCTGCACCTCAGTCTGCTCTGGAATGACCCCAAGTGGTCCTCCAGCATGCTTTTGAAAGACCTGATTTTTCTGGTCTTTCAAAAGCACGAGCACACCACTGCAAGCCTGCTTCCTTGTGCAGATTTGCAGGCTCGCACCAATGCGAGCCTGCGATCTGCCGAGGGTGGGCTTTAGGCTGGCGAGCTTCAGTGGTTGGTGGAGACCCACGACCAACCTGAAGCCACCATTTTGGACACCGGAGCAGTGCGGAGCGACGACCACGCACTGCTCCTCCTCACTCCGGACCGGACCGGCAGAAGATCTGGTAAGTAGCAGCATGGGGCGATTCCCTCACCCCATGCGGAAATGGCCTTAGTTGGTTTCCTCCTAGTGTTTCTGGTGCCAGGGCTCACTCTCTGCTCTGCCCTGCACCCACCTTATGGCTAGAAGCAAGTACACTATACAAAATGTTCTCTCATCTCTCTAAATAGAACAGAAGGAATAATGTCATCATTTCACTTCACTCTGGATACAACCCCTTTAGTATACAGAACTATTTAAAACATCTTCACCATGATATGTGTGTGAGAGGAAGTCTGAAGTCATCTTCCGTTTTGTTTATATGGGTGAAAATGGAAACCAAATTTCAGTGAAATGACACTGCTTGGATTCCTCTTAAGCCATCTACTGTAATGATTGTGTTTCTCAGCCTGGCACCATGACAATTCTAAGTATGCCATTTGCCATCTCACGTTATGCCACTTTGGGGCTGTATATCCCAACTTTGTTTTCTGTCAATTTCATATCCGACTGTGAACAGTTTGGCACAATTTTCAGTGTCTTCAGTTCATTTTCATTCTTCTGTTATACAAACCTCTAGAAACTCTGTTTCCTCACAACACCATGGAAAGTGTCCCTGGATTCCTGAAGGTAGTTCTAGAACAGAAGGGATTGAATCTCCTTCTTTGAGACTCCTTCTTTGGAGGTTTTTAAGCAGAGACTGGATGGTCATCTGTTGGGAATGTTTTGATATGTGTTCCTGCATAGCAGGTGGTTGAACTGGATGGCCCCTCTGGTATCTTCCAACTCTATGATTCTATGGCTCTTTCTGCACATGGCAATTAAGGCAGGCCAATGCGTCTTGTAACGGAGGTCTTCTGCATGTTGGAGCAGACTAGGTTTGGTTTATTTACCTTCATTCCACATGTAATTCCGACTAAATGCACCCTCATGTGATGGTAAAGTGCGCTATTTGAAAAATGGAAGAAATCGGTTTATGATTCCATGAATCCAGTTATTGGCCACAAACAGAGATTGATTGATTGAGTGATGATTGATTGATTCATTGATTGATTTCACACCATTTTTCCCAGTCTGGGATTCAGGGTGTTTGTTTACAAAAGTTAAAACAGAACAAAACAACTTTTTAAAGATTACATTACACAAAAATTTAAACTGTCAATAAACTTAAAGGCAGTTAAAAGCATAATCATTAAAAAGATATACAACAAACACAAACACGCACAGGTCATGAAAGATTCTTTCTTTCTGAGCAGTCAGCCCTTAAAGGCCTAGCAAAAGAGAAAGATGATCACCTACCTACAAAATGACAGCAAGAAGGATGCCAGTCTATCCTCTCAAGAAAGGGAGTTCCAGAGCCTGGGTGCAGCCACTGAGAAGGCCCTCTTTTAGAGCAGGCCTGTTGAACCAATTGCTAGATAATAAGTCAACACTTAAGTTATCCCACTGATTTAATGAGGATAGTACAACTGGAACCACCAAACTGGATTTAGACTCATAAACTTTGAGAAGCTCTACCAGGCTGGTAAGTCACGAAATATGACCTCAGAGGCAGACTGTGTTTTGTTGGAGAGCCAGCCTGGCTAAGTATGGCGATGCTTATCACCAGTAGGATGGCCACCAGATGACAGATTAGCCGCAGGGACTCAAGAATTGCAACCTCCATCCTTGGGGGAACAATTACAGATCTTCAGAGTATTACAGAAAATAATAATAATTTTCCCTCAAATCACAACGCTACCATCAAAAAAAAAAAAAAAAGAACTTGCCAATTGAGAATGTAAATTGCTGTGCTGTGGGTGGCCAATTGGGCAGAATAGTCCAGCAACCTGCTTACCACAGTGGCTTCTAGAAGCATCTGGAAAGCAGGTACTCAGTACAGGTCTTAAAGCAATAAGACTTTTCTACTGTTGCTTCCCACATAGGGTTACCACTCAGACAACACATACACTCACACACACACACACACACAAAAGGAATTACGAGAGAAAGAGAGAGAAAGAGAACATAGATTCACATAAAACATATACACAACATTTATAAGTATACTTGCCAGTACAGAACCACTGTGTGAAATAAAAATTCTGAAAATTTCTCTGCCATGGGGAAGATAAGCTTACCTGTGCTTTTGTATGTCTGCTGATCAAACCAGCTGCTGTCGCTGGAGACTCTACACAAATTGGAAATCGGCCCCTGGGCAGAAAAAAAAAGGTTCCTCACACTTAGTGAGAACTTGGAATTGTTGCTTTGTATAACCACAGTCCCAGAATCTTCCAGACAGCCTGGCCACTGGCTGAGGATTCTGGGAGCTGTACCCCCAACAAGTAACTTTCCCAAGCCGTCCCCTTGATTTATGGTACTCTAGCTGTAAGCTGACACGATAGGCAGACATCATTAGGAATAATCCCAGTTGAAATTCAAGAGACCTAATTTTTGAATATACATGAATAGGAATTTTTCACAAAATCTTCCCTTGACAATACAGTTGGCCCACCACGTTTGCTAGGATGAGGATCACAGGACCCTTGCAAAAGCAGAAAAATTGCAAATAACAAAATGTGAGTGGGTGTCTCTGGGAAGAGGGCCAAGGCATGGTGGAGAGAGCAGGCATCCAGGGTACAAATCAGCTCAGGGGAAGCAGAGAGAAAGGGGGTGAGTTAGCATGGTGGCTCTATACTTCCTCTCTCACACACCCATCTCCTTCCTTGGGTGTGAGGAGGCATCTGGAAAGGGTTTGTGTACTGAGAAATTAGACTGCGAGCTGTCCTTAGTTGACCAGGCAGTGGCTGATGGAGGAAGAGGAGGACCAGAGGCAGGTTTTTAAAGGGCGATGTGGCCTGATCAGAGCCATTGAGAGGGAAGGTTCCCCCAGAAAAGAAGCACCTGAGGGGGAGGCCAGGGATTGAAGAAACTCGTAAATAATCAAATCCATGAAAGTGAATCCTGCAAATGTGGAAGGCTAACTATATATCTGTTAAAGCTTACAAAACCATGTCTAGTCATTTCATTCCAGCTTAAGAAATTATTTTTAGCAAGACATGGGAGAAGGGTGGGCACTGAGGTAATGTTTACAAAATATATTTAAACCCTCACAAAAAACTGCAGTCAACATCTCAAAATGGTAGGGATAATAACGCTGATCATGTTTTCCTCATGAAAGCCACTTCTCTTCGATGCTGCAGTCACTAAGTTGCCGTGAATGAAAGCTCATACCCAGTCTATAAACATAATGTTGTTTACATCTTTCACTTATGATGATATTTCGAATAAAAATAGTTATAAAATTGCACAGCTTTTGCACTGCTATAAAAATGGGAGCATATATATTACATTAAGCAGGAAGGAGCTGTATCTCATTTAAAACACATAACCACATAATTTTGTAGATATATATCTATAGAGAGATAGATCTATCTATGAACAATGAAATTGCCCCAAAATTAAAAAACCTTCTGGCTATGTATTTGTAAACATAATCAGCCTATAATCCAATAAAGAGACTCTGGTTTGAATTAATGTGAATTACTTCTCTGTTCAGCTTTATACATCTAGAACTTTTCATTTCTATGATTTTACTTTTCTATCATTGTTTTGTGAAAATGCAGTTTTGGACAACTTCCCTCTTTAACTTAGAAACAGAACAGATAACTCTTGGGGAAGGAAAAGAAAAAATAAAATAGAGATGCATAAATATATAATATATATATATAATATATATAATTTTAATACCTGTGTCTAAGAAGGAAGGAAAAAGGAAATCCCATTTCTCAGAACTTCTGGTCTGAAACACTTTGCATTTTAAAAAGAATCCATCACTTCAATCTTTTTTATGATTCTGACAATGAGAATGAAAGCTATGTTGTTAAATGGAAAGTGCAACGATTTTATACACACATAAAAATAGAAGGACCCATTGCTTTAATTTAGACAATTTAAAACAAAAGTTTCCCAATGACAACCTTTTGGTTATAATTCATTAACCTACCATTTGACAACAATTTTCCCCTTCATATAAAACTAACTATTGTGATATAAGAAAACAGATTATATTCTTTGAAGATTATACTGGAAAAGATATGAATTTGAAGCTAAACATTGCATTTGTAATATTTACTGTAGGAACCTGGGTTCAGTCATATGTGGTGAAGTCATATTTAACAATAGCCCAATCAAGGGGGAACATTCATATGGTGTGCCCCATGTTGGGATATTTGTACCAGAGTTACAATTAACCCTATTTAGAAATCTGATAGGAAAACAATATGCAGATTTGAGAATGAAAGAAAAGTGACAGGTTACCTCTTCCAGGATTAGCGCCTGTTGGTCTCTTACGCATATGTAAGGCCCTTACCACATACCACCTTCAATGCAATGGCCACGGGATCGTGAAGGGATTGTGATAACAGTTCTGCGTGACGTTGTCATGATCCTGTCATGATCCTGTGGCCACCCATCGCAATTGTGAATTAAATCATTGATAAGTTTCTCCTGTCAATGACACGCAATTGCACAGTCCTCCTGCTTCCCTCCCACACTTACCTGTCATGCACAATGGTAGGAACAGAGCTTGAAGCATGTGGAGGGGGGTGGGAGGGGGCATGGCCACTGTGTGTGGGGATGTGGGCAGGGCATGGCCAGGGCTCACAGGGGTGTGGCTATGGGCCAGGACGCCCCAAAGACATTGCTACCCAGGGCAATTCACCCCATCACCCCCCCCGTCCCTACGCGACTGGGCAGGAAGCACAATAATTGCGCTTCATCCCCCGACACACCTTGGAAAATGCCGGGCTATGCTACGGAAGGGACGGGTGGAGCCATCACACTTCCTCCCATCCAGCAGGCAGCTGGTGCGGAGGAGAGCATGACAGAAGAGCTCCCCTCCTGAGAGAGACTTTCTATGAATCCCCACATGATGGCTTCAGAAACAAGGAAGGTGTGGAAACGGCCTAAGTTTCCCTAAGGAAATAGTTGGGCGTGTTGTCCTCTGTGGAATGTCTACATTCAGTTTAAGATTGCCAAAGTAGAGTTGCACATGCAGTGACATTATGCATGAAGTGCATTACACACAGATGCACATCAGTTTGCCCATGTGCTGTCTTGATTCAGTTGTTTAAAGTTGCCATTCAGCACAAGGAGTGCATAATGCCGTTAGTGTATAACTCTATATACACAGTTGCATAGGGATGTTGGGGTGGGGGGGTTTCGCCCTGGGCAGCAATGTTTTGGGAGCATCCCAGCCTGTAGCCATGCACCTGCATGCCCTGGTCATGCCCCTATGCACCGCAGCCATGCCTCCGCACACAGTGGCCCTGCCCCTCACAACATAGCCCCCGCCCCTTGCAACATATTCCCCCTCCTTCCCATCCCCTCTCCACACACTCCAAATTCTGCCACTATATATACAGAAGTTTACAACATGTGATTCTGTTATGGGCCTTGTCCTCAGTGTTTTAGCCTCCATGTTGGGACTCTGATCCCCTTTCCACTATCAACATACACACTTACCTCAGACAGTTTATCTATTATTACTTAAAAATGATATGATTTGATAAGTCCAGGGTTTGAGAAGTCTAAGAGTTTGTCAGTGAGAAATCTTGGAAAAGCTGATTTTTGGAATACTATTCTAAGAATTTCTCAGCCAGCATATGACCACTGGCTGGCAGATTTTGGGAGCTATGGTTCAAAAAACATAACGTTCCCAAGCCCTGATCTTTAAGGCAAAATCTGTTCATTCCCAATGTCATTTGTGTGGTAAGTAGATATTATACATTCTCCAGTACCTACTACAGTTTACATTAACAGCCTAAAACACACACACACACACACACAGAGGCAGGAGGACTGTAGTTTTGATGTCATGCTTTTGGAAACCTCTTTACATCTCCACTCACAGAACTGCAATTCCCAAGATTCCAAAGGGAGGATAAATTAGCATGAAAGTGTCTGAAGCCAGCAGCGTAGATATATCTGGTCAGTGGTAAGTGTAATTGCACTCCTTAAGCTAGACATGTCTGTAGATCTATGTATGTGTGCCCATCCATCTATTCACCATCATCTTTAGTTCACTATACAAGCATGATATAGATTACATTTCTGCAGATGCTATATTTGGAAAATTATTATCTGTCTTTTGTCTATTGTGGCACTAAGCTGCAGACATCTGTGATGGCCAAATCAGAAATACCTTTTGGCCCAGAACCCATTAGTGTCCCATGAAACTGTGTCATCTTTCTAGACTCTGGACAGCAGGTCTTCCAAACTGTCTCATGTAGTGGGTTTTATCATAGAAGTATTGAATTATTAAAAAGTGGTTTTAAGGAATTGGTTTTAGAGGTGGCTATAAAGTTAATCAAAATGGGTAAGTTGAATACAGCCATCCATAGCATATTTGAATGATACCACTATCAATAATTTGTATTATATGTATCTCTAATATGGTGATTTCCAGCTATCAATAATTTATTAGTCCCTTCTCAGCTGTTCATATAATCTCAATATGAAAATGTGGCTACGGTATAAAACAGATGTACATTATATGGACAATTGTAGGTAGGGTAAAATGAAAATGGTCACCATGGGAGTGATGCAACACTGCCATAGCCATCAGCATTACCTGATTAAAGACTTAAGAACTGTTGTGATGGATCACACCAGTGTTCATTATCCCCTGTGCTAGTAGGTGAATGCTGTAAGTTAGCTGTGCACTGCATTTTAAAAGTCCTTCCTTTTGTTTGTCCTTCAGTTACTGTTGTGTTTGAGATCCGATGGGATGAGACAAGCACTGAAGACCTCATATGTGGACAAGAAGTTTAAAGTGCATTTATAGTTTTTCTTTCACCTTCTCCTGGGTGTTCTGTTCAGCCAGAAGATGCTCTCCAAGGAATTCTCTCCAACCTTGCTCTGACAGGTACCATATAATAAACTCCCAAGTACTACGTATCCAAACTTACCGTGGAATTTTGGGAAGCCCACTCAGAACCACATCTACCAATTTGCCCACCTAGGTCTATATTGTCTGTTCTGATTGGCAATGGCTCTCCAGGGTTCATGCAAGCCATCTACTACCTAATCCTTTCAAATGAAACCTTTATGGGTTAAGTGGTTTAGCCTGGTGGGTGAGGAATCCTTAAGGAATGGGCTGTGCTTGCAAAGTTTTAGTTTAGAAAGAGAGGGCTGGAAAGGAAAGGCTGTATGATCCCTCAGGCATCAGAAATTAGACCCTTACTACCTTGATTTAAGCCAGGGATAGATAATGTCCCATGATGCAGGAGCAGCTAACACACACTCCCGGAGCTACCCCTCCTTCCCACAACCCTAGCCCAAATTTTTAAAAAACTCTGAAGAAGATTGCTCATATTCTTTCAGGATCAGGAAGGTAACTTCTACAGATTCCTCCTTTCTGATATGATTGCTACATCTTCGTGATGGTATGGATGGTTTGTTTGTCTGTTTGGGGGGGGAGTACATTTTTTCAGCCAAAAAAATTAGAGTTGGAGCCTTTGGAGTTTTACTAGAGATGAAAAATAGAGCTTTGGGCTGCATATGGTCCTTAAGCCATACCTTCTCCATCCCTATATCATACTCTCCAGTATTTCACAGACGAAAATCAGGAAACATAAGGTCAAGTAAGATCAGAGCATGGCCAAGATGGTAAAAGTTATTAATGAAGAAGAATATATAAGCTATAAGAAACTGTAGCAGTTTGCTTTTTCCTAAATCTACTGGGAAGGACAAAATTTGCCCCCTCTTTGCTGACAATTTTTTCACCAAAAATTTATTTTCACCAACAGTTTTTTTTTTTCCCACTTTGAATGCAAGTTTGTAAGCTGAGGAGGAAGGGGGAAGTGGAATGAGCAGAGAGGTACTAGGATATTTTAAAGGAGATGAAAAAGTGGAATGACAGAGGATTAAACAGGACTGTCCCTGCCAAATCAGGACATTTGGAAAGTCTTGAATGTAGAGGAAACGGGACATAGAGCTCAAATACAAAGTAGCTTAAAGAAGAGGCAATATGGGAATAAACTGAGGACTGAAGTGAAAAAGAGGAACCTGAGCAAACAGTGGCGCAGAAGAAGGACATGAGAAGGAAATTACAGAAGAAACAGGACGAGGTGAGAAGAACCTGTGAAGAAACCTCCAGTGTCTTATGGTAAGAAAGAGATGTATCTTTGCAATGACAGGAAAGACTGAAACCAACTACCAAAGCAATCGGCATAAAGAAGACAGTAAAATGAAAAGTAAGAACTTGAAGGAACAATGGTTGAGGGGATATGACAAAATCAGCAGCAAAGGAGCACTAAAATATCATTGGATGTAGGAAGAGGAAGGAAGGGTGTTAAGAAGGTGTGGTGAATTTATGTTTGGAACTATGGCTTATGCATCAGGAATCTCAAAAGGTAGAAGGATGATACATTTAGATTCTAACAAAACCGCTGAACTGTTAAAAGAAACAGGAGATTCTTCCCACTGTAACTTTTGAGGTCTCTGTATCATAGTGGCCGGACAACTCCAAAGATTCAGCAAGGGTGAAAAACCACAGCAAAGAGGAGAGCTGGATTTCATATATTGATTGGAACTAACCAGCCAATTCTTCAGCCACAGGCTTCGTGCTTCTCTCTATGCCTTCTCTCTGCAGTGCTCATGATTTTATAATTGATTTCTCTCCTGATGACTTCCAAATGGGTTATCGAAAGACAGAGAGGGAAGCTGTGTCTTTTTAAAATTCTCCATCTAGATTGGTTGCAGGCCTCTGGGAGACTGTGGTCAAATCTAAAGCCAGGGAGAATTCCCGTAACGAGTACAGCTCAGAAGGCACAGTTTATTTATACAGGGAAAATTATTGAAATCATGTTGCCCGAGACTGGCCAGGCCTATTTACAAACAGTCATTCTGAGATGAGCAATATACTAGGACTCTCCACTATGTCTTTAAAAGCTCCAAAGGCATCCCCCCTCCCCGACTTCTCCATGCTAGAGCTCTGGCCCCATGAGACATGCCACATGAAAGATACATTCCTTTCTTGTTAAATTAAAATCTAATCATACTCCACAGTAAACAAGGCACAAAGAGCTCACTCGAAAATTGTGGGATGAAAACCAGCATCACAAAAGGCCAAACTCTCCCTTCAGATCTGTCCTACAGATCTCTCACAAGTGCAATCAGTTAAACGTTTGAGCTCTTGACAACAGCTGCCCCACCAGACTTTTGATCTGCTTGGGATTTCGGCTTTCCTCCATAAATTATGGATCCTTAGATCTACATGTCCTCCATGTTTGCAATGGCAGGTATCCAAAGAGGAGATGACTTGGGAAGTGGTGGGTATTTTCTCTCAAAATTCTCAAATTGTTTTCTCTTTTACTGCCTACACAAAGCAGATCTGGAACTAATTAGATGTGCGCCAGTCACACTCAGCCAAGTTTTGAAAGGAATAACTTTCACTCTTGATCCTCTTCAGACATATAGCCAATGAGAGGCCATCTGCTTTCCATGAGTTTTCAGTGAGACCAAAGATCATCAAAGTCTATCATGGGGGGTGGGGAGCTGGGACTAGATGGATGGCCAACAGGATGGATGACTCAGTGTCACTAGATGTCTTGTTGAAAGAATGAATACTCATGCCACTGGATGGACTTTCATAGTGTATCTTCAATGCAATTGTTTTCCCTGGAGTCTGTTCCCAGATTCCATTTGAAAATCAATAAGCGTCAAAGACTACAACTCAGTGGTGGAGTCCTGACATGTCCAGCTTAATACAGAAGGAAAATAAAGCCCTCCTTTCTGAAAACTTGGAGAGCTTCTGCCAGTCGGTGTAGACACTACTGAGTTACACGGCCCAGTAGTCCAACTCAGTATATGGCAGTTTCAGAAAGTGCTGTGCCCAAAACTTATTCCACTATTTTTAACCATTTGATAGAATGGAAATTGCTTTTTGGGAAAAAAATGGAAAGGAAAAGAAAATTCCGGAGGGAATTCTTGAACAAGAGGATAGGATTTTTGTGCTTATCTTCATTAAAATGTAGCTGAGAGGGGTGTAAGAGTATCCAGTATTTCATTGTGCAGCAATCTGTCCAGTGGTCAGAAGCCTCCTCAGCTTCTCACACTTCAGTTAAAGCCCAAAGGATGATATCTTCCTATAAGAGTGTTTAAGATCAGGAAATGAAAGCAGCAGCATTTTATTTAAAGGAAGCAGAGCCAGTAGAGCTCCATAAAGACAAAGCAGCTTCACCAGTTGAGCAAGAATGTGAAATCTGACTATGAAATCTGGCCACAGCTCAGTGACTGGACATGCACATTTCGGCAGATCATACAGTAGCAGCAGGAACCTCGACTGCAACTTTTAGCAATGGCCGGGATTCAGTCTCCTGAAGAGTTGGAGCACAGGTCCTTGGTGGCCTCACTACACCAGCAAATTGCCTGTCCCTTAGCAAAATGGACAAATGTTCTAACCTAGTTTAATATCATTTTCTGTGTTCCTGTGTTCAGCAGGACTCATTAGGAGATCGCAGGAATCAAAATTTCAAAAAGAATTTGTTTTACTGTAAGTTGTATCTGCAGCTCTTGAATTTCTTCTCTCAGTCCTTGGATCACAAACTGGACCCATCCAAATCAAGAATGGAGTCCTCATACCTTTTCCTAGATATGGAAATGCAATGTCATAACAACTCTCTTCTACATAACCAGGGGGGGTCTTTCTCTGACTTTTACCATGTGAAAAAAAAGTCCTATGGTTGCTCACATAAAATAGGAAAAAAGAAACTGGACCTTGGAGATATCAGGGGGAAATAAGTGTTATGTACAGGCAATTAGAAGCACTGAAGTAAACATTTAGTCACCATTGACTCATGAGCGGAGACACACAGTAGTCAATTATAGCTTTTAGCAACAATAATTAATATGGTGTTAATGAAAACTGTATTTTTCACTCAACATACAAGGTTATTTCAGGTAATTAAGTGTAACCTCCTATACATGCAATTTCCCTTTATGTTGTGCATTCTCGTTATCTCCAAATCTGACTCACAGAGTAATAGCATACATGCCAATATTTGCCAAACTTAGCTTTAATAAATCTGCCTGTTTGATGTGATTGTATCCCTTATATTTATTTTGTAATTGTAGAAAAGCTTAAGAATTACATATCATAGTATGCAATTTATGTATTGGAGCATCCTAAAATCTTAGCCATCCAACACTTTTGTATCCATACGCACTTCATCCAGTTGACAGGAATTTTTGTGATGTGAAAAACATATAAAATGTAAAGAGGATATCTGGTTCTTTACACACTTGGTGAATGTGTCATGAGAAACTGTGGTCATTTGTGGGGTCCTGTGGAATACCCTTAAATGTTTAGATTTGTATCATTCCTGTAACACTTTCACACAGCTAAAGACAGCTGAATGCTGTAGTGACTAGACCAACCCTTAAGCAGTAAATGTCTACAAGCTAAGGCAAGTTGTTTCCTTCTGGAGGATGGAAGATAGAAAAAAAAAATTACAGATATAGAAGTTCTAACTCTCACATTGAATCAATTAATTAACATGCAATGTGATGATTTCTAAGAGCAAAGGATGTGAAGTTTCCTTTGCCTCTTGATCACTTTTGCCAAGAGACAGATAAAAATGCACATCTGACACACCTCAACATACTCAAGAATATCATTTCAAGTGAAGGAAAGACTGTAAGAGGCTCATCTTTCTCTAGAAAGCCCCCTTGGTTTGTGTGAGCCACAGTAGCCACAGGCACATTCAGATGGAGGAGAAAAGTCAATGCAGTGAAAGAGCCAGACTCAGCTATACCAGCCCTAGTAATACCAGGCAGATTGGAAAAGAGAAGCTTAACGGGAAGAAGAGCATTGTTGCCATGGCCATGGCAGTGCTTGGCCCTTATGGCCAAAGCCCAAATATCATGAGAGGAGGTAAGAGAACTCAGCTTGGGTCCAGACCATCTGAAAGACTACATTGCTTTTACAAACCAGGGCAAGCTTTAAGATCTGCAGGGGAGGGTTTTCCCTCAGTTCCACCACCTTCACAGGCATGTTTGATGAGGACATGTGACAGAAGCATGTGAGGCCATTTCCACACGGGGTATTTAAAACGGTGTAGTGTGTCCTCCATGGAGGACGTCTGTATCTTGGAGTGGACTGGGTTCAGACTACTTACTGTAGATCCGCACCTCAGTCCGCTCCGGAAAGACTCCAAGTGGTCCTCCAGCATGCTTTTGAAAGACCTGATTTTTCCGGTCTTTCAAAAGCACAGTGCACGCCACTGCGAGCCTGCTCCCTTGTGCAGATTCACAGGGTAGCACCAATGCAAGCCTGCGATCTGCCAAGGGTGGGCTTTAGGCTGGGTAGCTTCACCAGTTGGTTGAGACCATGACCAACCGGAAGCCGCCAGTTTGGATGCCGGAGCAGTGCGGAGCAACGACCACACACTGCTCCTTCTCACCCTGGACCGGACTGGACCAGACCACCAGAAGATCCAGTAAGTAGCGGCACAGGGTGATTCCCTCGCCCCATGTGGAAATGGCCTGAGTTTCAAATTATACAGTAGTATTGTGTATGTGAAGCAGTGTGCTACATTTTATTTTTTTAAAAAAATTCTTGTATTAGTAAATATGTTTGAAATGTGTTTTTAAGGGTTTTAACCATGATTTTTAATAATACTATTTAATTCTTTATCTTTTGTAAAATAAGACTTGGATTTTAATCTTGTTTTAAGCCACCTTGGATCCCATCCTGGGGAAAAGGTGGAGTATAAATTAAATACAGAAACAAACTCCATGTCTTGGGCCCTTTTCGCACGGGCTTTCTGTCGCACGAGAGCCCCCTGAGCCTCGTGGGAGTGGGAGCGTCGCTCTGCACGATGCACTCCCACTTCCGCCGCGCTCACGGGGCTGCAGCGGCGCGATCGCGGGTTTTTTGATTTTCGCCTCAAAGCAAAAATCACTCGCGCAACGCTCCTGGCGCCCACACACACTTACCTCCTGTGCGGAGCGTCGGGGAGGCGGCCGGGTCGCGCTTCCTTCCCTCCACCCCTGCGGAAGGAAGGGGCGGGGCGCTAGCGTGACGGACGCGACAGCCTCCTGCTTTGCGCGAGCGGGGGGTACGGACGCGACAGCCTCCTGCTTCGCGCGAGCAGGGGAGGACGGACACGACAGCCTCCTGCTTTGCGCGAGCGGGGAGGGTGGCTCGCGCGAGAAGCCTCCTCTGGGAGGCTGCCGCTTCCCCCTCGTTCCTTCGCCTGTGGAAGGAACAAGGGGGAAACGGCAGCCTCCCGGAGGAGGCTTCTCATGCGAGCCACGCTCCCCGCTCGCGCGAGAAGCCTCAATGCGAAAAGGGCCTTGTACATCAGGAGTTACCTAAAGGGCCTGAAACAGTCACCAAAGGCTCGCTTGCCACTTGCCTGGTGTCAGGAAGAAGAATGGATTAAAGGTTCTTTCTTCTCTGAGCTGAAACCACAAGCAGGAGAAAACCTGTACTCTAGAAATGAAAATCTCGTGAATTTCTCCCATGGTGGCCTGACAAAAATAGGGGCAATTATAAAATGTGTCCACTCAGCCAGACTTCAGAGGCAGATGCCAAATCCAGTCACGCAACCCAAGATCTTGATCTGAGTCCTGACAATGGAGTGACTGTGACCTATGATCTGGTTGGTGCTAGCCAATCATAGCTCAGGGGAATACTGTAAAGGGGGATACTGGTCACAGTGAACCCATTGAACCATATAGGCACCCTCATCTCCCTTCTGAAGATGAGTCATAAAACTGGAGACCTGGAATCTGCCATAGTCCCTAGATCTCAGATTTTGGCCCAAAAACTCAAGGTTTGGGATAGTCCTGGATTAGTAAACTCATTGACTGGCAGGAGTTTTTCTGGGGTTTCTGAGAGATATCTTTTCCAGCCCCTACTTAGAGATGACAGATAATGAACCTGGAAACTATTGCCTGCAGAGCATGCACTCTGCCACTGAACCATGGTCCTTTCCAAAAAGGACTCTGTACCTTAAAAGCTGCTTACTGGGCTAGGAGGGGTGCAGCCTCAATCCGGAAGATCTAAACACTGGACCAACACCAGAAGATCTAAAGCTGACCATATAACACCAATTCTGAAGTCCTTACATTGGCTGCCTATTAGTTTCCAGGCACAGTACAAGGTGTTGGTTCTTACCTTTAAAGCCCTTTATGGTTTGGGGACAGCCTACCTGCAAGATCGCCTTCTCCCATATAATCCGCCCCGCATATTAAGGTTCTCTGGGAGGAATTTACTGCAGCCAGTCAAAACTAGGTTGGCTGCAGTTACCCACAGGACCTTCTCTTCTATTGCCCCCAAGTTATGGAATGGCCTGCCGGAAGAGACCCGGCATATTACCAGTCTTGACTGCTTTAAAAAAGCGGTCAAGACTGTTTTCTTCCGACAGGCCTTCCCAGACTATTGCTCCACCGCCTCCCACCAACTGTCCTCTTGTTTTTAATAGTTAATGTGTTTTAGGGGGTTTTAGATGGGTTGGTCGGTGGGGAGGATGGGTTATGTTTTAATTGCTTTTAATGAATTTGATGTACTGTTGTATTACCGCCTCAATCCCTCGGGAAAGGTGGGATATAAATTATTATTATTATTATTATTGTTGTTGTTGTTGTTGTTGTTGTTGTTGTTATTATTATTATTATTATTATTATTATTATTATTATTAACCCTTTTACAATTTCATACTGCCTGCCAAACAGCCCCACCACCGCTGGCATAGTTGCTCTAAACCTTCCATCTAAACCTTCCATCTACTAGTTGCTCTAAACCTTCCAGCTGTTCATCCTTTCTAAGAATACTTGAAATGTCTAGCAGCCTTTCTAGTTTCGTAGCATAGGACTCTTTTCTAAAGTATTACCAGCAACACCTTTGGAAGAAACTCATAAAGAACTTCTGGTCAATTTGTTACTACGGTTATGCTATGTCTGGTGAGAGCACTAGATATCTCTTGATATCAAATAATTTGGCCTTTATGTGACCTTTCTCTGCCACCCCACTCCACGTGTTTGCAAGGGCCACCGGACAAGCACGTAATGGGCATGGCCATTAATGGTTGTACATTCCAAACCTCAGGGAACTTAATGCCTCTCCGATGCTTCAGGGACCATTCCTTCTTGCAAACCCGCCTTGCTCAGTGCGACTTTACACAAAGACGCCCGGCCGAGTGCCAAGCCATTCCTTTATGTTGGGCTATTTGGATACTGGCCATACTATTGTCATCCAGCGCTAAGCTCATCATGTAAAACCTGACCTTTTCCAATGTCTTTGTCCCGCTCTAAATTTCCTTTGTTCTCACCAAGCATGGCATGGCCTGTAGGCACAATCCACCCTATAAAAAGTCCCCAATTCCGAGCCTTCCTCAGATCACCCTGGACTTCCATCTAGCCTTGCTGCCACTCTGTCCAGTGAAGTTTTCCCCTCAGTTCCCGACAACTGAGTCTGCACCCCTCAGATCGCTTGCTCGGACTGCTTGGATCACCCTGGACTTCCATCCAGCCTTGCTGCCGCTCTGTCCAGTGAAGGTGTCCCCTCAGCGAGCCGCGCTGAGCTTTCTTCCCTGCAACTCCCCGTTCTCTCCAGTGAAAAGGTGTCGTATTACCCATTCCCCCAAACCTTTCCATTTCTATTTCTCAGTTAGTTAGTGTATGTCATGTCTTTTGTGTTGTTTGTTCCCAATAAAAATATTATTGGTTGCATTAGAACTTGTCTAACCACTCTCTGACCTGACGCTGTAGACATAGGGTTAAAGATCCCAGCTGAAGTTACCCTGCCTCTCTTTAGCTTAAGAGAGTGCTCGAGTCTAATTTCCCCCATCTTGTGTTTTTATTTGGTAATTTGGGCGCCCCTCCAGGGACCCCCAACATACAGGGTACCAAATTCACATAGATATTCAGCCCATGAAATGTTACTTATCATTCAATTACAAGATGCTGAAGACTAGGAAATTCCCTGGCTTTAGCATCAAACAAATTCTCTCCCCTTGAGCAAAAACAACTACCACTTTGACACATACTCAGCTGAGGCATAAGCCAAGAGAGAAAACTAAAAACAAAATGCTAGAGTCATCCAATTTTTTGGTATGTTGCCCTGAAATGGATACATAAAGCAAACCTGTTCATGTACAATATATGAGACAAAGGGTTTTGTAATAATTCTTCCGATAAGTTTTCCAAAGTGCTTTGCCAGATCAAATATGTGTTAAACAAGTAAGATTCAACTATCTATTCAGTTGGCCTCTATATTTAGTATGGGGAGGAGGTGCTATCTTGTCCTTCAACTCAGACAGCAAAATATCTTGGGCCAGTCCTATGTGTAAACCATCCGAAAAAGCCTTCCAAGGTTTCCTCTGCCCACAAAGGCAACTGTATATGTTACAGAGGATGGCAATGGCACTCGTCCTACTATGTGTAAATATTCATGCTTTTGATAATTGAACTTCTTTTGCAACCTGATATGGGATACTATCTATTGTATATGTAGAAACAGAAGTATACACCACACTTCTTTCAACAACCTACCCAACTACAATAATTACAAATCTCAGAGAAAGCCTAGAAGGAAAATATTGGCTTAGAGGAGGAAAAGGTATGAATTATCTGAGAAGTATTCCTGGCTATATTGGTCTATCTAGATCTAGGATTGTTCTGGCTCCCCAAAGGAGGTTATGGAGGCCCAAAAACTCATGCAGGATTATGCCTGTGAATGTATCTGGTGGAACAAATTAGGGCATTGCCCTAAATAAAAATTCTACCCCAAAAGAAAATTTTCCTTGATTCCTAAAATTTCTAACATTACAGAGAAGTGAAACATTGAAAATTATTCACATCTAGCACCCTTATATTTTCTGTATTTGCATTCCCTTGGTAACTTTTTCTGTCCCTTTTCTTTGGATGCCTAAACTACATTTCTAAACATTTGACTGAAATTTCAAATTACTGAAATATTAGAAATTTAGAGAGTGAAGGGAAATTTCACTGGAAGGGGTAAAGTTTTATGTGAAGCAGCAATGACCTCATCCTGCTGTCCCCATAGCTACACCCTTGATTTTATGATCAATACGAAATTGTTTCTTCTGGTTCACTCCCTTGGCATCCTGGCTTTCCTCTTTCAAAAAGTGGTACACAAGGTGAAGAATCCATTGCTTCTTGTTTGCCACTGTTTGCTTATTTGTAAATAAATTACAAAGACACAGGCTCTGAGGAAACCAAATCCAGGTAGGGCTGTCACTAAAATGTTGGAGAAATGAGGCCCATATGAATATATAGATACAGCATCCTAGCCACTAACTCAATGCCCTCAGTTTAAACAAAGATTTTGCATTCATTCCAAATTACGATCTAAAGCCAATGTTGCTTTGTATGCAACAAAACTTTCTTCCCCTCTCTGCTGCCTCTCCATTTCCTCCAAACTAGCTCTGAAAGGCCTTCTAAGTTCTGGCACATTATGGGAGGGCTGCTGGAAGAAGGGGATTGTCTCCTTTCCAGTTCCACTGACACAATTAATTCTCTCTCTAGACCCACCATGTTGGAATCCAGCAGATCTTGTTAACTGGTACTTTTCCAAAGCCAGTTTGTACAATCCTTGCAGGAGGGATGAAGAACTGGTGTTACCTCACTGGCATACCCTATCCTGGGGACTATAAATTTGATATCAAATATGCCTGCCATGCCATGCCAGAGAGGTTGTCCAAGTGGGTACGTAGACAAGGAGGTTGAACGGCCGAAAATCCCCCAGGAAAATCCCCAGCCACGTTCCCCTAGGGGACCTCAGGCTAAACATGTCCACACAGACAAAGGGTCCTCAGCCAAGGAACAGCCAACTTGAGTGTATTACTGGGTTTTCCCCAGGTTGAGCAACTCTGACATTAGTAAACCCTACATGGCGAGACCCATCTGCACAAACCAATCATGCAAACTTCCAAGTTGCTATTGTTCAACATTTCTCCCTTTATTTTGGCCATTGTTCCTCCTGGGAGAGGGCCTGCCCTCAAAGTACGTTCTACCCTATAAGTAGTTCCAGTTTTTGAGGGTCTCTTTGGAGAACTCCCCACCCCACTAGCAGACCAGCACTCTGTTAGTTGAGTGATCCCCTCAGCCACTTCTCCTCGCTGAGCTCCATTCTTCTTGCCACTTCCTGGACTGAAGACTTCAGGATAGGTGCAGTATTACCGCCTTTACACCCTCTCCACTGAATCATCTATCAATTTTCACCTCTTTCCCTTCTCGATAGGCCTTGTGTGCATGAGTAAGTGAGTGCATTGGTGCGTGAGAATATTTTCATTAATAAAAAGCATTTTTGAGTATATTTGTTTGGCTTTTTGCTTGGTTTGACCCTGTAAAAATTGGGTAAAAGATTCTGCTGGGTTATCCTGCCCCTCATTTTGTTACTGCCAGTGCTCCCCTAATTTCTCCAACCTTTGCATTTTGGAGGGAATCAAGGTGTCCCCCAAGGGACCTCCAGAAGTCAGGATAACACTGGGGTCACAGAGTGAAGCAGACCCCTGAAGACAACGTATCCAAATTTCCTCTAAAAAAGTAAAGAGGACTGGTAACATTCAACTGATACTGCAAATCATAACTTTTCTCCTCTTATAATTTTTGTTTATGTATTGCCCCTTTTCTTTCATTTATCTTTGAACAGCCCTTGCAGAAGCCAACTAAATATTTCTAGACCTAAACACATCAGGCTATTTTTAAGAATAAAACCATCTTTTCCAACACTCTGAGACTTTATCTCTTCTCTATATTCCCACTCCCCCACAAAAAAATTCTTTTAGCCTGAAGTCAACACTACAAAAGTTACAAATGCCATGTAGCTGTTCTAGAAGGGGGGCTCCTGACATATGGTGCCCTAAGGACAAAGGTATAGAAATTTTAAACTGGCTAAGCAAACCTACCTTTGACAAAGATGCAGATTGCCAATGTGATATCAGAAGCAAAATTCCAATGCTACTGCCACAAATTCTTTGGTCAAACTGTGATACTTATAAATCGCACAGATTATGATGTACATTAAGAAGGCCTTCTTGGTGGTTGCTCCCAGGCTATGGAATTCTCTTTCTCCTAGAAACCCAGCTGATCCCCTCCTTCCTCTGCTGGAAGGGAGAGACTTCTTTGTTCAAACAGGCTTTTGGTGATTAATTGCCACTGCAGAAGAGTCTTTTAATAGTGTATGTGTGCATGTCTTTTTATTTTCACTGTTACACTTTTAAATGTTTTTGCAGTGTTCTAAACTAATGTCATTTTAATGGGATATGTACACTTTTAAAACTTTTTATCATCCTTTTTAGCTGTCGTTGTGTGCCTTCAAGCCACTTCTGACTTATGGTGACCCTAATACAACTCTATCACAGGTTTTTCTTGGCAAAATGTGTTCAGAAGGGGTTTGCTTTTGCCTCCTTCTGAGGCTGAGAGAGTGTGATTTGCCCAAGGTCACCCAGTGGGTTCCTATCACAGAGCAGGGATTTGAACCCTGAGCTCCAGAGTCATAGTCCGGGGTTCAAACCGCTACATCATGCTGGCTGTTTTTAGTTGTACTTTGCTTCAGTTTATGTTGTGAGTCCCCTTGAGCCTCATGTTGAGAGAAAAGCAGGATATAAATTAATTAAATAAATAACTACACCGGCATGAAAGTCATTGGCCAAGATCCTACAGTGGGTTTGGTTTGTATAACTCTCCACATATGGAATTACAAATTAACTGTGCTATGCAGCCCTACTATATTTAATGGCAATGTTGCACAACTGACTATCTAGTCAAATATACATTTGCTCATGCATGTGTAACCCATTTGAGTTATTCATTTGGCTCAGTGGGTGAGGAAACCATAAGGAAAGGGCTTTACTTGCTGGTTGAGTTCAGACAGCAAAGGAGACCTGGAGATGGAGAATAGCTACAGCTACCAAGGCTAAGGAATAGGTCCTTTTTGCCTTGAATATTGGTATTATTTTTAGTTATTTATTTAGGAGGGAACAAAAAGGTAAGTTCTTTGTAGTGTAATTTCTGTATTGTATTTCCTTCTATTTTATATTTCATTTCAGGCTTTAAAGTTGCACCCAAATGATGCAGTAGTACCGCACCACTCAGGCAGAAGAGCCCTGCAACTGAGGCCATTTCCACACTACACTGTTATAGCACTATTATTCCACTTTCAACAACCTATGGAATTATGGGGTTTATAGTTTATTGAGGCCAAAGAGTTCTCTGGCTGAGAATTCTAAAGGCCCTCCCATAAACCACAAACCCCAGGATTCCATAGGATGTTGAAAGGGGAATAATAGCACTATAACGGTGTAGTGCAGAAATAGCCTCAGTTTTGCATTGAGACATCACTGGATGCCTGAAATTTTTGGTACAGTACATACATATGTACATATGTGTCAGGTTTAGTATACAATTTGTTGTATTGTTGTTAATATGTGTGTGTGTGTATACACACATACACATACACACAGAGAGAGAGAGAGTGAAATAAAGATTTAAAGTGCAATTGTGTTTGCAATACCAAATATAGTTGATCCCATAGAAACCAGAAACAAGTACACAAGTTCATCTGACTGCAGAATACTACTACATGCACAACTATACTTCCACTGCCTTGAACTGAATATGGATGTTTTGAATGAGATAAAAATGGCCAATCCCTTCCACAGTGAAAATTATGCACACATAAGACACCTAGAAGATTGCCCTGATTTTCTACACTGACCGCTCCATCGCTGCCACAACAAAGCACAGAAACAGACCTTCTGCTTGCCAGAAATGTGGTAAAGCTTTAAACCTTGGCTTCTTCAGTGTGCAAGTTTAAGTGGAGCAGTTCATTAAATTAATATCTATGTTTATTGAGGTTTGACAAGTAGACACAAAATATGTATCACTTAGTTTTATCTACACATCTCTTACATGGATATTAAATTTCATCCTTCCTACCATATGATTTTAATAATCTTTAATTAACAATTAATTAATTAATACTTAACAATACGTATCCTATTAAATTCAAATCTTTACTTTGGGAAGTAATTATTCATTTATGACATTTAATTGGAATTGTTACTACAGATCTGTATCTATGGAAGTGAGATTATAATATTTCTTCAGGAAAAAAAAAGTGCTACACTTGGTGTGTTTCAGGATGAAAATTCAGAAAATTAGCCTTCTGTTGACTTGGCCAAAGAACAAAGGGAAAGGTCTGTTGAATGTAATATTGATAGGTAAGGGGCTAAACAATGACCTTGAATAAAGTTGAGCAAATAGTAATTACATTGTGCTAAATATGACAGCCCATTGATGGATCCTACCCTGTTTGAAGAAGACCATGGTGACAACGTTGTCTTTAATGTCTGCAAGTTACTCTTCTTGATTTCAGACGAGCTTATTTCTAAAAATACATGTCCTTGGGTTCACATCATTGGGTTACAACTCACCTAAACTCAGATTAGTTTCCTGGTGACAGTAAGAAAGTCATGGGAAGGTGAAGAGGAAGATGATGGGACTGAGAACCAAAACTCCAAAATTAACTTAGTGAAGATATTAATGAAGAAAACCCCTGCCCAAAAAAGGCCATCAACAAGAATATATCAATGCTGCCAGCACCATTAAAAGTAATAGTGTACAGAGAGACATGATGGTATAGGAGAAACTTTTTAAAAATCAGTGACAGTGAAGATGAAGAAAAGGAAGCAAGATATTTATGAGGCTGAGAAAAAATAGTCTGCACTGAAGTAGCAGAAAACCCCAAAAGAAGGTCACCCAATGTTTTGAAAATAAATGAATGGAACCAGTTTAATCCCTAAAGATTGTCTCAATAGGACTGTTACTAAACATTCTGCTGTCCGCATTATGGCCACAGACATAAGAAAACCTGTGCATTAGGAAGGAAATCCCACAAGTGCTTTAATGTCTTCACATGTTACTCATCCTTCATGAGAATGCCTACTACACTGGTATTAGTTACTGTTCTCACTGTTGTCATGTTATATCTATAAGACCTGGGACAGAAGGAGAGAATTACTGGCATTGTTCCACAAATGCTTGTGTAAGAGTTGATATACCTTGCAGTAAATTCTGCTGTAGTTCCATATTTCCAATTGTTCAAGAAGTTGCACAAGCTGTTGCAGAACCAGAAGAACACCTTCGGGTTTTGTTTCTGGAATGCTCTCATATGAGGTTCCAAACAGCCATTCTGTGAGTTGAAGATGCCTTCCATATGAGGAACACCCACCTTTACAGCCAACACATTATCGTTAGTTCTTTAGTGTTTCTATTCATTTCTCCTTTCCTGCAGGTGTGTAAGGAGGTATACAACAATATACATTTTGGCCAGAACACTGTGTGTTCCCTACATTAGCACTTAACACTTTTTCCAGTGTTAGACACTGGTGGTGAGGGAAGACAGATATGGCCACTGTGCCCAAAGTCTTTTTTCCCCCAGTTGCCACAGCCTACATAGGCATGTTACACCAATATAGTACACCAACAAGATTCCAGTCTCTAATTCCAGTAAGGCTTCCCTGCAGTCCAAGTATGGTGCAGCAGGTTCTTTGGAGATGTAGGTAGTGGGGGTGAACAAATATTTGAAAATATGTTTTCTAAATGACAAAAAAAATGCATTTCTTGAGTGTCAACACACCCAGATAAGAAGAATCTTGGACTGATGACAGTCAAGATTTCTAATTTCTCATGTAATTATTTAGCACGAAAAACAGCATTTTTCTACACAAAAATGTTATTTTGTCCACAGAAGACAGCATTTTTCTCCGCATTCTGTTCTCTATCTGCAGAAAACAATTGCATGAAATTTTTTCATGTAGGACTCTCAATCTGTCTTCAAAACCTTCAGAGCTTTTAAAAGACTTCGGCACAACAAAAAGAAAATCACTAAAATTAATCATTGCCTTCTTTGAGAAGAACATTGTTAAAGCATTATATCCCTCAGAGCAGGAAGCAGCAGGTTCACTAATGAAAATGTATGCCTTATCGCATGGTGGAAGTCTATACCTTATCCCAATAAGCACCAGAGTGGCCCATGAAGGCCCGTATCCAATCATAGCTCCCACTAAAGCAGTCCTGATGAAATCAATGGGTTGTGTTAGTCACCAGTACCGTAACATTAATTGATTTCAATGAGTCTAGGCTAGTTGAGACAAACATTGGATTTTGGCCCTAATTATATCATTACAATTATAATTTAGTTTATATTTTTACATTAGTACTAGCCACACTCACATTTTTCTAGGTGTGCATATTTTAGTTTTAAAGTGTTAGGTTGTTGATGTTAAATTCTGTCAAGTAAGCTTTGACTTATGATGCCCCTCAGGAAGAGAGACCTACAAGTCACTCTATCATCAACAGTCCTGCTCAGGTCTTGCAGATTCAGGGATGTGTCTTCCTTGACTGAGACCCTTTTTGCACCTTACTTTTTCATGGCGCTGGGGTGAGGGGCTCACGCGAGCAGCCTCCAGAGAGAGGCTCTCACGTCTGGGGTTCTTCAGCTCCACATGCGCTTCCTGCTCGTGTGAGAGCCCCACCTCTTCCTTTCGCAGTGCAACCTGGGACCCTCCCAGCCTGCACTGGACAGGAAGCACGACCGGTCCGGCTCCCGAGCCTCCACACGCCAGGTAAGTGCACGCGGGGCCCTGGAGTGATGCGCGACTGCACAGCATTTTCAGCTTCAAGCCGAAAATGAAAAAATGTGTGCGCGGTCTGCATCAGGCCCTTGAGCATTGCACAAATGTGAGTGCATCATGTGGACTGCTCCTTACACGTGCACGACGCTCAAGGGGCCCTTTCGCATCAGAAATGCCGTACAAAAAGGTCCTGAATCTGTCCATCTGTAATGCAGTCTTCCTCTTTTCCTACTGCTTTCTACATTACCAAGTAATAATTGTCTTTTTTAGCGAATCATGTCATATCTTCTCATAGCATGGTCAAAGTACAACAGTCTCAGTTTATTCATATTCGCTTCTAGGGAGAGTTCAGAGTTGATTTACTCTAGTACCCATCTGTCTTTTTACCAGTCCAGAGTATCTGTAGAACTCTTCTCCAACACCACATTTTGAATGAGTTGATTTTCTTCCTATTAGCTTTCTTCACTGTCAAGCTTTCATGGCCACATATAGAAACTGGAAATGGGATGGCACATCTTGACACTTGAAGATGTTGTCTCATTCCATCACAGTTGCTGTTCCAAGTCCTAGCCTTTTTCTGGTTTCTTGACTGTAGTCTCCGCTCTGATTAATGACTGAGCCATTAATGAGATGTGGAAAATTTTGAACTATTTCAATGTCTTCATCAGTTGCTTCAAATTTATGTGAACGATCCATGGTCTATTTTTGTTTTCCTCATGTTCACCTGCCATTGCACTTTCTTCTTTGTACTTGTTCCATGCAGATGCTAGTACTTGTTCCATGTCAATCCTTGTTCCATGTCTTTGCTAGTTTCTGCTAACAGTATGGCATTATCTGCATATCTTATGTTCCTTCTTACAGTTTTCATACCTCCTTTTGCTGAGTCTAAACCTGCTTTAGTTATGAGGTGTTCAGCATACAAGTTAATAGGATGATAAAATACAGCTTTGCCTGACCCCTTTGCAAGTTGGAAACCATTCACTTTCTCCATATTCTGCCCTGATTATAGCCTCTTGTCCTGAGTACAGGTTATGCATCACAACAATCAAATGTTGTTGCATACCCATTACTTTAAGAGTGACTCATAGTTTCTCACGGTCTACATAATCAAAGACTTTACTATAACCTATGAAGCAGAGGCTAACTTTGTTTGGATTTTATTAGGTAAGTACTTGCAAAAATGTAATATGTTTATTGGCAAATAATGCCCTACTGGTCATGGCAAATCCTATGGTGGCTGAAGCAGTTCTGGTGCTAAGTCCCACATTAAATGAGTGTTTCAAAAACCAGTGCAAGAAAAGGACCTAGAGTAAAACAATCTGGGCCCCCGTGATCACTGTATCAAAAGGGGTTTTTTGTTTTTATTTTTTTGGATGCAGTTTCAACCATGCAACTGAAGCCGAACGCACACAATCTTTCTGCATAGCCATTCTCAAATTGCAGTGCATTTCACACCACATAAAAGCTAAATCCCAATGCTGCAAGGCAGCTTAAAAAGTCTTGCACTTGATCCCTAAAATATATTGACACAATTTTATTAAAATGTATTTATTAGTTAAGGCCCTACCAGTGACCTTCTGCATTTTTATGTGTAAATAATCTATTCTTTTCCCTTGATCACGTTAATCTGACTAATGACAAATTACTATTCTGCACATACAGTTGCTAGATTTACCAACTATCGCTCCAGCTTTTGGGGAGTCTAAGAAATCAGCTACGCTCACTAATGCCTCTATGGATTGCTTGACACATAGCAGGTTTTTATATTCCCTTTTAAAGCATTCAGCTTGCAAGAAATTATTTATAAATCTAGCTATCACTTGCACTTATCCTCTTACTGCTTGAGAGAGAGGGAGGAGAACGAGATCAAATTGGGAGGATTATTAACAATTTTAAAACTTTATTTGCCTTAATTAACCCTTTGGTCTGGTGGACAGCAAGCTCAAAATTGTTCACACAGGCGGACAGCAAGGAAGGTTGCTTGGGAGTAATGGAGGCAGCCTGTTTATTTTTATGGCAGCGTATGAACACAAACAAATAAAAAACCATTATGTCCAAATAATGCTCCATTGTCTGCTTTCCATTAAGCGCACCCATTCATATAATTCAAGGTTGTTAAACATTCCTGTACACAAGAGACCTTGAAGAACAAAACATGAATTGCATTATCAAATTAGATCACAGCGGATATAACGAGGTCTGCCAGGGTTTCTGCCAGAGCCACCAATAAAATTAGATTTTATTTAGTTTCCCAGCATCCCTCAGTGTCAGAACAGGTGCTGAGGGCCCAACTTTCACAAAAGAAAGCTGTACTGACCACTTGTTTTCTTTGACAATACAGCCAACTGGATTTAGAAAGCTTGACTTCAAAAATAACAATAAAAAACAAAACAAAACTCTTGAATAGTCCCTACAGAGCCTAGAAATTTTACTTTTTTTGGTAATAAGGCCCAGAACCCCCCACTAAGCTTGGGCACTGGCTACATTAACTGCATGACTTGCCCTCAAAACCAGTGTTTTCAAGCTCCTTCACACACACTACACACACAAATGCATGCACACAGCTAAGGCAGAGTTAAGATTGGTCATTAAATATTGTCTCCTTCTTCCCCAAATAGTTGTCATCATCGTCACCATCATGAGAACCATAGAATCATAGGGTTGGTAGAAGAAACCACAAAGGCCATCAAGTCCAACCCCCTGCCATGCAGGAACACACAATCAAAACACCCCCAGCAAATGGTGACCCAGCCTCTGTTTAAAAACCTTCAAAGATGATTCCACCACACTCCAAGGCAGCATATTCCACTGTTGGACAGCAATTACAGCCAGGAAGTTCTTCCTGATGTTTTGGTGAAATCTCTTTTCTTGTAGTTTGACACAGGACACAGATTTGCACAACATAAGTGTATGCTAATTTATATTTATAAGTGACCATTTAAAAATAACTACTATGTTTTAACTAACACAGCACTTCTCTCCCCAAGGGGAGAAGTTGTGACTTAGTGATCTGTATGGCTATCTACTTAGTTGGCTGTCTAAGTGCTACTAATGTTTATGGACAACTTCATAGTTGTTGCTTTCTCTTCTTATGGTTCTTTATTTTTAAATTGGTCTCAGGCAGGGCTATAACCCTCATATGTAGGATGCCTCCAAAGAGAGAACTGTCCTCTGTAAAATAGGACACATGGCCACTCTAGCCACAAACACAGATTCTGGCATGTACAAACCAAGCTTATATCACCAGGTCAGGGTTCCAAGGACTCCATCTCAAGCAATTCCTTTCCTGAACCTCCGGAACATTTGACAGACCAAGCTCTGTGTTTCAAGGATGCCAACTAGGTTACAGTTACCAGCCTGGGCATTCAATCAGCTGACAGTCAAGGTTGAATATCTGTCCAATAGCTATATCTAATCCTAGCTTCATAGCATATCATCTGATGACACTGCCTAGAATCTTGTTCCATATCCTTGATTGCTGGCTTGAAGACTCATGCTAGGTACTGCTGGTGCACCTCTTTCTCCCATTCCCTCAAGCCTTGATTGCTATTTTGGATTGCTATTTTGCCTACCAACTTGGGGTCATTTGAACTGGCAGCTAGCTTCCCATGGTTTCCAGAAGTGGAAGTATGTTGAGCCAAACACTTATGAAGTTCTGACTCCAGAGTACAATTGATGGAATGCCCATTCTTTCAAACTTCCATTGTGTAAATTCTATTATTAACTCAATAAATATGAGTGTTCCAACCAATTTAACCTAATCCAACCATGTGTGCATGAAGAAGTAGATCTACCAGTACTAAAATGTTCCATCCAGCCGTTAGAGGGATACACACTGTCTTGGCTCTAATTATCTCTTCCAGAGAGGGGAAATAGGTCACAGTGGGACTACATCTGCTTGAATTTAAATGGAAACATGCATTCATCCAAAAACATGAGGCAAGTTCAGGAACTGTCAATTTTGTCAAGATTCTTGTTGTTCATATTGACAACCTGGAACGTGTCCAAAGGAGAGTGATCAAAATGGTGAAGGGTCTGGAAGACATGCCCTATGAGGAGCGGTCTTAGGGAGCTGGGTATGTTTAGTCTGCAGAAGAGAAGGTTAAGAGGGGCCATGATAGCCATGTTTAAATATTTGAGGGGATGTCATGTCAAGAAGGGACTGGGTTTGTTTTCCACTGCTCTAGAGACTAGGACAAGGAGCAATGGATTCCAACTGCAGGGAAAGAGATTCCACCTAAACCTCAGGAAGAACTTCCTCATGGTCAGAGCTGTCTGGCAGTGGAATATGTTGCCTCGGAGTGTGGTGGAGTCTCCTTCCTTGGAGGTTTTTAAGAAGAGGTTGGATGGCCATCTGTTGGGAATGCTTTGATGGGTGTTCCTGCATGGCAGGGAATTGGACTGGATGGTCTCTGTGGTCTCTTCCAACTCTATGATTCTATGCACCTTCAAGTGGACTCCATATTATGCCAACCTTTCTTGGCAAGATTTTTTCAAAGGGAGTTTGCCATTGCTTTCCTCTTAGACCAATCCTCTTAATTTATGACTTGCCCAAGGTTATCTTGAGAATTTCCATGACTAAGCAGGGATCTGAACCCTGGTTTCCTGGAATCCCAGACCAACACTCAAACTACTGCACCACAAGGGCTAACTTTGTCCACCGTTTCTGCCCTGGGCCCTAGCAAGGGCACAGAAATATATCACTGCTAATCACATTGCTGAATTTCAGAAACAGAATGGGGAAAACCATTAAAACAAGGGGGAAATGGTAATTTTGCAGGGATCTTCTTGGCTTGCCACTGAATTTCAATCCACCAGACAATTCACAGATTCAAATTACCACTGTACCTCCCTTCCTTTAATCATTTGTTCATTGGCAAAGTTTTATTACAGTTGGCCCTCCATATGCATAGATCCTGTAACCACGGATTCAACCAACACAGCTTGAGAATATTAAAAAAAAAACTCCAAAAAACAAACTTTGATTCTGCCATTTTATATAAGGGATGCCATTTTACAACACCATTGTACATAATGGGACTTGAGCATCCACAAATTTTGGTATCCACAGGAACCAAGCTCTAGCAGATTACTGAGTGCCCATTTTACTTCTCCATCCCTCTACCACCGCAAAGCCTAGAAAATTAATTTCTGTTGTTTTTAAATGAAGGCTGGATGCATCTAACAGGACTCCTGTTGCTAGGAATCCAAAAACACCTCAAAATATCATAGATCATTTGCTTCCAGGGTCTGGAGATGGAGAATGTTTTTACATCATAGCAAACAGGTTAATGTTCTGACAGGTTGTTTAAACACATTTGCAGTCTCTTCCTTTTTATCAGAATTGCATGAGACTGATAGAAGCAGAACAGTCAGACACTGATCTACACCAGCCTGCCGGATGTTCTTTAATAGCAGTATAGTAGATGTATTAACAACGAAACAAATGAATCACCAGACGATTTAAAACTTGAAATGCTTACAAAACCAGGTCATGTCTTTTACTGTGTGTGTGTGTACACATTCACACACACACACGTGTGGTTTACATTTCCAGTCCTCACTTTTTTGAAGACAAGTCAACTTGTGTTGACCCAAAATCAGATCTATCTGCTGGATCCTTCCAGCAACCCACGTCTATGAGCATTTTAAATATGGCCAAGTACACATTATGTAATTCACACTTTTCTTTAAAAATAAAAAAGCACTCTTAAAACCAGTCAGCTTTATTCTGAAAATGAGGAAAAAAAGAGGGTCCAGTTGGGACCAAGGCGAAGTTGAGCACTTGGGGAGTGAGATTAGGGGTACATATCAGTTGCCTATAGAACTGCCTTCCATTTTCAGTTGTTGTTTACCCCCACCCCCCGCAGAAGGTGATTGTTTTCAAAAAATAATTGACCAAGAGATTTGATGTATCTTGGAAACACCACCAAGAACAGGGGCTCCCAGCTCCTTCTCATCTACTCTACAATAGTCAATGTTTGTCTGTGAGTTTGTCTGAGTCAGGGAGGCGAAGACCTCATACGATTGACTGAGTGAGGTGAGAAGACCTCATATGATTGGCTGGCTGTGAAGATTCTATGGAATCCTGGGGTTGGCAGTTTAGGGAAGGGCCTTTAGAATTTTCAGCTGAGAGCTCTTGAGCCTCAGTCCAGTTGCTATGGAGATGAGACCTACCATCAATAAGGATGCCAGAAAACATTTGGGAGGCCTATGTGAGAAAAATTAAAGTGACATACACAACATAGTTACAAGGTCTTCTCACCTCACACAGTAGATTATATGGGTTCCACATGTGAGGAATCTTGAAGCTGAAATTCAAAATAAAAAATGCTTCCAGAAAAACATAAAGCCATTGCACAAATTCAACAGAAAGCAAAAAATAAATAAAATAAAATAAAACAAAACAAATAAAATAAAATAAAATAAAATAAATAAAAAGCCAGTACATCAACATCGCCAGACAGCACAGGTTGGATTGAGGGACTATGAGGAAAACTGACAGGAACTGGAATAAGCCGTTTGCTATAGAGATGAGGCCTAGCAGCAAGGAGGAGAGCTTATTCCCTCAGGAACCCAAACTCTGTATGTAAACAACTGTGAATACAGACTGGATTTGGTAATCTGGGGAAAACTTTCAGGTACTGGAAAAGGCCGGTAGCCATAGTGATGAGGCCTAGCAGCAAGGAGGAGGACAGTATACTGCCTCAGGAACCCAAACTGTATGTAAATAACTCTGAATACAGATTAGATTGGGGAATATGGAGCAAAGTTACAGGAAACTGAGAAGACAATTTGGTGAGTTCTTAAGAGGAAAATAAAACCCCGGGCAATGGTGGGTAAATATGCTGGTGTTCAATAAAAGTGACCAGTTTAAGCAAGCTTTTAAAAAAGGGTGACTAACCTAAGTGCAATTTTGTCTCTAAAGATGATAAAAGTAACACCATACTCAGGCTCCCTAAATTTTGTCCTCACAGCCAACATGAATGAAATTTCAAAAAAAAAATTACTCAGAGGTGAAAGAAATACAGAAAGAGCATATTTTCTCCCCAGAGGCTCAGTCCTCAAATTTGTATATAATCGGAAGCATCTTCTTTGGGCAAGGTGTCCTTTTCTCTAGTCTTTTTATTTGGTCATAACAAAAAATTGTCCCTTAGGCATAATAGTCAGAAGATGTTTTCTCTTTGATTATTGGTCATATTTTCTGAACATCCTTCCTGCACTTCTTGGGTTACATAAGTCAAAGACTGCACTGTTTTTGAAGGTTATTCACATTTTGGGACTTATTCTGTGCATTTGACTTTTTTGCACAGAAAATATGTTTCTGTGTGGAAAATAACATGCGTACAGAGAAAATAAGTTTCCTAAAGAGAAAGCAGTCTGTTCTGATCAGAAAACAATATTTCTGCACCAATAATAATTAATAATTATATGATGATGATGATGATGATGATGATGATGATGATGATGATGATGATTTCTGCGCAGGGAACTTGTTTTCTGCACAGAAATTATGTTTACAGTACAAGAAAATTGCTTCTGCACAAACACTCCACATACATTTTTGTGCAGAATAAACTGGAGAAATAAAATCGCCTAAACTGGAAAGATTCTCTCTTGTCTATAATTCTTCTCAGCATGGCTTCCCAATCCTCATGAAACCTGTTTTTTAAAAAAATATTTTTGATATTCTTTCAAATTCTTTATGGAGTGCACACATCCTTCATTAAAGTTATCATTTTGACTTTAGTGGCGAAGTGAAACTGCTGGTGAAAACAGATAGTGATCATCCTGTCACGGTCAGGGACAGCCTTTACGGGCAACTATCAGGAGATGGGGGAGTGGAACCTGAGAGGACATAGAATCATAGAATCACAGAGTTGGAAGAGACCCAAGGGGCCATCGAGTCCAACCTCCTGCCATGCAGGAACACCCATCAGAGCATTCCCAACAGATGGCCATCCAGCCTCTGCTTAAAAACCTCCAAAGAAGGAGACCCCACGACATTCCAAGGCAACATATTCCACTGCCAGATAGCTCTGACCATCAGGAAGTTCTTCCTGAGGTTCAAGTGGAATCTCCTTTCCTGCAGCTTGAATCCATTGCTCCTTGTCTTAGTCTCTGGAGCAGGGGGAAACAAGCTCGCTCCCTCCTCGACATGACATTCCTTCAAATATTTAAACATGGTTATCATGTCCCCTCTTAATCTTCTCTTCTGCAGACTAAACATCTCGAAGCTGTATTCTCACCCTTCAAATTCTTAATTTTCTTTCACTTTATTTGACAAAAAATGACTAAAAATGTCCCCACACTTGCTACCAAGGGGGAATTACACCATGGCTGGGAGGAGCTGTTGTTTCATATCCAGCAGAAGCCTTTTTTCAATCTGGAAGTAAACCAGAAATCACCAAGCCATATATAGCCTGAGGGCCGAACTAATCAGGTAATTTCCCTGTGACTGCACTTGGATGGTGGGCAGGGCACAAGGCAAAAGAGCAGGACCCCAAAGAGCACCATATTTTAACCTGAAAATCTTTCTGCCCATAACTAACATTTGGGAAGGGTATCTAAACCCTTTTTGAATACGGGAAAGTAATTTTAAGAAGCTGGGAAACCCCCAAATGACAGTACCATGACAAAAAGGACATGGCTAGTAAGGAAATCCTAGGAAGATCAATTTGGAATCCAGGGCCCTAGTTTCCCCACTTGTGATGCAAAATATATGAGACTTCCAAAGGGAAAATGGAAAGTACTGGTCCTACATGTGTAGCCATGGTAGCCACCAGGACGAGAACAAAACAAAGTATCTGGAAGCCATGTTTAAATATTTGAAAGGCTGTCATATTAAAGAGGGAACGGGCTTGTTTTCCACTGCTCCAGAAATTGGGACAAGGAACAATGGATTCAAGCTATAGGAAAAGAGATTCCACCTGAACCTCAGGAAGAACCTCCTGTCAGTCAGAGCTGTCTGGCAGTGGAAAATGCTGCCTCGGAGTGCTGTGGAGTCTCCTTCTTTGGAGGTTTTTAAACAGAAGCTGAATGGCCATCTGTTAGGAGTGCTTTGATGTGGATTCCTGCATGGTAGGGAGGTTGGACTCTATGGCCCCTGTGGTCTCTTCCAACTCTATGATTCTATGATTCTATGAAGATTCTATGAAGCCTATGGTGAAGAAGAAAACATTACCCTTTGTCTTGCCATGTACAAAACCTGACAGGACCATCACAAATATAGGATGAGGGACACGTGGCTGGATAGCTGTACTTGTAAAAGGGATCTAGGAGTCTTGGTAGATCACAAGCTGAACATGAGTCAGCAGTGTGATGAGGCAGCCAAGAAACCCAATGCAATTCTTGGTTGTATAAATAGAAGTGTGGTGTCTAGATCAAGGGAGATAATGGTACCACCCTATTCTGCATTGGTTAGGCCTCATTTTGAATACTGTGTCCAGTTCTGGGCACCTCAATTCAAGAAGGATATCGACAAGTTGGAATGTGTCCAGAGGAGGGCGACCAAAATGGTGAAGGGTCTGGAAGCCATGCCCTATGAGGAACGGCTTAGGGAGCTGGGTATGTTTAGTCTGCAGAAGAGAAGGTTAAGAGGGGACATGGTATCCATGTTTAAATATTTGAAGGGATATCATGTCGAAGAGGGAGCGGGCTTGTTTTCTGCTGCTCCAGAGACTAGGATGAGGAGCAATGGATTCAAGCTGAAGGAAAGGAGATTCCACTTGAACCTCAGGAAGAACTTCCTGATGGTCAGAGCTGTCCAACAGTGAAATATGCTGCCTCAGAGTATGGTAGAGTCTCCTTCTTTGGAGGTTTTTAAGCAGAGTCTGGATGGCCATTTGTTGGGAATGCTTTGATGAGTGTTCCTGCATGGCAGGGGGTTGGACTCGATGGCCCCTGTGGTCTCTTCGAACTCTATGATTCTATGATTCTATCAGCAATTGAATCTTCAGTACTGGAAGTGGAGCAGCGTCTTCTACCACACAAGGAGCGGTCTATGCTGGGAAAGGCACACAACCCTTTCCTCCAATGATTTACTTGCTTTTTCCTAACATCTTCTGCCTGAGGCAACCCTCTTACTCTCACTAATAGTAGGGCTGGCCCTGACAGCTCCAGTATAAAACAACAAAAGTTCTAATACCTCCCAAGATTCTGGGGATGGAGGTGAGTTTAATTGTTACCAAAAACACCTCCAGCAGTAACAGCAACAGCAGCAGCTTGGTAATCAAATCAGGCAGCAGCATTCACTGCCGCCCCCGCCCATCGCTGGTATGCTATCAGAGGAAGGAAATCTGCAACAAAGATCAAAATGGTGTCTCAGCATACTAATGATGACAAGGATGCCAAGTCCCAGGGCACAGCGAGACCACAAGAGTAATCTAGGCATGATGTAGCCAATCACCAGAGGCTTCCTTGCTGAGTTTAACAGGAAACCTTCATTGTTTATCAGTTCTGTTCCTTCATCGGTAAAATGTCACTGCACTCCACAGAAGTGAGCATATTGTTAATTTATCAGCAAATCGAAAGCAGAATAATAAAACATGGTTTTAAAAACCTCCTTTCTCAAGTTGTACATTTCTTTAGTTCTTCTTTGACCAAGAACAAATCAGAAATGGAAAGGGTGGTGTTTATTCAGAGGGTGATGAGGGAAGGTATCATTGAATCCTGGGGTTTGCAATTTAGGTAGGCACATTGAGAACTCTCAGCCAGAGAGCTCTTTGACCTCAGTAAACTACAAACCCCAGAATTCCACAGGATGTTGAAAGTGGAACAATAGCACTGCAACCGTGTAGAGAGGAAAAGGTCTCCTTTGTTGGAGGTCTTTAGATGCAGGTTGGATGACTATGTCTCAGGAGTACTATGATGGTGAATCTTACATGGTAGGGGCTGGGCTTGTGGTGCCTTCCAACCTATGATTCTATGTAAATCCTACTGATTTAAGGGGCCTTGTCTAGTTGGGACTAGCTAACTAGCTATTTATTTTTTAAAAAATGGGATCAATATCAAGGACCTAGTTGTTTGGCACAAGTTACTTCCAAATTCTGAGCAAACAAATAAGTACCAGCTTTCGCATTGTTAAAAAAAATGATTTATACAAACCATATCTTTTCTACAGCCCTATATATACATTTAGTAGAATGGGAGCAGAACTAACAATAGGGATGAAGATGCACATGGTGTCCATGCTCCCAGTGTTCCTCTCTGACCTAGACCCTGACTTAGCACTTTCATGCTTCTTTTCACTGAGTAAAGAGGTCTTCTGAAGTAGTGGTCTAATTTTACTTTTTCTTTTCTTTTCTTTTCTTTTCTTTTTTTTTTGAAATACAGTTCCCAGAATTCTCCAGCAAGCATAGCTATCTTTATTTCAAATTTCCTTGCCATGCTTGCTGAAGACTTCTATGGGCTGCAATTCAAAAACCAAAGTTCTCTTTCCACTCTCAATCAAGCGAATGGGAGGAGAACATATCATGTGATCCCAGACCCTACAGCTGCACTGAATATTCTAGTTGTGTTCATTAGGATTTCATTTCAAATCTTCTTTCATTATGGATATGACCATTTGAGTGGGCCTAGTATATGTGACTATATGCATATCTCCACTTTGAGCCTGCATACATTTGTCCTATGATCCAGTCAACAAGTATCCCAGGAAACAGGTGGCTTGAATGCAAGAGCTGTTGGGTAGATAAGCCAATCTAGGTCAGTCACAGCAAGATGAAGGAAAAAAGGCCATCCTTCAGTCCAGAAGTCACATAGCAAGTCAGAAGTCCAAATAAACAAAGCCAGCACAGAGCAAAGCTGACTGATAAATAGTATTAAATCAGGAATATGAAACACCAGAGTACCACCAGTCACCAAAATGAATGGCTGTAAGGAACAAAGCCTTCAGTGAACTGGTGGAGATTTATAGCCAGGTGTCTCAAGGCAGCATGTGCTTAATTAATCAGTGCCTCCTACTTAAGAGCTGTTGAGAGCATATTCCTCCTTCACTCAGTAAATGGTTGGACCTCATCTTCAGATTCTTCTGCTTCAACCCCAGGATCTTTGACTGTGGGAGATCACTTGACAGCAGGAGTTGTACCTTCCTGGCATTCCTGAGACTCTGAGTCCATGCCTGAATCTTCCAACTCCAGAAGGAAAATTACAGCAGTGTTTTTTAAAACATGAGAGCAAAGTTTGCATCAAGTACCAAAGCAAGAATAAAACATCCTGAATCTAGCGACTACCAGCAGCACATAGTTCAAGCAAATGTATCCCTCACTCCAGACCACAGGCTTTGGATGGCCACATACATCTCTCATACATATATCTCTTCAAAATTCCTCCTGCATATTCCATAGGGCATGAAGGCAACTTTGTTCCTTTCTGGCTGCTTTAGACCCAGGAGAGGCTTCCCCCCAAAACAGGAAGTGATCACAAGGATTTCAAAAGTGTCAGTGAGATTGGAAGAAGTCACAAAAATGGCCTTGGGACCACCTGTGGTCTATTGGCCACATTTTTTCCATTCCTGATATGATACATACCACCAACTAGATTGTGTAATTAGGATAAGAAGGAGATGGTGGTAAATGTAGATAATACCAACTGAATAGTAGTGGAAGTAATATCTGTTTAACATCAGGGTTATGTATCAGACAAATGACAAACCCTTGGATTGCAGAATCACAAATTAATCCACATTACCTTGTTGTTATGCACCTTCTGACTTATGGCAACCCTATTGTAGGGTTCTGGAAAGGATAAATGGGTGAAAGTGGGATTGTGTTTGCTTGACATTAGGTGAACTATATGGAACCACGTATTTGTCCAAAAACATGAACGTACTTCAGGAATTGAGAATTTTGTCCACTGTGCTGTCATGTGCCTTCAAGTGGAATCTGACTTATGGCAACTATATCATAGGTTTTCTCAAACAATATTTGTTCAGGGGGTATTTGCTATTGCCTTCCTCTTAGAACAAGAGAGTGCGGCATGCCCAGGGTCACCCAATGGGTTTTCATTGCTAATCAGGGATTCAAAAGTGGTATCCAACACTCATACCATTATACTACACTGGCATGCTGGTTCTACACCATGCTGACTCCTTTAACCTAGAATGTGAAAATCTTGCATACAAAAACATGATTTCTGTTCTAGCCAGAATACATCCCTCCATGGAACATTGTTGTTTATATCTGCATCTATATCTGTCTCTCTATTTATACATCATAGAGCACTCAGAGTAACTTATGCCAGAAATGTGGGCAGACTTCAGACTTGTGAGATCTCTGTTGTTTTTACTGGAACCTCAAGACCCACCAACCAGAGCCTGGTAGAAATGACACGCACTTTGAAATAAAGAATTCTGAGTGCAGAAGTTTGTTTTGAGTACCAAAACTGAAGGCAGGCCAAAGTCCTTTCACACACAAAATTCCACATCTCATCACCCAAGCTTGCTTTATTTCACCTACATGATACAGGTGAGAAGGCAGTTATTTTGTCATCACTATCAACAGCTAGGAGTCAGAAATGTTTATATCAATCTGCCACTAACAATCAAGAAATCTACTGGTAAACCCTGATCTAACTTCTACTCACCCCTGGCTTATAACACTGAAAAACACACCTTAAGTGGTTAAATAAACAACCTTCTATGAGCAATCCATACTAAGTATGATATAATGTAGCCCAGTTATAAATATAACATCCATTTTAAAACAGCAGCAAAATAATACATGGAAATACTTTTGAAATTATTTAAATAATGTAATTATAGAATCATAGAGTTAGAAGGACCTCATAGGCCATGAAATCCAATTGGCCACATAATGCCACATAGCGCAGCAACTCCAGCTAGATCACCCCAGCAGACAGCTGTCCAGCCTCTTTATGAAGACTTTAGAAAAAAAATACCCACTACACTCTGAGAAGTCATCGATTCACTTGTCAATCTGCTCCTACCATCAAGAAGTTCCTTCTAATGTTCAATCAAAAGCTACTCTCCTGTAACTTAAAACCATTAGACCTGGTCCTATCCTTAGAGACAGCAATACCTTCCTCTTAGCGACAGCCCTTTAGATGTTTAAAGAGTACAATCACCTCCCCAGTCTTCTCTCCATCAGGTTAAACATGTCCAACTGCCTGAACTTTTCCTCATATATTTTATCCTCTGTATGGTCATTTCTGCATTAGCCTGTCATACTGCTATTATTCCACTTTCAACATCTTATGGAATCCCTAGGGTTTGCAGTTTAGGGAGGGGCCAGCTGGCCCCTCCCTAAACTGCAAACTCTAGGGATTCCATAGGATGTTGAAAATGGAATAATAGCGCTATAACAGACTAGTATGGAAATGGCCTATGTCATCATCCTTGTTACCCTTCTCTGAACCCATCCAACTTGTCTATATCCTCTTAAAATGAAGTATCTAGAACTGAATGCAATACTCCATATGATGGCATATGATGGGAATGTCAGATTTCCCTCTCCCTCAGCTTTCCAGCAAGAGTCACCCTACTGGTCTGCAACAGAGAAAGTGACATGAAACACCACTCCACCCACTTGACTGAGACACATTTTACTCCTAGCCTCCTTCTCCTTGAGGTATTTCTCTTGAACAACAGTACATGAGTATATGCATCACAGGTTAGCCAGTGGTTCTAGAGTAATCTGGAGAATCCATGAACTTGACAGGTGTGACCATTTGTTTTTACTGCTAAGCTGAGTTTCCCATGAGCTGGATGTTGCGTTTTTCTGTTACGATCATTCTTCTAACAGTGGGCCCCATTCCAGGAGAAAGGCCTTGTGTCCCATTCCAGGAGAAAGGCAGCATACAAATATAATGAATAAATAAATAAGATTTTAATTTTGGAGCTTTTAGGTTTTCCATTTCTAGTTGCATTATAAGGTCTATGTAATCTCAATAAGTCATGGCCTGAGCTTAGTTACCTCTGTTCACTGCCCTGTTTTTCCTGTTTTCCCTGTTATATATACAGAGAGAAAAATAGAGTGCAGTGGTGGTGGTATTACCAATATCCTGCCTTATTCTCAAAATTGGGACTCCATGCAGCTGTAGCCATCATATCTTGCTTCCAGGCTTCCCAGGGACATCTGCTTAGTTTCTATAGGAAGCCAAAGGAGGGGCTAGATTGGAATGGAGAACTGTAGCCTGTGGGCTGCATGTGAGGTCTCCACCTCCCCCCACTAGTTGCCCAAAGTCCCCCAATATTTTCTTTGCAAAATGAAATTGAGTGCAATTTTTGGGAAACTTTTGCCTGAGAACATACAGAAAGCCCTCTAAATATGTGGAAAGACCCACTATGTACTCACCAAGGGCAGTTTTTGTCAGGGATCCTTTCAAAATGGCTACTGTAAGTAACACAATGTTATGTTTGTTTGCTATTTGAAGAAAATCCAAGGTATTTTGGCATGGAAATGTTGGTTGCTTTGTTTTTCTGTGTGTGTGTGTGTGTGTGTGTGTACGCTTTGCTTTAAAATATTATGAAAGTAGAAGCATTTATAAAGCATGACATATTGGGAGAGTGGAGGAAAACCATCATTAGGTGAATACATCAGAACTAGATTAATACACGTGGCCACATAAAGTACCCTCCCTCCCACCATAAGGCCACTGAGTCCAGGGTCCAAAATTACTTAACTGCCACACTGTCAACAGAAGAGAATTTGAGAGTCATGTCATTATAACTCAAGACATAGAAAAGTGACTCCTTGTACTATAGATCTCAGAATCCTAGTAAGCAAGATTGCATGTTCTCCTAGAAGGCCTTGTGCTTTTCTGTTTCTTGGGATAGACTGCAGGATCAGCAAACAGGGCATCCAAAACTGACCTTAAAGCCTGGCCAGGTGTTATGTGGGAACAGATGGTCCCTGAAATAACCAAGTCCTAGATCACAAATTGAGCTGTTGGCTTCCTTGTGGGTTGGAAGAATATTAGAACATACACAAAATATCAACAAAAGGCATGTTTCTTGAATGCTAAGAAACCTTGATAAGAATAATCTTGGACTGACAAGAATCTTTGCAGTTCAAGGCTTATTCTACACAAATTCACACATGGTTATTTTGTGCAGGAAACCATTTTTTTGCTCAGATAATGCTGTTTTCTAGACAAAAATAGCACATGGAAATTTTGTGTGGATTAAGTTCCAAACTCCTATCAGTATTCAAAGATAGTTCTGTTTTCGAAGATTTTTTTTACAGTGAGAAGAAAATAACTGAAATTGCTCAATGCTTCTTTTGAAAAGAAAATTAGCAAAGAATGACATCTCTGCTTCTCAGCCCTAACTTGATTACAGTGCCCCTTCTTTCATTGCCTTCTTTTGCCAAGTCCCATGTATAGTCCAAAACCCACAACAGGGTGGAAAATTCAAGCCTATCATTCATTTATATATATTTTAAAAACTTCTTCAAGCACTGGGCATATAAAGGTGTCTCATACCAAGTCAAACTATTGATCCACCTATCCCAGCACTTTGACACATAATATATTGCCAATGGTTAAGCCTAACATTTCTCTCAGCCCTGCTGCTTTTGCCTTTGACCAGAGATGCTGGGAATTGTATTTGTGACCCTATTCATACATGTTTGCGTTCTTTCACAGATACATGGAAGAGTGGCCATGAGGTTGTATTACAGAGAGCATCACGTATCTGAAAATCTATCAGACAGCCCTTTATTTGAAGACATGTTCTATTTGAAGGGTAGCCCATGGCTTCAAGTTCACTTTTAAGGATCAAAATACCCAAAATGAGGAAAGCAAAGACTTTGAAGTTGCCTGTTGACCCTCAACACCTGAACAGCAGACTGAGCATACAGGTCACCTAGTCAAATTCTGATCCACTATAAATTATTTTTAGAGGTAAGTTTTTACATTGAACACATACAATTTTGGGGGGGGGGTCCATTTCCTCTTTCATGGCAATGCATTATTGGCCACCCTATATCCATGGTTTGTTCCCAGCCTAAAAGCTACACCTGAAGTTTCCAGGAAGCAGATTCCTGGTATATATGTTTTCTTAAAATAACACCCCAAATGAGAGACTTCTAGGCACTCAGTTGTGCAGATGGATCTCTTGCATTTCTGGGATGCATTTTTCATCCCAGTAGAGAAAATAGTAAAGGAATTGGTTCTTCAACTGGAACCAACAGGGAGGCCATTGGAAGCCAGGATGTATTGGCAAGATTTGCCAGGAAAATCTCTTGTTCTCTGTCTCTTTTTCTTCTCTCATTCTTTCTCTTGCACAAACAAATGCAAAAAAAAAAAAAAACACCTTGCTAATCAGTTCCTTCCATCCTAGAAGCCTGATGAGAATGCTAGCTACTTGAGAGAACACATGAAATGTGACATGCTAGCATCTGGTCTCCTTGAGCAGGCTACACTTCACGTTTGACCTGGGAAAGGCGGGGTGGTGGTGAAATAATAATATAAGAAAAATAAAAGAACTGACTGTTGACAACGAGCCATCAAAAAGCAGATATAAATCACACTCCGCTGTGCTCAAATCAGGCTTAAATAGTTTGCCTATGATGATAGCATCAGAAAGATAAGGAATGAACAGTTAGGTTCTTTCAATCCTAATTAAAATGTTGTGCTTGGAGGACAGTAGCTAGACTTAAAAAACACAAGGTCCTGGTGATAAAAGTTGTGCTCCTAAATACAGACCATTGAGTCAATTAATGTTTACTTAAAATGCTCATCATCCAAAGAAGGAGCCGAGAAAAAAAAAGAAACAAGCGATCAACATAACCGAAAGATTGTGACACCAATTTGCATCCAGTTCCAAGTGCATGTTTTATTTATTTTCAATCAGGACCAATCAGAAGAGAAAATAATCAATGAAGTCGCAGTCAGGAGTGGTATACAGCCATCTGGGGGCTCCCAGTATTTCTCGGCCTGCATTGGAGGAAAGGGAGAGGAGATTTTTTTTTTTTTATCCAAGAGCACGGAGGAGCTCCATATGGTTGAGATCAAAGGTGTTGCTGGGTGCATGGTTCTGCTTTATTGCCAGGCACTGCTGTTAATTAGAAAACAAGATCAGAGGCAGTATTAAAATCCAATTAAATTGATATGAACAGATTGCCAAGTGATGTTCACTAATGTATAATTGAGCACCATGCAAATTTCGGTGGCTGGCTTTTGTTTTTTCCCCCCTCACTCTGGAATGAATGATGAAGCTATGAAGTTTTTCTTCGTCTTCGTCTTCTTCTTCTCCCCTTTCTCCTCGTTGTAAAAGATAAACAAGTTAATGCACTGATCTAGGGGGTATTGCTTCAGTGATTGATGAAAATGAGGGTAGAATATTAAAGTGTGACTTTTGGGGACTTCTTTTATAATCTTATTTTGTTCGCCATCCTTCCCCGCCTTTCCTTCCTCACCCTCCCCCCACTTCCCAATCAGAGAACATGCTTAGACTCTTCTACATTCCATCATTTCAGAAAAAGAGGACTTTCCTTTGTAGATGGAGATTTGATTTGAACAATTACAAAAGCATGAATATTTCAGGTGAGGAAGCTACTGGTGGATATGCTTTTTCTTTCCTCAAGAACTATCAGTGGAGGAGACTGTATATCCTTGTTTAGAAGCTGACACTTGTATTAAATTTAATTACTTCTCTATGCAGCTTTAGACTAGGGTAGCTTCAAACGAGGGTGCCATCTATTAAATATAATTACTTTCCCCTGTGGTTTGCATAGATGAGGTGCATGGTTAAGGTGCAGCTACACTCAGGGAAGGTTGGAGACAGATTGGATGGAAAGGCAGGCAGACAATAATAGATAGATGACAAACAAAAAAGATCACTGATTGACAGAAAAAGTGATCAGAGATATATGCAAATAACAACTCAGGTATTTCCAAGCCACAAATGAACACAGGTCAGAAGGACTAATTCAACAATAATTTCCATTGGATATAGCCCTTTAAAACTAACCACTCCCTTTTGGGATGACTGCAAACATCCTCTTTAAGTTGAGAGAGATTTATTTTAACTTAGGCTTTTGTATAGCCAGGTACTTAAGATACTTCTTTAAATGAGCACAGGTGGACTAAAAGCAGCTTGCTAAGGTCAGTATTTGTAGTTTTTATGGCTAGTGTCTACCAAAAACAAACAAAACAAAAAAGAAATATCCTGTGGAAATCCATTTTATGAGACAAAGCCTCCCCTCCCCACTAAAAGGCCAATGCATTTTAACAAGGACATCTTTGTACAACCTTTATCACAGGCAGATTAAAAAGGGGGACATGACTTAAGTCAAATGTGTACAAAAATTATTTTTAAACATAAGCCTCATATTATCTTACTCATAAAATTGAAGTCTATAGAAAATAATCTAGTAAACTAAATAAAATACTATAAATACACAATTCTCTCTTAACTTAAAATTTGGAAACTTTGCCTGCAGGACAAATATTTCCTTGTCAAAATGCATTCGATATTTTTTAAAAAAAACTTTCTTCCTTAACATCTTGAGATTTTGGTATCTCTCACACCACACTACAAAGTGTAATAGCACTTTGATACTTCTTTAACTTCCAAGGCTTCATCCTATGGAATCCTGTGATTTGTAGTTGGTGAAGCACTAGATCCCTCTCGCAGAGAATTCTAAGTACCTCAGAAAACCACAGATACCAAGATTCTATAGGGCAGAGCCATGGCAGTTAAATTTGTATCTAAGTGCTATAATCATACAGTGTGAGAGTTGTCTCTTTCTTACATTGGCATCTACTAGGTGCACTCCATAGTTTGTCAACTGGCATGCAACCAACCAAGGAGACAGAAGTCTTCATTTTATGCTGGACCTTATTGTTCTCCTGTTATTCCATTCCCTGATCTGCCTTGCAAACAGAGCTGGGTTGGAAGGCAGGACCAGGTCTATTATAAGACAGTAAGATGGCCACCTCAAGCAGTAGATGCTAAGAGATGTTAGAGGAGAGCATTATCTGCTATGCAGCTTGCTCTGTGCCCACTAAACTTGCCTGCTGCTTCTGAGTGTGACAAAAAGGACAGCAGCTTCCAATCAAATTGGACAATTCAGGGTTTGATGAATTAATAGCCTCACTTTAGAGATTATTCTCCTGGGTCTGATTTATGGTCAAGATAAGCTATATCAATGCAATAAGTCAGCTCATCAAGATTTCTCCAATCCCAGCAAGAGTTCTTAACTTCCAAGTACCCTTGTTATTGGTGGTAGTGGTGATGGTGGTGCATATTTATACTTTACTTCTTTACCCAAAGCAGCTTACAGATTAAAACAAGTATTAAAAATACAAAAGGTTGACATTAAAATAGAATAAAACACTGAAAATAACTAACACTTACAATTAAAGATATTAAAAAACAATTTAAAAGACAGTACAATTTAAACAGTATAGCACACTCAAAAAAAACCTACATGATCTATGACATTATGTAATTCTACCTATACCTAGCTATATAGGCACTTTACTGGCTCTGCTATGTTAGGAACATAACAGCAGCCACTCTACTGGGTATGAAAGTTATGCAATTGTGCAATTCCAATTCTCAGCTAGGTTAAGTCCACTTACAAAGATGCAAGTCCCCAACAAGAATCCAGTCACTTTCTTTAAAATCCTTCACTTCTCAAAAATCTGCTAGAATTTTTAAAAAAAGGTTTTGCTTGCCAATGGAAGAACAGAAAGGATGGATCATTCTAGCCTCTCTAGGAACAGAGTTTGAATACCTAGGAAGAGCTGTTAAGAAGCCCCTAATCATGCCTGTGAAGGCAGTGGAATTGAAATAAGAGTTATTGTTTTCTTTTTAGTACAATTTGCACAAAAAGCTCACTAGTATCTTTTCTCATTGTGGAGCTATTCACCCTCAACTGGCAAGCAAAAAAAAAAGGGGGGGGTAGGATGATTGCTCATGAAGACAAAGGATGCATCACCTGCCCCATCTTTCTTAACAATCTGGGAAACAGGCCAAAATTACCATGTTTTTAAAACCTGTGCGTTTACATCAACAAAGATCAGTCTTGCAAATATACAAATTGTCTATGAGAAAAACAAAATAAAACCTTGCTGCTTCATGACAAAGAAAAAGAATTCCATATTGACATTTAAACTTAGGGAAGAAAGGAGTTAAATGTATTTCCTCTCTCTTATCTATGTTCCAACAACCGCTTAGGGAGCCCCACACAACTCTTAAATCTGTGTTTTTTAATCTAGAAATTTTGTCTGTAATCATACACTGAATTGTAAGTCCAGTTTTCAAACACATTCTGCATTCAAAGATCATGAAAAAAATAATAAACCCCCCAAATAATCATGTCTGATGTGACCTTTCCATGTTTTGTTTAACATTTGCAGAGTTTTAGGAAACTATTTAAAATCTCTCCAAAGAGAAGAGTATGTCTAGTCCAATAAAGTCAACACATGGAACTGAACACTTAAATGTTGCTCTGTTAATTCATTGCTGCAGATGTCCTTGTTTGGAAAATTAAATTGCATTTGGGCTGGCCACAGTGTTTAGTGAAATCAGAGCAGTGATGAAGAAACAAGAAGAATTTGCATCCTTCATTTGGAGCTCTGATTTACACCACAGAATCCCCAGCAGTCTACAGATGTTGTCAGTTTGATTCCGTTTATGACTCACAAATACAGTATGCAGATAAACAATAGCCCAGAGTGGAAACTGGACTTATGTAGCACCTTGCACATTTAAATTTTTTACAAGAACTGTTGTTTTCTCTTTTGCCTTTAGTTTGACAGTGGGGAACATTTGGGTTCAAGATTCAGGAGGATCCCACTTCTAGCACAAAGTTAGCTTCCTGTGCTACCAGGCATGTTTACAATTCATTGTAATGAAAGAGAGAGAATCTATCACCTTCTAAGGCAGTCTGTTCCACTTCAAACAGCTTGTACTGTTCAGATTATATGAAGGGATTTGGACTAAACATGAGAAAGAACTTCCTGATGGAATGAGCTATTTGACAGTGAAACAGATTGACTCAAAAGATGGTTGAGTCTCCTTCATTAGAGGTTTCTAATCAGAGGCTGGATGGCCATCTAACAGAGATGCTGAAGCAGTGCACTTCCTGAATCAACAGGAATTGGAAAATAATCTCCCAAGACCCTGTCAATTCTACAGTTTCATGGTTTGACTATTGTTTTTGCAAAACTGGTTTTTATTAATGAATTTTATGAATTTTAAAGTGATGTATTTTAAATAGTTATATGTGTTTCAGTGTATTTTAATCTATAACGTGTTTTTAATTGTATTTTAACTTATGTTTTACCCCACCTTGAGCCTTAGGGAGAGGTAGGTAAGAAATAATATTGTTCTTACAATATTATAATAATGTTATATTATTAATATTTATTATTATTATTATTACCAAAACTGTGTTCCTTTGTCAGCTGGATCCTCAGTTTCAACCCAAATGTTATCCCTTACCTTATAACAGCATTTGGGCACTGAGCAGTCCTTTCTCTACATAGGGTCATAATCATACAGGTGCCTCATGTGTGACATTAGAGCAGGGATATATATTTCATTTATTTCATTTTTATAGACAAGAACAGAGAATGGGAGAGGTTACAACAATTTTTGCATATTTGTGGTGACTTTTTGCATTTCAAGACATTTTTGCAAAAAAAAAAAAAATGGCTGAGATCCTGCACTGTCTAGCATAACTATGATGATGGAGATTGATGGAGATTACATCATCATAGTTATGCCTGATGATGTCACTCTGGAAAAAAAACTACCTTTTTTGTACCTTATTTGTACAAAAAGTTACTTTTTCAGCAAAAAAAATAGGTTGGGGCAAAAGGCTGTTTTGTGCAGGACACTTGGTTTTCTATGCAACAGAACTAGAACTTTTTGTGTGTAAAACTGATGTTTTATGCAAAAAAAAACCCCATAAGTCTTGAAATGCAAACATTTTTATATAGCACTTACTCACTTGGGGGCAAGGGGAAACAAGATGTTTAAATGTGTTGAGACATCCTTCCTCATCAAGGATGAGCCAATTTGGAAGTTTTCTTTACCTCCATGCACTGGAGTTGATAGGGGCGAGAAGCACTGAGGAAAGGACCTTTTGAAGAGCAGCATCGCTTATTATTGTTACTGGGAAGATAGGAAGCTGGCTTATATTGAAATCATTATTCCATCCAGCTTAGCACTTGCAGCTCAGACTGGCAGCAACTCCCCTGACCTGGATTCTTTCCTAACCTTATCTGGAGATCCCTGATGTGTCCCAGTATGTATCAGGCTTGACTGTTTTCAGCTTCTAAAATCAGATGAGATTGGTATGTGTTCAATGTGGTTCTGTATTTTTATTCCTGTTCATTCTACACATATGTAGATATATGTGTGAAACTGAAGGAAGGGAGAACTGTGATTTTGCCTATTTGCCCCAGTTTCAGCTTCTGGGAGTTCATTGAATAATCTGAATGAAAGCTACATATGTACAACTGTACATGCATTGGTTCTGTCTTGGTAATCAGCAATTGTAGGGTCTCAGGCATGCATACAGTGTTATTGCGCATAGTTTTCTCTGTGTAAATGCTCCCCATTCCATATACACCTTCCACTGAACATATGAAAGGAGAGGATAGGACTGATAAAATACGATTCTGTCCTTGCTCCCAACAGATGTTCCCTGGACAAACTAGCTGGAATACTGTTGGTGCCTTATAAACTCCCCTATAGAAGTGGTTGGACATTTTTATCCAGTATGGAATGTCCATATTCAGTTCAAAGTTTCAAGAGTGGAACTAAGCAAACAATGCCATTGCACATTTCTCACATTGTTCATTACAGATTTGCATACAGATACATGGGCATTTCATTGACCATTTAGTTATGCAATGCTGGAATTCACACACAAGATGGTATTGCACAGTCTTCATGTAATTCCATGTGTGTAAAGTTATGTTCTGTCTCCTTGATGTAGGATCCTAGCCATCATGTTGCACGAACAGGTCTTTTGCTTTCCATTAACCAATAAAGTTCATTAAACATGCTGTTGCAACTAGTTCCATTATCTGTTTTCCAGTATGAGGCAATTTTGCTAACAGCATTCTTGCTTCCTGGACAGGAGAGAATTTGCCAACATTACAGTTATATCATCTCCAATTTGCATATACTGCCATGAAGCTATTCCCTCTCCTCATGACAAATCGCCAAAATAAGCATCTTTGCTGATAGACCATTTCTCCAACCATTGCAGTGTCAATAAGAGGTATAAGCTTAGTCCAGATCCTAAACATTACCATCTGTCTCAAAGAAACAGAATGAAATCCAACACAATAACTGACATTTAAAGAAAGGTACAGTCCTTTCTAAATTCACCTTCCATCTGTTCACTCTTGGAGACAAGGACTATCTTTAAAACAAAAACAAAACAAAAACCTCCATGTTAACTGCAGTCCCTGAAGGGTATCCTTACAAAAGGCTAGAACATTAACAGAACAGTGCTCAAACTGAAACCGATGTGAGAAATAGGTCTCAGTGCAGCAGCATCACATGTAAATGATGTCAGGTAAATGAAAATCAGATTTTGGAATCTGAAACACAAATGTTTACTTTCTTTCCTGGATTCAGGTCCTTCTGACATCTTTCAAGTACCAAGATGTAAATGATGTGGCAGAACAATGTGAAATTACATCCCAGTTTTTCCCTTTCCAAGAGGGTGCACTTTACCTCAGCTGTCACACCCTTAGAGTTTGGGTCCACTTGAGAGAATTTCTAACTGCAAAACATTTTGAAGTACATTTCTCACAAAGTGAAAAGTGGCTAGGAAATTAATGCTTGCAAGCCATCATCATCAATATCGTTTTGTACGTCATCAAAGAAGCATCCTGAGACCAAACACTTTTGCTGCAGGGCGCTTCTAGCAGCAGAAGCAGTTTTTGCTGTTTTCTGCTTCCCCTTGTAACCTCTTGCCCATCCACACATTGTTGTTGCCATTAATTGCCACCAAATTAACTTAGACTTACAGTGACCCTATGAATGAGAGACCATGTTATCAACAACCTTACTCAGGTCTTGAAAACTCCAGGCCACAGCTTCCATGACTGAGTTTTTCCACCTGTAAAGCAGTCTTTTTCTTTTCCTACTACCTTACCAAGCATTATTATCTTTTCTAATGAGTCACATCTTTTCATGATATGTCCAATGTACAACAGTCTCAGTTTAGTCACCTTGGCTTCTAGGGAGAATTCAGACTTGATTGGCTGTAGGACCCATTTGTTGGCTTTTTAGCAGTATATGGTACATGTTGAATTTATCTCCAGCACCACACTTCAAATGAGATGATTGTCTTCTTATCAGGTGTTTTTTTTTTCATTGTTCACCTGTCGTAAGCACACATAGAAACTGGAAATTTGATGGCATGGCCAGTTCTGACTTGCATACTCAAAACTAGTTCTAGAGAATGGGTAGGCCCTCCAGAAAGTGCAGGGGTCTGAAAATTTCCTTCCCAATCCAGTTTTTCCACTGGGATTCTCTAGTGAAGGGGTAGGCAGCATGTGGCACCAGTGCTGTATATGCACTGAAGGCTATCTTGTATCCATTTATCCTTCCAGATTTCCAGACAACCACTTTATGGCCAAAAGGAAGGGTCCACTCTTTTAGTAACCTCAGTAGCACCGAATCACCTTGTAAATAGGTTCGGGGGGGGGGGGCGTTGAACTGTTTGTCATAATTTTTTCTTAAAGAATAATCAGTTTAAATTAGCATTTAGCTCTGACTTGAGCAGACCCACTGAATCAATGGAATCTACTTAGATGTTGACTCACCATTCAACAATTGACTGAATGAGTCTATTCTGTTTGAGTCTAACTAACAGAATTCCAGCCAATTCTTTTTCAAAATCAGAATGGACTTCTGGCTACCTTCAATTTTTTTTCCTATTTTTGATAGCCCATGTGATTCTTAAAAGGCCTCAGGACAGAAAATGGGTCCCTAGACCAAATGCAGCTGCCCACCTGTGTTCAATTGTATCACAAGCCATGTTCTTTAAAAGAGGAAGAGAAATCGGGGCCACTTCATAATATATAAAAATATATAGCACTCCCTTTTTTTTTTCGAAACTGAAACAAGTGCTGTCTTTTTAATATATGATTTTCAAAATCAGGATGGGCCATATGTAGCCTGGCAGAGCTCCTGCTGTGCCCCCACGACCTTTTCTACGTCTCCCATCCCACACAAAAAAAATCACTAAAAATGCAGCAAATAAAATTCCTGGTAGTAAAACTTATTTCTGAGTCCCTCTGAGGTCCTGAAAGGTCCTGCTAATGCTCCCCAACCCATCTATCCTAAGTCTGCCTTTCAAATCTGCCTTTCAAAAACATCCAGAATGTCCTATTTTTGCTCTCCTGATGGCAGCGAAAACCTCTACTGCCATTCAAGGAGCACCTCCCTGAATGGACCTTCCTCTTTCCCTAAAATATAGAGAAGGTCTGTAGTTCCCTGTTGTCCTTCAACCCTGGGACAACGAGATTGCATCCATTAGCTATTTTTTGAATGAATGAACTTATAACATAAAAAGATCACTTGTAGGGAAAAATATTGATTTATTCATTTATGAACTTTATTAATATCCCACCTTTTTCCCAAGACTGCTCCGAACTGAACTTTGTCCATGCTCACCCACAATAACTATGTCACAGAACCCAGTGAAATGTATTTTAGACATGAAAAATCCCAAAAGGCTCCAATTGTGAGAAAGTCAAACACTTGTGATGTACAACAGAAAGGAAACTAAAAGGTCACACTTGTAACCATCCATGCTGAAGCTTGTGAAGTCTGTAAACCAGAGAAGACTAATGAAATACACTTCTTCAAAAGGTGGTGGACTTTCTTTCACTGAATGTTTTTAAACAGAAGTTGGATTCCTGCCTTGTAGGGGACTTTAGCAGTGGATTTATACACTGGCAGAGGTTAGACTCAATGGCTTTTACAATCCTTCCAGCAATTCTATACCCTTTTTTGGTTAGAAGAGTTCTAAGTTAGATCAGTTATGGCAAAACTTATCACTGAAGTGAAAGAAAGCAACTGAATTCATACAGATCAAGCTTTATTATACTAATTAGTGGGTGGTGGCTTCCTGTATCCTTTTACATTACACAGTTAATAGTGCTATGGTTCTACTTTAGCAGCCATGGCAACATCCATGTGGAATCCAAGGATCTGCAGTCAAGGAAGAGACATTTAAAAGTCTCAGCCAGAGAGATCTAGTGGCTCACTAGACTACACATCTCAGATTCCACAGAAAGCAGTTAAAGCAAAACCATAGTACTATAATCGTATGGCATAAAAGGGACCCAAGTGAGTGTGGCGGTGAATCCACTTTTTGATTTAGTATTTAAAGAAGCTGAAACCGCATCCATCCCCCCTCAAAAAACCTGGTTCAGTACCAAGGATTACTCCTTTCAAGATGAGACTAATGTTACCCTGATTTCTGGGGGTCCTGTGAGGGACTCCAAAGTGCACTCCAAATATTACAAAGTTGAGAATTAGCAAAGAGCACAAGCTAGCACTACGAGAGGCAGGACAACATAGTGAGATCTTTTACCCATTGTCTATGGGTCAGGCCGAGTCAAGGAGCAAACAGAAGTAAATAATAATTGTTGTTTTTATTGATATACAGTCAAACACGTGTATGCAACACACTCACACAGAGATCTATGGAAATAAAGGTAGGAGTTGGATAGAGGGATTTTAAGAGGGGGTTTTGTATGGGAAATACTACATGTGTTCTGACGCCCGGGTAGTCTGAAGAAAAAGTCCGTAGCAGAGGAGATTCTCAGCACAAGGAGCTGAGGGGAAGGCTCGTCGAACAAAGTGACAGCAAGGCGGGATGGAAGCCAAGAGCGATCTGAGGAAGCGCTCAAAGTTAGGGATTCTTATAGGGGAAAATGTGGCCGTAGGCTAGTCCGTTCCTGGGGATAACAGTGAGTTTCGGGCTGGAGACAAACCCTCCAAAAGGTCAGTAATTTACATGGTTAAGTTATGACAGAGTTGTCAATAGCTCAGATAGTATGCAAATACAGAGTGCTTGACAGTTGAGTATTCGGCTCGTCAAGCTGCCTGCTTGGGGCAGGGAGTCCTTTGTAAGTAGCGTGCATGCATAATGTGGTACTTGCCTTGAGGTCTCCTAAACTGGCAGTCTGGCTATTTCTGGCCTACCTGTATTTGTTTGGAATGTTTCAGCTATTAGCAGCCGTGCCTGTGTGTGTGCTTGTCCGGGGGCCTCGCAAGCACGTGGAGAGGAAGGGGTCAAGAAGGCCAGATTATTGATATCAAATGATATCTAATATCCCACAAGTCAGGGCTAGAAACTACGGTAACACTGAAACCTACAGCATTTTTGCTAACTCCTCTTTAATGGAAACTATTAGGCACCTCTGATTATACCAGATGAAATACCTTTATGAATACAGGCATCTACATCTAAGAAACTTAGGATAAGGGGGCCTACATTTAATATCGTGTCTCTTCTCTAAAGCCTAATTTAAAAAGAGAGACAGAGCTTGGAAAAGGTGTTTTGGAGAGTTCCACATCCCAAGCTGTGCTGACAAGGGGATTCTGGGAGATGTAGTGTCCCCAAAAGTAATTTTTCCAGAGCTCAACAGAGAGTTTGACTGGAGGTTGCCTTTTGACAGGAGGCTAACTGCTAACTATCTACTCAGAGAAAGACCACAAGAGTTCAAAATTAGCTGTTGTTGTTTGGCCTGAAGCCATTCTGCAAAACGAATGAAAAAAATAATCATTAGCTTTTCTCCTAGTGGGCTACTACTGCTGACTACAGTCCCGATCGTGGCCATGATAATCACATCATCATCTTGAGGGAAAAGGCCTCCAGGCCTAGCTTTTTGTCAGGATTATAGCTTTTCACAAACACAGTGCAGACAGTGTCATGTTCGAATGGTATCTCTAAACTCTATTATACTTGATACAGCTTGCATATCAGCACAGAGTTGACCTAATCTTAGCACAGCATCAATCACAGATGGGAAAGGTAGTCATTAAGAACCTGAAGCTATAAACAATGTGATAGGAATAAGCCTTCATATATTCCATCAGGTGTCTTGTGGGGGGATTTCTCCCTCTCTCTCTCTTTATTTTTTTTTTTAAGGTTACACATGTGACACTAAACCGTTGCTACCAATTTGACTAGCATCTCTTCCTCATATAGGAGGAATTCCAAAATACAGCTTCCTGTGATTGATTGGATGCTGCAGTTTGTTGTTGTCATGTGCCTTCAGTTCACCTTTAGCTTATGACAACCCTGTCCAAGGGTTTTCTGGGCAAGATGTTGTCAGAGGAGCTTTGCCATTGCCTTCCTCTTAGGCTGAGAGAATGTAATTTGCCCAATGGATTCACAATGGATTCCCACAGAGAAGCAGAGTATGATACAGTATGCAACTGAAAATATGAGCAATATCCTGTGAAAAGTCAAAGTTCCCCACCCAAAGCACATGCACATGATGCCACATAACTGAGTGTACCACTGGTGGGACAGAGGGAAGCAAACAGTATTCAAACTCACAGAAAGCTGCTTCATAGCAGGTCCCATAGACGTGCACAGGCAACCATGTTAGCCAGAAGACACATTCCAAAATCCATATTGTGGCAGGATCTTTACTAGACCAACACAAAAGGCATACAAATCTGCAGTCCTTTGAGATCTCAAGAACTCTTCATCAGGCAAAATGTACAAAGACAGGCAAAGGAGGAAGGGAGAAGGAAGGTTTTGCAGCAGAGGAAGTTCAACTCCAGATTGTGGCCTTGAACCTGCCCAAGTTGCCAAACTTATCAGAAGGAAGGTACGCTACAGCACTGTAGATAGCTCCTTTACAGTTCAGATTAAAACCCAGAGCAGATTCACCACTCCAGTGACAGGGAAGCCACCTGCCACCAGTGCTGCTCTGAATCTCAAACAAGCTTCGCCATGAGACACTGTCCAAAGTAGCTTTTACACATTCTGGGAAGGTGAATAATTTGATTCCTCTTTTGGAAAATACAAATCCCCACTGCAAACCCAAACCTGTCTACATCCTGTGCAAACCTTACAGGAGCCTTTTGCCAGTGGGAAAAAAGAGCAACTAAGTGGTCTTTATGTCATTTTTATAATTTCATTATTTCAGTTGGCCTGGATTAAGCAAAACAAAAAGTCAGCAAAAGAAAAGATACTTAATCAGATCAGACAATTCATCTATTTTGGTAGCGCTATATATTTCAGGAGAAAGGTACAAATTCAGTCAATCAGTCAGTCAATCAATCAATCTACTCTAAATAATGGCAGCTATTCAGAATCTAAGGCAGAGAAAGACCTTTCTCATTTCTAGATCCATGAACCTTTTCTTGACAGATACCTGAGATTATCTGCATTCAAAGGAGGTTAGTTAGTGCCTGGACAGACCACGGAAGTTCCTCAAGCAACTGAGAGCCTTGATTTTTCCAGAGTTTCAAACCATGCAAGGAGGCTTCACAGATGCAAAAGATGACAGACATTCACTATCATCACATTAGCAACGGGGGGGGGGAAGTGCCACAATCCCACTATGGCAAAGCCAGGGCTAGCAGGGTCAAAACACCAGGGGCACAGTCACAGTACACATATATACTGCTGTTATTCCAGTTTAATTGTCATGATTCTTATCTCGTGGAATCCTGGGTTTGTAGTCTGGTGAGGCACTAGAGGAACACTCTGGCTGTGAATTCTACATGCCTGTTACCCTCAGAGGTGGGGGACTTTGAGGTCCACCCTCATTGCCAGCATCTCCTTAGAATTTGGGGGATTATAACTCAGCTTGCAAGAGGAGGGTAACAGCAAGATCTTTTCAGCTGTGTATTCCAGTACTGACTGTAGAGAAGACTCCAGTTAAAAAGTTAAAAGAGTATTTTATTGAAAATTAATAGGTACACACACACACACACACACATCAAGCCATCTGATGAACTATACAAGGCTGTTGAATGGAAAGGTGAAAAAGTTGGATAGAGAAAGATTTTGGGTGGAAGAGGTGATATTTACTGGTCCTGAAGCAGAAGATGGAAGCCGGGGCTTAAATAAGAGTCTGAGGATAGCACGGAGGAATGCGAGTGAGAGACCACATGCGGCATAACACCCAACGTACTACTAGTTACTGGGGTTGGAGCTAGGGCTTTTATACCCTATTTCCTGCCCTGAAGGAGGGTGTATGGACAAAGCGATAATAGCCTTCCCACAAAACTGACAATGGAGTCTGGAATGGGCTGATTGTCTTAACTTTAGATGGGAGTCCTGACAATTTCAGGTAAAGTGAATAGGGAAAATCTCTGTACGATATGCTCATAGTAGGGGTTCTGATTGCTTCACCTGTGTAGATTTGCCTTCCATTGTCTTTGTTGCTTGTGCTTTTGAAAGGATTATCACAAGTCCATTAGCACTGGGCTTTCCTGCCTAATCCTCTCTGAACTTATGACCTGGCCATGCTGAAGCAGCGGTGGAGCCTGGAGTGTGTGGAGGGTGGGCTACAGCGCAGGGGTGGGGCCACAGTGCACAGTGGGCATGGCCACAATGCATGGGGTGGGACTGTGATGTGTGGGGGCAGAGCTGCAGGGCGTGGGGTGTGGCCAAGATGCATGGGGGTGTGGCTATGAGCCAGGTTGCCCCAAAAACATTGCTGCTGGGGGCAAACTGTCCCCATTGCCCCCCCATCCCTATGCAACTGCACTGAGGTCATCCTTACCTAGCTATCTGCTTACACTAAGCATTTCTCCAAACATGCTTTCAGCCATAAATGTATCTAATTTATGAAAAATAGCACAGCCCTCAAAGTGGAGGGCATGGGGGTGATAACATGCCCCTCCTTGAACTGCCAAAAAACAGGATCATTGCAGTTAAAGTGTAATAATAGCACTATAATCACGGAATGGGAGCCCATTTTTTTCCTTAGCAGGAATAATGAAATTATCCAGTAGCCCCCTCAGACTTCCTTGTTCCCCCTGACCTTATTTCAAATCTTCAGAGTAGTTGTGGGCAAGGTGCAGAGAGGAAATAAGTTTTTCACCAACAATACTTTTTTTAAAGTATTTTGTTGGTGGTATTTGCCATCAAGTCAACTTCAGCTTATGGCAACCCTATAAATGAGACACCTCCAAGTTCCCCGATCAACAAATGATTGCTCAGGTCTTGCAAAGTTCACGTTGTGACTTTGTTGATTGAATCAATCCCCCTGTAGTGTGGACTTTTTTTTTTCCTGCTATACCTATTATCATGCCAAATATGATGAGGAGACTCAGTCTTGAGTTGACAATTCAAGTCCATTCATTTTATGCAAGACCTGCTCCTTGTGGAGATGCAGTTTGCTAAAACTGGTTTATTGATATGGTTCAACATGATTGCCTGAATCTTTGGGATCTCATGGGGCAGGAGTGGCAATGGAGACAGGAGGACAAGCGCCAGAACTTCAAAATTGACTAGCATGAAATTGGCCTTGCCTTTGGGGGTTAGTAAGGCCAAGGCATTGTAGTCATTTGAGTGTTGGACTAGGGCACTGCAAGACCAAGAGTTGAATTCCTGCATGGCTATGGAAATCCAGTGGGTGGCTGTAGGCAAGTCATACTCCCTCAGCCTCAGAGGAAGGCAAGGGAAAATCCACTTTGACCAAATTTTGCCAAGAAAACTCCATGATAGGCTCACCTTTGGGGTTATCATGACTCAGAAATGACTTGAAGGCACATAACAACTATGCCTGTATAGGAACAGATAAAGCATTCAATCATTCCAGTGCTGCAGTAAAATGTTACCTAAAATCCAGGAAGAGTTTTACCTTGTGATCCATCTGTGTAGACTGGACTGTTTCCTTTATACACCTGTCATTCATATCACCTCTCACTGAAAACGAAATATTTGAAAGCCACTCTCAAGTCCTTCTTGTGAGATAAAAGGGAAGTACCTGTAGCTCTCATGGGACTGAAGCCAGCAAACTTTCCACCCAAACATCTGTGATCCTAATCCAATTTTACTGCAATCATGCCAGCTTCAACTGCCTTCCAATTTCTGTCTACTGGAATTACTGTGGTATCCATTTCTGCTGATTTCTAAAGTGCGAATCTACTTTGTCAGGTGATTGTGGAGGAAAATAGCTTTCAAAAGTGACATTTGTCTGAAAATAATCATCACTTCTCAGACTGTAACCCAGAGTTTATTTACTCTGGAGTAATTCTATGCTATAATTTGTGGACTGTCAACACAGCATTGTTTGCATGACAAAATTAACTTCCTATATGCTGCAAGGAACTACAGGAGAATCGATGCACTATAGCTACACAATGATTGCCAGGAATGGAAATATGGTAGGCAGCCTGAGCCACTGAGCAGGTCCAGCAGCAGTACTTGTCCCAGCGTGCTACGCTCAGGAGCAACTTCACAACACTCTAAAAATATTACGAGAATAACTGCAGCAACCACTCCCACAGAGTCCATGAAGACTGTACTAGCTTAACCATCCTCAGCTTTCCTGGCATCAAATAAAAGATAAGCCAAGATTCAGCCTCACAACTCCCTCTTGTCATATAGGCTGCACCATTTCTGGTGACCCAAAAATGACTGGACATCACTTCCTGATTTGCTTTTGGCTGGTTTTCAATTGCTCTTTCCAATGGGGTGGATTAGAGAGAGATTAGCTCAGTTCACTGCATTAAATACATTTCGGTGGTGGTTTGTGTGATTTTCAGATCAACCTCCACACACACCTCCCCCTGAAAAAAAAGAGATTGCTGCCCACAGAATATACTTTTCCCATTCCTGCATTAGACCACATCATCCTCATAATAGCCCCGTGGGGCAAGTTAGGCTGAGACAGCAACTAATGAAAGTTGCATGTTATGTATGAATGGAGATTTGAACTTGGATCCAAACTCAGATCCAAAACTTTAACCAAAAAAAGAGACATCAAAGTAAGATATTGATTTGAGTGAAGTTTACTTATGCTGATGTGTAATATCAATGCAATTTAGAAATAATTACCATAATTTGAATAGCACAACAATTTGACTCGACAAGGACAACTGATACCAAGTGACCTCTGCCCTGTGATTCTGTCTGTTTTTGTTCTCCAGCACTTTGCTGCTACTGAGACCCAAGGTATTTGCCCCTCTGCCTAAAGGCAAGACCAGACCTCCTCTCTTCTTATGGTTATTTTTATCCATAAACTGGACTTGAACTGAACAACATGCCAAAAGGAGACTTTCCTATGTAGAAGAGGGTACATAGACATTCTGATTCTGACAACATTTAAGTTCCTGTTTAGTGAGTTAAGTAGAAAGCAAAATTGTATCAGTACAATTAATTGCAATGAATGAAAATCAATTTAATTTTTTTTTCTACTGACAAAAGTGCTTCTGACCTGCAGAACCACAAGGTAGGCAATCTTCCCTCTGCAATTCAATGCAGAAGGCTGGCATATATTCCTCAGCATTTATGCCAGCCTTCTGCAAAATGGCTTCCTTGCTTCATCCCCAACCAATGTGGCCATAGACCAGCCATTAGTGATATTGGCCTGAATCCTTTATAAGCTTATACTTAACTAAGTACTTAGTTGAGTATAACTAAGTTATACTTCTCCTGGCCTGACCCCCCAAAACCTGATGGAAACATCATTCAAGTGTGTGCTGATCACTGGCAGAATGGCCTTCCTTCTCTTGATGCAGCTGATGTCTAGTAAAGTAGGTTGGGGGAGCAAGTTACGATTGTAGCAATAGTGTTAAGATCATGACTAAGTAATGACGTTAACTGTTTTATATTCACAATCACTATTAAGTCATGATTTTGACACTACTGGTATGATCACAACTGATCCCCACCTACTCTATCAGCATCAGCTGAAAGAGGAGAAGGAGGGCCATTCTGGCAACGATTAAAGCATGGTTGAATGATGTTTCTGTCAGGTTTTGGGGGCTGGGGCCAGGAAAAGTTACCTAAGTACTTAGGTAAGCATAAGTTGATATGGGATTCTGGTCATGAGTTGCAGTCCAAAACATCTTCAGGGCACCAGAACTAAGGAGAGGGAGAGTAGTCTAGTTGAACCTATTCCTACCCCTAGGTTCTAAAATTCATTTGTGAGAAACAAAGATCTCCATTCATCTCAGCAGAATGATTTTCAGTCAGCTGAAAGATGGAAAAGCCACATGATAAGCCAGTGACAGAACTGAATCTATGCTTGCCAGCAACATCTTTCCGCCACTAGCCACAATTATAATTTTTTGCTATTAAATGCCAAGTTAAATTGAATGAAATGTAGCTGTCTCTATTTCCTCCTCAAGTCATTTTGCCACTGCTTTCTCTTTTTCCAATTTCTACCTCTCCTTCCGTCACTGAATAGCTTCAGCGAGGAACCATTTACACCCCCTTCTTCAAACCCATGCTAAGTGTCTTAAAGCCTCGCATGTCTCTTTTCATGGCATTTCTAAAATGCTAAATGTTTCATTCTCTTCCCATGGCTCACACTCCTATTCAAGGCTGTTGCTTCCATCTCTACATTTTTCACCGTAATATTTTAAAAATTGCAAAATGACTGTCATTATAATGGTTTAATATGAAGATGGAGGGACGGTCTGTAATGTAGTTCAGACTCTATATAGTTCAGATGCCTCTAGCAATAGTGACCAAGATACATGTCAGGTCACCTCCCCCTGTACAACTAAACATAGGCCTCAGACTGCAGTTTCTTTAGCTTTGTTCAACTATTCACTCCTTAAATCAACAGCTGGTTCTGCCCAAGACAGAGTATCCACATAGATTAAGCTTAGCTGAGGATAAAGTAGACATTCACCTCACCCACCCCACTGAAATCCCATTCAGGTATCCTCACCCAAGTAGGACAAAGAGCAAGCCATATTCAGGTGCATACATATACATTAGGACAAAGCCAAATCCAGGTGTCTCCAAGGTGGGACAAAATTGAAGCCCTGTCCCAGCATTCAGCACAAACACAATTAGAATTTGTGGGGTCTCATTGGCCTCACTCCCTCCATTGTGTTTCCAGTAGTTGCATCCAACATCTTCAATGCCTTAGAAGGTGAAGATCTGCAGAAGGAAGTTTGCCCTACTTCTATAAGTCCCCTGAGCAACTTAGAAACCTGAACAACCAGAGCTCTAAATCACATGGACAGCTTGCATGGGTGGAGAAGACACACACACATACACACACACAAGCAGATATCACATCTCCACCATGTGTAGGATAATGGAGACAAACAATGAAAATGAGGGAGGAGGCACAGTCAAGATATGTACTCTCACCTTTCCCGTACATAGTATTCTCTTTTCTTAGGTTGCAAAAAATATATACACAATGAAATGAATAATTAATTCACACCCTCTAATTGCATGGTGATGAGGTAAAGCCCAAGCACAGCTTCTAAGTTTGCCCTAAAGTGAGCCTGCACCCTAACATCTCCCAACCTTGAGCAACAGTGGCTACAGGTCTGAAGAATGAACCTCAAAGCAGATTGCAACTTGAAAATTATATCTGGTTGTACATCTGCCACTTGACTCAGACTGATGCAAGGAAGGAGAAAGAGACTTGGAGTGTAGTTCCAGGCAAAACACCAGATGGAAAAGTTCCTTCCAGCACTTTCATAAAAAACCTGCTGGTATAAGTGGAATGCCCAAACACCCTGGTGTCCAAATCACCACCGCAAAGTAGTCTCACACCTTTGGTCTGAAGGAGAGCATGGAAACGTACCTTCTCATAGGCCCCTTTTTATGTCACTATCTGTCATGTAGGAGAATTGTGGCAGCCAGTGGCAATAAGGAGCACTAATGTTCAGCTACCACCAGGTGGTTGAGAGCCAACATTTCCCATAATGTTCCAATATAATGTTGCTCTATGGTACTGTAGAAAATTTAGCAGCCCCATTTTGTCTGGAGCACCAGTGATACAAGCATAGACGGTGGGCTTTTGGGAGCTCTGGATCCCTGGCAATTCGTTGAGGTGGCTGCATGTTGACAGTTTGGCCTGAACTTGGGTTCCACTATGGGGCTTTTCTTCTAATCTTCCAAGTCCTTGACATCTTTCTGTGTCCTTTGTAAAAAAAAAAAAAAAAAAGCCCTTTCTGCACACCACCCCCGACCAGCAATGGCCACGGGATCACAAGGACAGTTCTGCATGACATCATCGTGATCCCATGGTGATCCAACAATGACACAAGATCGCACAGTCTTCTGCCTCCATCCCTCACTTACCTGTCATGCAGAACATCAGGAAGTGCAATGGCTGCACTTCCTCCCCCAGCACAGCCTAGGAAACTGCTGGGCTGCACTACAGAAGGGATCCCTGCGTGATGGCTTCGGAACCAGGTAAGGTGCAGAAAGGACCAAAGAAAAAGTAGCCACATTTGTTTGCAAAAAACTTGTAAGGAAGATCTCTCCATTGGCACACTCTCTGAAGACTAATACCAGCTAAGATTATTGTGAACTTCTTGAATACAGGGGCCTTCTATATCATCTCTATTCTCTTTGAATATCTCTTGAATATATCAGGTTCTAGTTCATAATCTCAAGATTCAAGTCCTAGCTCTGTCCCCCCAACAGGAACGTGTTTGTCACATATTCATTTGGCTCTCACCCCCACACCCTCTGCTCTGTCAGTACTGCCAGCTCCAGCATCTTGCTTATTTGCTGTTCCTGAAAATGTCTTTCTATTTTTCACCTCTTAACCATGCCAATTGTTCAGGATGCTATGCCCTCCTTGAACTGTTCCATATGGCATCTGCAATCTTTTCCCATCTAATATACTTCCTTCCAAACCATGAAGGCTGCTGACCAGTGCCAATTTGTTCTGAATTAGCCCAAAGGAATGATAAAGAACTTTCTCATGAGCCTTCAAAAGTGAACATCCAAAGGCAAAAAAGTGGGGTGGAAGGCCTCCAGAGAGGACAGTAAAAATGTACAATATCTTTTTATCCTCTGAGCTTGGCTCCATCCTTGCATGATAAAAAAGAACCAGAGACACACAGAATTGTAGTGCCTCAAGTGTCTTCTATACCCTCCACTACCACCTATTCAGCAATCCACAGCTAAAGCATTTCTAATAGATGGCCATCCAAACTCTTTAAAACCTCCAAGAAAAAAGCATCCACAACCTTCCAAAGTAGTACACTGATAAACATCTCTTACCATCAAGATGTTCTTCCTAATGTTTACTTGGAACCTCTTTTCTTATAACTTGAAGCCACTGGTTGGGTCCTGTCCTCTGGAACAGAAAGAAAGGATTCATGGGTACATGGGTCAATTATAATTTTAACATATTTTAAATACTCAAGTCATAACTGCAGTTATAATATTTTAAGCTCAATACAACAAAATCCCAAATCCACAGATACCTTTATTGGGCTAACTAAAACAGAGATACCTTTATTGGGCTAACTAAAATGCACAGAATACATAATTATGCAAGATTTCAAAGCTTCATGGGCTTCTTCATAGCAAAGATGTTAAAAATCATATCTGTGTGTTCATGTTCCTTCAAATTGCCTTTCAACTTACAGTGATACAGGAGAAGAAGTGTGATGGAGAAGTAAAAGAGAAGAAAAGCTCAGCAGATTTAAGTTGTTAATACCGGCATAGTGGTAAATTTGAAGTGTGAAGAAGTACAGATAGCTTCAGTAGTTCTACCACTTTTTCTCCTCACTGGGAACAGATCTCAAGTCAAACTAATGGATCTTAACTTCCTATTCAAGCCAAAGTCACACAACAATAGTTCTAGCAATCCATTATTGCTGAGAAAGTCACCCCTACCCCTACTCTTGGGATTGTGGCTAAACCCAGAGGGAACAGGGAAGCTTGAATGTTGTGGCAGATGACATCATCATCCCTGTTCATCAAAGAGAATCAAGCATTTTATGAGCTGTGAACTGAGCTCCTTCACAACACAGATCCAGAGTGGAAAAGATGACAATCTGATAGGACAGTAAATTCTGTCTTACCTTCAGTTTTGTGGAGTTCGCTCACAAGCCTCCCAAAATAACATAGTCACCTTGAGATGATGGTGATGATGATGATGATCACATGACCACTGCCACCAGTTTTAATTGATGTATTTCCCACCCACTGACTGCTTTGTTTCCCTCTGTCATTCTCTTTATCAGAAGACAGGTAGTCCTTATTACAAAGCAATATCTGTTTACCCCTACCTCACATATATCTTTCTGCTCCTCAGCTCATTTTTTCTGCTCCCTCTTACCCTGAGCATGCTTCTTCTTACCTCTGGCTTTCCTCAGTCCCTCTTTGTAATTTCCCTGCACAACCTCTTCCTGTGTCTTCCCAGCAGAATGGAGGAGGCCAAATATCATCCCCATCTTCAAAAAAGGGGGAAAAAGAGGACCCAAATAATTATCGCCCAGTCAGCCTGACATAAATACCAGGAAAGATCCTAGAGCAGATCATTAAACAGTTAGTTTCTAGTTACTTAGAAAACAATGCCGTAATCACTAAAAGTCAACATGGATTTCTCAGAAATAAGTCATGCCAGACTAATCTTATCGCTTTCTATGATAGGGTTACAAGCTTGATAGATGAAGGGAATGCTGTAGGTGTAGCATATCTTGATTTCAGTAAGGCCTTTGACAAAGTTCCTCATGACATTCTTGCAAAGAAGCTAGTAAAATGAAGGCTGGGCAAGGCTACTGTTAGGTGGATTTGTAAGTGGTTGACCAACCAAACTCAAAGGGTACTCACCAATGGATGCTTTTCATTCTGGAGTGAAGTGACTAGTGGGGTGCCACAGGGTTCTGTCCCGGGCCCAGTGCTATTCAACATCTTCATCAATGACTTGGATGAAGGACTACAGGGCATGCTGATCAAATTTGCAGATGACACCAAATTGAAGGAGTTGCTAATACGCCAGAGGACACAATCAAAATTCAAAATGACCTTGACAGATTGGAGAGCTGGGCCAAAGCTAACAAAATGAATTTCAACAGAGAGAAATGTAAGGTCTGACACTTAGGCAAAAAAAAAAAAAATGGAATGAACAAACATAGGATGGGGGATGCAATAGCAGTACATGTGAAAGGGATCTACGAGTCTTGGTAGATCACAAGCTGAACATGAGTCAGCAATGTGATGTGGCAGCCAAGAAAGCCAATGCAATTCTTGGTTGCATCAATAAGAGTATGATGTCTAGATCGAGGGAGGTAATGATACCACTCTATTCTGCATTGGTTAGACCTCAGTTGGAATACTGTGTCCAGTTCTGGGCACCTCAATTCAAGAAGGATATCGACAAGCTGGAACATGTCCAGAGAAGGGCGACCAAAATGGTGAAGGGTCTGGAAGCCATACCCTATGAGGAATGGCCTGGGAGCTGAGGATGTTTAGTCTGCAGAAGAGAAGGTTAAGAGGGGACATGATAGCCATGTTTAAATATTTGAAGGGATGTCATGTCGAGGAGAGAGCGGGCTTGTTTTCCGCTGCTCCAGAAGACAAGGAGCAATGGATTCAAGCTGCAGGAAAAGAGATTCCACTTGAACCTCAGGAAGAACTTCCTGATGGTCAGAGTTGTCCAGCAGTGGAATCTGCCACCTCGGAGTATAGTGGAGTCTCCTTCTTTGGAGGTTTTTAAGCCGAGGCTCGATCGCCATCTGTTGGGAATGTTTTGAGGTATGTTCCTGCATAGCAGGGGGCTGGACCCTGTGGTCTCTACTATGATTCTATATTCTAGGTTCTCAACACCCAAACCAAAATTCTCACTTCCTATCAACCACATGGAGCCCTTGCTGTCTTTGGGTCCTGTGTTATTTTTTTCTTCTTCAAACACACTGACCAATCCCTTCACCATCCTGGAACAACTACCTTGTCTGTATTCATTAGCATTATATGACTTGATTCTTTCACCACCTTGTACATTGAAGAAGACTTCTTTTATACTTCAGGAACTCAGCCTAGTTTGTGGGGAAGAGGGGGAGGAGAGTGGTAATGTGAGTTGAACAAATAATATGCATTACTATTATTTATGCCACATGGAGAATGTGCACATATCTGTCCATGGAGATGGAGTTGTGCATATTTCCCTGTCGATGTGTGTAATCTCCTGAAGGACTATCTCAACTGTGTTTTGTGAATTCTCAAGGCAATATGCACAGTTCACACCTAACCTTGAGGGATTTTCACATTCACTAAAAACTGCACATAATGTCCAACATGATTTGCACATTACTGTTTTATCTCTTTATGTACAAATAAATTCTGCAGTCTATATATAAGGCTACAGTTTAGCTTGGAATGCAAGAAGTTAGTTTTTTCTTAGTTTCTACTGGGCAGTTTTCACAGATTTTCACGCTCAGCATTTTTTTAAAAAAAAAATGTTACTCTCCCCTCACTGAGGCACCTGCATGCTTCTAACATTTGATGTATCATTAAAAATGCCTTCTCACATTTTGGCATGTAAAGCCTGATAAAGTTTCACCTTTTAAAGAAATAAATGACTCAATTAACAAGATGAAAAACAGCAGTGCGGTGGCAGACCCTCTTGGTGGCCAAAAAAGGGGATAAAAAAGAATTATCCCAGCAGGGTGTTAATACAGGGAGCGCCACAACAATCAGCAGGCACCCAATTTGAGTGACAGCCACCCAGCAAAGAAGACAGATTTGTCAGCTTGCTGACCGCTGGCTCGAGTCCCTCTCACCACCCTAGGAATAAATTGTTGCTCAGGAATGGTGGGGCAAGCAGTTGCTTGTCGCTGCTAATCTAATTGAATTTTTCGGTAATGCTGTTTTCATTATCATGTGCAGATATGGAGATGTGCTCTTTCAGGGAATAGTAATGCTCCTGTGCAGACAGTCAAAGCATGGCCAAATGTACCTATGGAATAGGAAATCAGAGTCACACCCACTGGCTGTACCCTAGACCTCTATCTGATTTGGGCCTCATCTGCCCAGAGCTTGAGTGCAGATAAACGTAGGATTGGAACTGGCCTTGCCAGATGGTCCTATTATAATGGACAGCCCTTATTTGAAAATTGGGGACCTTCTACCTTATAGAGCTGTCTGCTGGCCCTTATTTCAAGGGATGTTCCATATTTGAGGTTTGAAAAGCATTTCCTTTTATGTTTAAATACTGTTTTAAGCATCTTTACTGTCTTTAAGCATGTTTTAATAATAGTGATATTTAATTTCTTTTTAACTGTTGCAAATCAATGTTTTAGCAGCATCTTTTTAGATTACTGTAAGCTGCCTTAAATCCCACTTGAGAGAAAAGTGGGAAAAGAAAGAAAGAAAGAAAGAAAGAAAGAAAGAAAGAAAGAAAGAAAGAAAGAAAGGCCAAAAAGTCCTGTATTTGGGCATGCAGCATTTCCTTTTATAAAGGCGGGAATGTGTGCATCACATAACTCATGAAGATGGACAGTATGTTAACGTTACAGAGAAACACATGGCTAAACAAAATGAAATGAATATACAGAGGTTAGATGGGTGTCTTTCAGGAGTACTTTAATTGTGTATTCCTTGTCATGCCCTGCTTCCAGAACATGGAAATGAACTCTGACTCAGAGACTGAAACATTGGAAATGCCAGGACCTGCTGAACAGGAGGAGGTTACAGAACCACAAATCTCAGAGACAGAACAGGATGCAATGCCAGTTCCGGTAGAGAATCCTGCCCCTTCAGATACAGAGGACAACTTCCCCATACCTATGTTTGCCAAGCATAGACAGCAAAAGGAGAGCTTGTGCACATCTCAAAGGATTTATAGGAGACAGCAATTAGTTAGGCACCAGCTGCATTAAGCTGCTGACTTATATAAACACAGCCCTTCCCCTCTAAGAGTTATCAAAGCTTATCTAACCTTCTTGACTGCTGCTTGTATTGCTTAAATTGTGTTGATTGTGGACTTATTTTGCTCTGCCTTTGGATTCTATTGGACCCTGTTTGTGCCTTTGACCTTTTGTTTACTGAATAAAAGTAACTGACTCATGTTGAGCTGTTCTGTTTCTTTGTTTCTTACGTTGCCTGTGTTATCTGGCTCTGGCTTGCTGCCCAGATTAAGATAGGACATTCCTGCACGGTGGAGGTTGACTAGATGACCCTTGTGGTCTCTTCCAAATTGAAGATTTTTGTGATTCTTTCAATATTTTCATTTTATATTTGAACAGAGCATAAACTTGTTAATAGCTGCTTCCTGAATTTTAAGTGCCCCATATTGATATTTTGAAAACCTGGCAACACTAATTGGTAGGTACATGCAGAGCATACCCCTTTGAAGCATACATATTATATATGTATAGCCTCTGTGAATTATTGGTTTGATCCAGCAGATGGAGAAATCTTACAGATGGGGCTGTTCTTATTAGGTGAGTTCAGAAAGAGAGGAATTGCTGGAGAGGAGAAGAGTTGCAGTTGCTTGGGATAAATAATTAGGCTCTTTTCCCATTGAATAAGGTAGCAGGGTTTTTGATTGTGTGTTTATGAGGGGACAAAAGGGTAAATTCTTTATAGTGGAATTTCTGTTATGCATTTGCAACTATTCTGTGTTATTTATTTACTTATGGCTGTAAAAGTACATCCAACTATTGCAATACTACTGAGCACCATAAGCAGAAGAGTCCTGTAATCAAATAGTGCATTTGTTCCTGCATGCCAGGGGGTTGGACTCAGTGGTCCTTGTGGTCTCTTCCAGTTCTATGATTCTAGGATTCTTGTACTGGCACCTCATTTAATATATGGAACCTCTGGGATTTCTGTGTGTCAAATTTCTTGTATTACATTGCTGTTACACTGCTGTTAAATAAATAAACTGTGATTGTGTTTACTTCACAATATTCAATTACAGTTCATCCCGTAGAACCCAGAAAGAAGTACATAAGCCTCTGTGAAGAAGCAACTGTAATTGTATGAAGGACAGGACAGGACAAGTGGATGCAACACCATCCTTTCCACAAAAAATGGGAATTGAGCAGTCCTCCACAATTCCTCACTATTAGCTGCCCAGTTCAATGGCAACTGGAGGACCAGCCAGTTCCCACCTCGACTTTACATTTACATCAATACACATTTTCACCACCTGCCCAGAACATAAAGGAAAACTTTGGTTGTTTGATGCATGTAGCCATGTTCAATTGGCATTTTTAAAGAGTATACTCTTGCACTACTCATCAAAACAGAAAAGGTTTCTGTTAAGAAGGAGAAATGGAATCCTTAGCCTAAATCAGGGCTTTCCAAATGGTGTGTCATTACACGTTAGTGTGTCGCCTGAAATGCATAGGTGTGTTACCTCCCTGGGCTGAGAAAGACCCCCCTACCCGAGCCTCTCCTGCTGCAGCAGGCCAGGATCAGGTAGCGGGGCTGCCTTTCCTGCTGCCGCTGCCTCCCTCTCTGGGGTCTTTCCTCACTGAGGGCAATGGCAGCAAGCCAGGATCGGGTGGGGAGGCTGCCTTTCCTCCTCCTGCTGCCCTCGCCGGAACCTTTCCTTGGTGAGGGGGTCTTTACTTGGAGTCTTTCTTTGGTGAGGGTGACAGTAGCCAGCCAGGATCTGGAAGAGAGGCTGCCTTTCCTGCTGCTGCTGCTGCCCTCACAGGGGTCTTTCCTTGGTGAAGGCAACAGCAACAAGCCAGGATCACGTAGCGGGGCTGCCTTTCCTGCTGCTGCCATCCTGACTGGGCTCTTTCCTCAATGAGAGCAATGGCAGGGAGCCAGGATTGGGGGGCTGCCTTTCCCACTGCTGCCACCCTCACTGGGGTCTTTCCTTGGTGAGGGCAATGGTAGGGAGACAGGATCAGGTGGGGGGCTGCTTTTCCCTCCTCTGCTTTGCTAGTAAAACTGTATTACTGTGTCACAAAATGATGCATGTCCAAAAAGAGTGTCACCAACATGAGAAGTTTGGAAAACTCTGGCCTAAATCTTAGGTCATTTCTGCACAATGTTGCTATACCACCATAGCAGTGGGTTGTTTCTGGGTCAGGGGTCATGCTACCACATGATGTCGTAGCCATCCATCTGCTATCCTGTCCGCAAGCATTGAAAACCACCATATTCTATTTCCAGAAAAAAATCTATTAAGCGCCTCCTTTAGCGCTTCAATCTCATCAGCTGGCTCACTGTGGAACCATAATAGTGCTTGATAGTGCTTCCTGTTGTCATGGATCCAGCAGTGGGCGGGCTGTGGGTGTCCCCAGCTTGTCCCTCCCTCAGTGACTCCCATGGCATGGTAACTTCAAAATCTATCACCTATTCATGTTTATTTTAAAGTTCCCCTTTGAGTTAAAACTTTTTTAAATACATTGTTAGGCATTATAGCATGAAAATGCAATAGTGTACTGGCGTGTTTACTATAGCTTCCAAAAAAAAACACACACACACAATCAGGGCCAGTGGGGCAAGGTGAAAGTGGGGAAAGGGAGTGGCCAAGGACACCATAGTGCAGAAAGAACAGCAGTGGTAATACCGCTGCTCATCAGCTGAAGGCAGGAGAGTGCAGAAAACAATGTTCCTAATCTGTTATCATTGCGTGAGCAGCAATGCCAGGATTGTAATGGTATGTCATGCTAATGGTATCTAGTGTGGAAATGGCCTTATTGTTAGTCCTAATGAGAAGACACCTTCAGTGTCAACGGGACTTACCTCTGTGTTAACTCATCATTCAGCAGTGGATTCAATCGGCTTTGTCTCTAGTTGGGAATAACCAATATGATTCAGGCTACTCAGTACCACTTTGTTCCAAGATTCAGTCATTTTTTTTGTCTCCATTCTAGTTCATATACAAATGGAAAATTTGTAGAAACAAATAAATAAAATTTAACTTCAGACTGCCAGCAGCACATTGATTCTGCCAGTGTTTTTTAATGGTGTGAGAAAAAGAGTTTTCTTGGGGTAGGAGCAGAATAGGGTTACCAAAAAGGAAGATAAAGAAGAACAGAGTAATCATTTTACAGGTTTATCCAAAATAACTTATCCAAATGTATTAAATAATAACTATAATGTAAGCTGGGTATGGGAACTATGAAGCTCACAAGCCATATGAGGCCTTTGTGAGGTCCCATACAGGGCTTGACTTTCTCAGACCTCCTACCCCCTATATTTTCCCTCTAAGATCATCCAAAAAAACACCTTGGGGGCTGAAAATTGTCTTTACAAGTCATGGCTTAGCCACTACCTGTTTTTGGAGGGGGGTTTTTTGGAGGGGTGACCCTGAAATAACGAAACACAAAAAAAATGCTTTCAGTTGTGACCAGAAGTGACCGGACTGTCACTTCCAGTTGTCAAAAATGGCAACAGGGCAGTCTATATGAGGTAGGGAGATAGAAAAATTGTTTCACCATCCGTTGGCATGTCCCAGCACAGAGTAAATAGAAATACAATACATCTCATCATACTGGGGTAGATGGTGACTTAATGACCTGCAGACCTGCTCAGTCTGCTGTCCAGATGCCAAGAGCTGATGGACAACTCTTGAAACAACTCACTCCTCCTAATGTTCTTTAGCTTTAAACTCATTCTGAATTGGACAGCTCTTCAAAAGGAGGATGTCCTCAAGAGAAGAGTATCCTCTCTAAAACAGGATTTTGATGGGGTATCTCCCCAATAAAGACCTTTGTAGCAAAAGAGTCACTCAATTCTCTTTTCTCTCTTCTAGTCTTCTCAGTGTTCTGAATCGCAGCACTGAGCAGAAGAGTGTTTTTATTTTCCCATTCTTATGGCTTGCAAAGGCTTAGATATATACCAGAAGAGTAACGCATTCCTAAGGCCTGAGTTCTGTTCCAGAAAACATCTTCTGGAAAACAGAACTTCAAAATCTTCAGCAGAGGCAATTCCATACACATCTCGATTTATTTACAGCTAGGAAAACACCCAACAAATTTCATGGTGATGAGAACTGCCACACAAAAGTTTGTCTGTTCAGCCTGTAAGAAAAATCTAGTTCATCATGTTCTTCCAAATATAAGTTGATAATTCCTGAGCCCTTCTAGATGTGTTAGACTGATATTCCCAGAATCCCCCTACCCAGACTCCCATAATGGACTGGTAGGTTCTTGGAATTGTTGTTATATACCTTTGGAGGGCATCAAATCAGGGGAAGGCTGCCCTCTGTCTATTCTTCCACTATCGTGTTTGTTAAATACATTGAATCTCCTGTTCTTGTGGAAGCTGAGTTTGTATTTCAAAGGTCTTTCAGCACACAGTGCCCTTTGACAACCATCCAGTCTTGTCTTGCCCAGTGCTAGTGTCAAGCAGGCAAGACTCACAATAGTTCTTCCTTTGTCATCGCTGCTTCTCTCCTTCCCTTCTTTTCCCTGTGATAATCTGAATTCAGACATGCATTTTCAATTGGGTTAAAAATCACTGCACTTAATGGTCTTACACAAAATGTCAATTGTCAGATATCCTTCTACAAATTAGCCCAAGGAGTTTTAAGTATTATGTGTCATGTTTTATTTTCACTTTTTGATTCTGTCATCACCTGTTGTAAGCCAAATTCAAACAATTGTACGTAAACTCATATAAAAAAACCAAGCCTCATTCCTAAGTGCCAATGGGACTACTCCAGAGTAAGTGGTGTGTGGCTTCCAGCCAGAGCCCGCAATCATTAAACCACTTAGTTGTCTCTAAGAGGAATACTCGGGAGTGAGTGGTTTAAGGCCTGCAGCCAAATCGACCAAATTAGCATGTATAATTCCACTCACTTCAGTAGAACTTGGGCTGATTTATACATAGATAAATGTACATAAATGTAAGCAAGCTGGTTTTGTTTCACTGTTCCACATGTATATAATCATATATTTAGAACAGATATCTAATTGAACTATGCAACAGATTTCTGAGAATTACAAGTTCTTCAACTTGTTCATTATTTTTAAAGCTACATCTCAGTCTTCATTGTCTCACAGAGATTTGCAAGAAGTATCTTCTAATGGCTCTTGTTTACATTTATTAAGGCTGTATGAAAACTTAATTCTGTGTTTTCTCCAATAGTTCTCATTCCATGTCATAGAAGAAAAATTGCCTTCAGACAGGGATGAGGACGGTTCAAAGAGAAGAAAGTTGAATTCTCAAGGGCAGAGGACAGAGCTCTTGTCTTAATGAAGTGACCTAGGAGACTACAGTCGGCCCTCCACCTCCATGGGTTTAACATTTGTAGATTTGATTAATCAGAGATTTTTGCCACCACCTCCACTGCTGGCCTATGCCATTTTTAATAAGGACTGTAATAGGACAGCAGCAGAAATGGCAGCTGCCCACTTCTGCCTTTTGAAGAAACCCTACCAACTCAAAGGCAAAACCAGTTGATGTGCTCCCCACTGCAACCCAGTGGTGTATGGAGGCTCAACAGCACCCAGAGCAAGGGGGCGGGGTGAGCAGCAGGGAGGCAAGTGACAGTGGGGGTTGAGAGGCAAGCCATGGGCAGGGGCAGGGCAAGTGGTGGGTGGGGAAGGGGTGAGCGATGGGCAGAGGAGGAGTGGGGCAAGGGGAAGATGAGGGAGGGGTGAGCAGCAGTGAGGTGACCAGGTGGAGCAGGTGTTTTTTATGACCCCCTTGACATTGGCGCCTGGGGCACAAGCCCCAGTTGCCCCACCCTAGATCCGACTCTGGGTATATATATTTTTATTTAGCAAACAAATAGATATCAAATGATCTGACTACTTAGCACCTGAGCAGTACCCTGTAGCAACTGAAGGTGATCAGCCATCCTGAAAGACTCCTCGTCAGGGTTAGTTTTGTTAACCTAGGCTGGATGTCACTGGAGTATAACAACTAAAGTAAAGCCCCTCTTTCCAAAATGGGTGCAGTTGGTAAACTAGAAGAAAAACCACACCTAGCCACCTAAGCATGCCCAAGTAGTCCTGAACCCAAAATAACTCCCACCTTGGTCTTTCAGGGGCGTGCAGCCTTTGAGAACTGGCTGGTGAACACCATCCAGAGTACTCATATTCTGTACCACCAACACACACACCCAGTCTTGTCAGTATTAAATTGCAGCTTGTTTCAGCTTGTAATTTCAGCTGACTGAGGCTGAGAGATGAGTGGCTTTACAGTGTTTTTGTCCCAAGTTTGTTGTTGGTTTTGTGAAATTGAACAAAAGCATCTGAGGCACTGAAGGAAAACTGTGTGGAGTGTGAGTGTGTGTTTGTGAAGAGATAAGTGTCAGAAGTACAATTTAGCCACCACTGAGTTCTTCTAAGTCCCATTGTAGAAGAAAGCAAATGCAAGGTGTTGAACAGGAATGAAGCTGGCAACAAAATCCATTTTAATTTTTAGATATTTTTAGATTTAGATTTTTATAGCAAGTTACATTCACCTGGTCATTTGCAATTAGTTAATTGGATCAAAAATAGCAGAATTAGACAGGTCATTGAAAAGAAAAGGAAGCCTGGTATCATGACCCCAACAACATCAAGCTTAGGCCATTTCCGCACTAGGCTCTTATAGTGCTATTATTCCACTTGCAGAGGCCGGCTGGCCCCTCCCTAAACTGCAAACCCCAGGATTCCATAGGATGTTGCAAGTGGAATAATAACACTAACAGTCTAGTGCTGAAATGGCCTCAGTCTGGAAGACACAACCTCTAGACTGCCTCCTGAGTCACATTTGAGACCACTGTGGGTAAAACAGCAGTCTGAATTGGTGAAAATTGGTAAGGGCCAAGTGAGAATTTGTCGATAATTTGTCATTTCTCTTTTTTCCTTTCTTTCTCTTGCTGTCTTTCTACTTCTACCCTCACTTCCTAGATATATTGCCTTTTCCTTTTTTCTTCTCCAGCTCTTCCTCTCTGCAACTTTTTCTTATTTCTCCACTGCATGTTTTGAAATCATGACTTGACTGTGTTAGATCCTCAGCATTTTAAATTGGTAAGTTCCATTAAACTCCATACAGCATGCTTTCTGAACAGGCATGCAAAGATAGTATTACCTGGTTGATTTCTATTGTCCTGTTAACCCATCATCAACTCTATCTCCTTTTTTTCCTTCCTCCTCTTCCTCCTTGCATGCTATTAATGCAATGGTGATTATGAAAATTGGAGGAATGGGGGGAATTCCACAACTGCACTAAGAAGAAAAATGTGTTTAGTGAGGAGCACTGCTTGAAGAGAGCAATATATTACAAGCAGAATACAAACATTTTCTTCTCTCTTAGAAACGTTTCTTTGATTAAAATACAACTCCCATGTGTTAAAAGCACTGCTTGGAAAAGTGTTGAAAAAAGAACCAGGAAGAAAATTGCTTCTTTATGTTGGAAACAGAGGGCTTTTCCGCACTTTGGGGAAAAACGGGGCAGTCCATTACTCACCAGACTGGCACGCTCCCCCTGACAATCCACGCTGATCCTGTGCTACACACTCTCCGGGGACAAAAATGGAGGCTTCCACCAACCGGAGAAGCTCGCCAGCTGGAAGCCCGCCCCTGGAAGATCTGCAGCCTCGCGCTGGCACGAGCCTGTAGATCTACACATTAGCGCAGCGATGGACTGGGGCGCGCCAGGCTATTGAAAGTCCTCTTTTAATCGGTCTTTCAATAACACGGGGAACTGCCAGTTCTGGTCATTCCGGAGTGGGCTGAAGTCCAGACATAAATTAAGTAGTCCAGACCCAGTTCGCCCCCAAGTGCAAACGTCCTCGTTGGAGGACGCGCTGCCCCATTTTAAAAATAAAAAGCAGAAAAGGCCAGAGTCTGGACAATTTGGGGGCTTGGAGTACAATTCCTATGTGTTGTTAAAATCAGGGCTTGTAAAATTGTTAAAAACACAGGCAAACTTCTTATTATTGGTGGGAATCCTAATTTCCCACCTTATTCATCTGATGTGCCTTCAAGTCATTTCTGACTTATGATGACCCTACGGTGAGCCTTATCATGAAACTGTCTTGGAATATTTATTCAGAGAAAGTTTGCCATTGTCTTGCTCTGAAGCTGATAGAGTAAAACTTGCCTGGTGGATTTCCACAGCCAAGCAGGGGTCTGAGCCCTGATCTCACAGTCCAACAGTCAAATCGTTGTACCACAGTGGCTCTGTTTCCAACCCAGGATGTTTTTTGTCTTTGGATAGACTTGGTAATTTTTATTAGAATGACATGCTCTGAGCAAATGTGGATTGATGCTGAATGGGTCATGCTGAATGATGATACCACCAGGCCCTGCTCCTGTGACATCACAGCACCCATCTTGCCTCTCAGGTTTTAGTCCTGAAGTCTCAGGACCCGAGGTACTCCTGACCTGGCAATCCTAGTTATCTGCCCATCATTTCTGTCTTCTCACACACATCATGTACCAGGGACCATTACTGGGTTTGATCATGTTTTGTCCCTATTGTTGTTGTTTTTTTAATTTGTGGGATGCTTTGAGAAAATTTTGTTACTTCCAGTTGCCATCCTTCAGCCTGTTTTCATCCTCTTCCCTCACCCCTCCTCTGAAGCACATCTCTAAGAGATGGTGGTGGGATGCATCTTCTTCTCAGTGCCCATGCGTACAAATGGAGGCATATGGACACTAAGGCACCATGCAGTGCTCCGCCTGCCATTTCTCACAGTACAGATGCTGAGGTATATTTTGCACTGTTGGCAACATATTGTAGGACAATTATGTCTTTCTGGTTTATCTTTAGCCAAAAGAAGGAACAAACCCTCACTCTTTTTTAATCAGGGGAGGACAAGCGACCACACAGGAAATGAATACACCAGAAAGCAGAAAAATTCTTTCGGCAGTACATAATGAAGGGTAGGAAAGGGCTGGGTAGTAGTCGTTAAAAGACTTTAAAAATATACTAGCAAGAACGCTACCAAGCAACTAAGGCCATTTCCACACTACACTGTTATAGTGCTATTATTCCACTTTCAACATCCTGTGGAATTCTGAAGTTTGTAGCTTACTGAGGCCAAAAAGCTGTTTGGCGGAGAGTTCTACATGCCTCTCCCTAAACTGCAAACCTCAGGATTCCATTGGATGTTGAAATTGGAATAATAGCACTACACAGTGTAGCACAGAAATGGCCTAAGTCTGAAACAACCTTGTCATAGTATTTCTGATTTCTGTATATAGTTGTGAAAGCTGGACAGTTAGGGAAACTAACAGGAAGAAGACCTACTCATTTGAAATGTGATGCTCAAGGAGAGTTCTGTGGACACCATGGACTGGGAAAAAAAATGGAGCTGAGAGGAAATCAAGCTTGAGCTTTCCCAGAAGCAAATGTAAATGAGGCTATCATACTTTGGACATGTCATGAGAGAACATGAGTCTGTGGAAAAGATGCTATTGCTTGGTAAAGTGGAAGGCAACAGGAAAAGAAGAAAGTCACATTAGAGATGGACTGACTCAATACAGGAAGAACCTAAGTCTGCAAGACTTGAGCAGGGCTTTTGGTAACTGGGACTCTCAGAGGTCTCTCAAAGTCAAAACCAATTTGATGGCAAATAACAGCAACAAATGAAAGCTAGGCAAGAACCATATTTGCCCTCCAACTAGGCAAAGCAAGGTGCCTACCTCAGTTGGCAGAACATGAGGTGTAATGAATCATGTTCCCCCATCCACTAGGAAAACCCACACCTCTCATACTGGACATCAGGGAAATGGCAGGCTCTGGAGAACTGCACTGACCACTTTCTGCTGGTCTGTTACGGCAAAGAAACAGACTGTTTTATGTTAAGGTGATGCTGGTTGCAGGTCTTTCACTGTGTCATTATGCTCATAATAGGTCATATGTTTTCCTTGCCACCATGTTGGTAAGGTGACATTTTGGATCAGATCCTTTTGGCCGAAGAAGTGTCTGCATGTGTACCTTCTCCCTTTGGGATTTCCTTAAGGGATCTTCCAAAGTTAAGCCAGATGGGGGCAAACTCAGCTTGGACTTTCTTGGATCTGCTTCACTCCCAGGTGTCAAGAGGGGCTACACAGTGGCTTATACCCATGTGGAAGCTCATAGACTGCCATTCAACAGTTTTCCTCACTGAGGCTAGGTGGCTGCTTCATCACACAGCAGGTGAGTTGCTCAATGCCTAGGTCCAAATCTGATGCTGCACCAAGGATGTAAAAGCTGTTACCAAGTTATGGCCCTGTTTTCACTCCAGCAATTATGTTTATGTCTATGTATTTGGTTCCTCTCCCTGAAACAGCAAACAATGGCTACATTCAGACAGGATGAGATAGTACGGTTTTCAAAGTCAAATATATCAACACCTCTGAAGAACCCTTTCCCATGCTGTCCAACTAAATAGATATATGAAAAGTATGTCACTCACAGATATCAGAGGTGGTCACTCACAGATATCAGAGGTGGGAGCCTGGGCATTATGCAGAAAGGAGCAGGGCTAACCCAAAGAGTTTCTCAACCCTATTTTCACCTATGAATGATTGCATATCTATCTATCTATCTGTCTATCTATCTATCTATCTGTCTTGACCCTGTCCTTCATCCAGAAAGACTCCTAATTTGACAGTCTCTTACCCTCAGGCTTGCAATCTAAATAAGAGATGACAAACAAGGAAAAGGGGATGGGGGGGTAGGTTCAGCAGATGCTGCATGCTCTTCTTCTCCCCCTGTGGCCAGAAAAATGTAGCTGGAATCTAATGTTACTCCCTTCTAATGCTGTTTTTGATATCTTTGGCTAAGGATTATATTACATCTATCATCAATATTGCATCTGGAAGACTATTTACATTCAACATATTGCCTAGCATCCTGTTGATGACATACACATACATAACTCATGGTTAAGAGCCAATGTGATGTAATAGCTTGAGTGTCAGAGTAGAACACTGAAAGACCAGGTTCAAATCCCTGCTCAGCCATGGAAATCATCTGGGTGAATTTGGGCAACCCACACGCTCTCAGTCTCAGATAATGGAAAGTCAACCCCCTGTGAACAAATTCTGTCAAGAAAACCCTGTGAAAGGATTGCCTTAAGTCAGAAATGACTTGAAGGTACACAACAGAAACAGCAGCAGCAACAACAACTTGCTACACACATGTATGTCTTCTTTTGGCCTGTACACAGAAGCTATTGGCCAAGATCCTGCATCAAACAGGAAAAGCATAATGCTTCACATGTGCAGCTCTCTCTCCTCTTCCAGGAGTAGGGAGGTTCTGCTGCAAGTGTTCACTGGCGAGGAGATGGGATATGGAGAAAGCAGCACAGATGACCAAGAAGCTGCTCCTTATACCTGAGAGGAACAGAACAATGAGGTTAGTCTTCACTCAGGAGAGTGACCTTATTTGTCTTCTCCTTGGCTACCCTTGGAGCTCCAATGGGCTGCTTCTTGGTCACCTGAATCACCGCCCAGATCCCTGCTGCAGGCACAGCAAACCACCACCACCCCAGGTTTATGAGCTGCCAAGGGGAGATTCTGGAAGGGGCTGAAGAGGCTAACTTCTTCCTCCATTAATGTATCATAAATAACTATAAAAGCACTCTGCAACTCAAAGTCTGAGACTAGAAATGTTCACATTGGTAGGTGGCCCATTGGTCTGACCAGGTATGAGGGGCCTGTTTGATTTTAACAAGCTTAGCAGTCTTGCATCTCCTTCCAATTTCCATCTAGAAAATGAGAGTGCATGGTCTGTACTTCAAAATACAGATGTATATAAAGTATAATTTATTATAGCGCAGGGGTTCTGTGATCAAGGGAATAGCGTAAAGAAAAAAGGTCAAAGGGACTGGTGCTGTTAATACACGATTGATGAAATCCTTGAACACATATTGATCCACTTTTATTACATTTTTAAACCTTCATCTCTGAACATTTCCCAATAATCCAATAAGTATAACAAATGTAATTTGCTGTTCTCAGTCATGGGAAGTACTCTTTGCCCCAATAAAAGTCAGCATACAAGAACAGCTTACATGTGGTGAACAATGCCATATATATATATATATATATATATATATATATATATACCATTGACTTTTTATTCACCGTGTGCTTCTTTGTTTTCATTTCTTAGTGTTTTTATGGTTGTGGCTGACACGATCAGAGCTCACCCATTTTAGTTGCCCCCAAAGATAGGATTGCTGTCTATTAACCTGGCAAATTACAAACTATCCTGTTGGATCTTGTGACATTTTTCAACAAAACACTTCAAGCTGGCACTATTAACTTTAAACAGTTCTACAGTAAACTGGTAAAAAAATTAATTTAGTTAGTCCAGGCCTCTTATTCCTGAGCCTATATCACTTCACAAACAATGACTTTCAAGGGACTATCAAATCCAAGTATCAAACTGTGGCAGAGATCCAGTGTCAGGAGATGTAGCTACAGCAGAGCTTTCCAAACTGTGTGTCATGACATGTCAGTGTGTCTGCTGCAGTGTGTAGGTGTCTCACACCAATGTAACAGGTGGAGGGGCTGCCTCTCTCACCACTGCCAAGGAAGACCCCAGCGAGGGCGGCGGTGATGGGCCAGGCCTGGGTGGAAGGGCTGCCACCACTTACTGAATTACTGTGTCCCAAAATGATACGGGTCTAAAAAATATGTCACCAACATGAAAAGTTTAGAAAGCTCTGAGCTACAGAGATTTAGCTATGTCTTCTAAAGCTACCACCAGAAACCTACCTTTTCAGCAGTGCACTCCCCTACCCTCTACACACAAACATTTCCATGTTGTTGGAGATGAGCACAGATCCAGCTCTCTTCCTGTAGCTGGACGTAACTGTGACAGCATCTGTTGCAGCATGCTCAGGTACAGAAAAAAAGAAACTGGACATATTTCCATTCATTAAGCCCATCACTCAGGGGTCCTTGGACACCAGGTTAAGAACCAGTGTCTGTAGAAGATGGAGTGAGCTTGTTTTCTGCTCTTCCAGAGACTAGAATGGGAAACCAATGGATTCAAATTATAAGAAAAAGACATCTTATCTAAATATTAGGAAAAATTCTTTATTGTAGGTGGAATACAGTCTTCCCCCCACATTCACAGGTTTGACGTTCACTAATCTGATTACTTGTGAGGCATTTTATTTGCCTCCCTCCCCATTTTCCTCCCCTCATTCCTTTGAATTCCTCACTCCAGGCTTGTGAGGCTTGTGTGTGAAAAAGACTTTTTTTCCTTTTGGGTGAGCAGTCCCCTCCCACTGCTGGAGGCATGTCCTCTCTGCCATGTGGCTGCACGTTCTGCTGTGTAATGGCTGCTGGTTGGTCAGGTGCTCTCTTTGCTGCTACCCCTCCTTTCTCAAGATAGAGGAGGGAGTGGGCTTGTTTTCTGCTGCTCCAGAGACTAGGACAAGGAGCAATGGATTCAAGCTGCAGGAAAGGAGATTCCACCTGAACCTCAGGAAGAACTTCCTGACAGTCAGGGCTGTCCGGCAGTGGAATATGATGCCTCAGAGTGTAGTGGAGTCTCCTTCCTTGGAGGTTTTTAAGCAGAGGCTTGATGGTCATCTGTCGGGAGTGCTTTGAGGGTGTTCCTACATGGCAGGGGGTTGGATGGGATGGCCCCTGTGGTCTCTTCCAACTGTACATTTCTATGATTCTATGATTCTGTGATTCTGTGATTCTAAGATGGCAACTGGAAGCATCTAGAACTGCAGAACTCTTTTCTATCTGAGGGGAAAGTACTGGTAAGTCTTATAGTTTGACTTTTTTCTTCCCCCTGGGAATGTCAAGGCTGGAGGCAAAGGAATGGGAGGGAGAAGCTCCAGAGGGGAATGGGAAGGAGACAGTTGTTTGTGTTTTTCCCACTTTTGCAAGGGTTCTGCACCCTGAACTCTGGTGAATGTGGAGGGACCACTGTAAATTGCCTCAGAGAATAGTGGAGCTTTGTCCTTTAGAGGTGTTGAATCAGACGTTAGATAGCAATCTCCTGACAGTGCTTTAGTTTAGATGTAGCCTTTTCAACAATATTGAACTACATTTCCCAGCATCTAGTGAGTGACACAGCCCACCTCTGTTTTAAAGCCAAAGCTAGATATCACACAATGTGAGAGGCAAGGAGAAAGTGAAGGAGCCCAAGAAATAAATTGTTTCCTACTGTCCAACATTTCGTAGGTGAAAACTAAGATGTGTGGCCAATCAATTTTATCGCTACAGAGGAAGAACAGATGGGATTCAGCCCCCTCATCTCCTCTCTCTCTTGCTGAGTTGAGTGCAAACTGCTTTTGCACATCGAACTTAGTTTACAGCAATTTAAGGAAGCTGAGGACAAAGGGGGAAAGTGGGAGGAGGAAAAAAACTGGGACATTTGAAAAGCAGCTGAAAAAGTGGGATAACAGAGGATTAATTGAGACTGTCTCTGCTTAATCAAGATAGTTGGATGGCATGCTGTTAGCCAAAACAGATGTGTTTTTGCAGCCTCCTTTTGCTACCATATCAAGGGAATACAGGCCTGTGAGGTATTTGTGACTCCAGCTTTTCTCTTAAGACACAAACACTAATTTTGTGTGTTTGTGCACACACACTTATTTTCATTTTTTGAAGGAAGCCTGAAACCTACCTATCAACATACGGGGGGGGGGATACAGAACTCATCATCACGGTTCAGCTTTAGAGATTTACATTAGAAACAGTGAACCTTCTTTCAGCATTGTGTATACAGTGAGCGATATGTTAAGAGCAGAACCGAATTTATTCCCCAGATAAGTTATTTATTTCTCTCCTCAAAGGGGGAGAAAATCCAATATCCTCAGATCAGATGCATATTGAAGCTCAATGGAAGAGGAATAAAACCTCAGACTTAGGGTGGATTAACGTGTTCAAATTGGACACTTCCCATCTGTATGCTCCACGGTGCTTGGTTTGTACATAGTGCTTATTGTGTACAATGCCCAAGTCTGGATGATTTTTTTTTCTGAATGTTGCCTCAGAATTATTTACCTAGCAAATTATTCATGAGTTCCTTGTGTTAGTTGTCATGTCAGAGTTTTTATTGTCTTGTTGTTTAAGGCTTTTGTCAATGATGAATGCTGGAAATGGAAAATAGAAAGGCCAAATAACACATTATATAGGGACACATGTAACAGAAGCATATTCTCCAACTGTTTGGCAGGACAGTCCTGGAAAATCCTCTGTTTTCCCACTTTCTCTCTTCCCCCCACTTTGTTCTCAGCTTCCTTCAGTTGCTGCAAACTGAGGTCAAAGTGCAAAAGCAGTTTGCACTAAATTCAAATGCAGGGAGAGGAGAAGAGAGTCAGAGTCTTACACTTGCTTGTAAACTCAGGCAAAAGCACACTGCACGTCTGTTGTTTCTCATTAATAACTTTGCCATCTTGGCCACACTTTGATGTTCCTTGGCCATATTTGTCCTGGTGTTCATCTGTGAAATGTTGGAGAGTATACAGTAGATCAACAGTACGATTTTAATTAGAGAAGTCCCATTAAAGAAAAGGTGACTAGGATCAGAGAGGCACAGAGGATGTTAACTGATTCCTTCTTCCATCTACTGTGTCTTCAAATCATACCAAAGGATTGTAGGGGAGAGGACTGGGACCAGGGTAGTACTACAAATCACAATAGGCCCCTGCTTTTCTGGAGACCTCATAGACACTCAAGATCATTTGTGAATGTTTCTCTACCTCCTTGATACCCTCCCCCGTACCAAAAAAAAATCACAAAAATGAACTTTCCTGCAAACTCCAATTTTTCCAGTCTAGCCCGCCACCACACCAGAAATTCCCAAAATAGAGTTGAGCTATATTTGTATTTTTTTAAAAAAAAAAAGTGTTTGTAGGTCTAGAATAGCCCACTGTGAGTCCTGGAGGCCAAAAATAGCCCCATGTGCCATACGGTGTATGGCGCTGTCATGATTGTATGTTACTTCCTATTAATGGGACTGTGGAAGAATTTTACCCATTAGCATCACTGTGCATGGGTTTTTGCCTCCCCATGGCAAGTGCCCCATTTGTGTGTTTCTCTCATTACATAATGTGTTTGGTTTTTTTTGGTTTTCTTAGCACAACTCTACTGTGTAAGGCACCAATGCCAGTGGGCCAGATCTATTTATTGGAGAGTAAGTACAATTACCTGCTTTCCTTCCCCATCCCCAGAAGGTGGTCTTCATAAAAGATTCTGAAAGGTAACATGCCCACTTCGGGGCTGACATGCATCTCACTCACACAGCAATCCACGTTGGAGTTAGACCCGAACCACCACACTGCAAATTCTCGCAGCAGAAAGTGGAGATAGGATGGGCATTAATTGGCATGTGTGCTAAGTGTTGACTGGATCTATGATATGGAGTGCATCAAATGCTACAGAAATTGTGGCCATTTTCTTCCCATCACAAAGTGTACTCATCATTTGTTCTCCTGACCATGCCTATAGCTGCTAATGGTACAATATCACACTTTGATAATATTCTTTTGGACTACAAATCCCAGAATCCGCCAGCCAGCATGGCCAACGGAATATCTCCGCTGTACATTTGGGTTATACGGGGAACAAATGAAGAAGACTGGTCCACTGACCTAAACGCTTTCCTCATTAGAGAACCAATCCACTGATCTAAATGCTTTTATCATTAACTATTAAAAATGCACTCTATAAATTTTCACACTGAAAATAAGTTTCAAGAAAAGAACAAAAAGGTAACAGAATATGCTCTTTTGTTTTTTGTTTTTTAGGGCTATTCCATGGATGTCAAAGCTTGTCTTCAGAAAATGTGTGATACACTTTCTGAGTAGTAATGTACTTACTATATGGTTATTTATTCTTTTTATTTATTTGAGTCAGGTTGCTTTAAAGTGGCTATGTGCTACCTGACAAAAGAAAAGAAACTTCCATCATATTTTTTTTAACTAGTGGGAGTTCAAAATGGAAGTAGCAACATCCTAGAGCTGGCAGTAGTATCCTAATAATCATCCAATAGGCGCTTCTAGCCTGTTGGCAACAGTCAAACAATGGGAGAACTCGAAACTGATCAGATATTCTGTAATATGCATCTTTGGCCATTTCCGCACTAGACTATCATAGTGCTATTATTCCACTTTCAACATTCTATGGAATCTTGGGGTTTGCAGTTTAGAGGGGGAGCTTTGAGGGCCCCCCCTCTAAACTACAAACCACAGGATTTCATAGCCTAGTGTGGAAATGGCTTTTGTCAGAGCAACAAACAAGCCTCATATAGAAAAATATCAACCCCAAAAACACAGAATTACACAGAAATCTAAAACCAAAAGAATTTCTAACCTGAGCAGTATTTTAGCATTTTTGAATGAAAACTAGTCAAGATGAGCCATATTCAGGACATATATTAGTGCATTTTCAGGAAAAACACAACATGGTACAGCTGGAGCCTGTGTTTTCAGAACTGAAACAAAATTAAAATGACAAAATTTCACTTTCAAAGTCCCTGTTCAAATTTCGCCCTGAAATTTGTCATTCAGTTTCAGAATTGCAAATCTAAATTTTGAAACAGCTCATTATAAAATCTACTAAATTCTATAGCTTGCAGTCTTTCAGATCCTCTCAAAAGGATTCCATGTTTAGTACTGGATAGTTTTGTATTGGTCTTGCATGCCAGCTGTGAGATACTCTTGAATGTATACTGCTACAGCAAAATCCTTGTATGCCAAATACTGTTCTGTCAAAAATGTCCAAATATTTAAGCTTCTGGAGAAGATTTGGTGGGGGGAGAGAGTTTACCATCAAAATTTGAGGAGGAGGGCAAATTTTAGAGCTCTGTAGTTCCCTCTTCATTTTCTAAGACACTGCAGTCCTATGATTCATAGAGGATCCTAGAATATTAGAGTTGGAAGGGACATCAAGTCCAATCCCTAACTGAGGCTAGAAATCCATAGCTAAACCATCCCTGACAGATGCCCTTTATATATTTAAGAAGTTATTACTGAAATTTGGTGAAACAAACTTTTTATATAAGAAATCCATATTCAAGCACCGCAGTGGACACACAATCTCTTTGCTTCTATCAGCTGAAGACTTGACATTTCACATTGTTTTAATGGAGTTGTTTCATTGTTAATTACACATTCCTTCTGTCATATATTTACCATAAATGTATTTCTAGTTGCTGTGCCTTAAGATCCCTTTCATCCTTAATATCTATGGCCTTAATTTGTTTTCATGCAAACAGCCAAGTCAGATTTAATAAAATGTCTGAGTAGCATGCGTAATGACATCATTTCCCTTGGGGATGGTCGGGGGAAGTGACCTTCCATTTGATGAAGGAAGGGGATTAATTTTTATTGTCTGCCCAAGTTAATGTGTATTTAGACATAAAGGACCTATCAATATGACAAGGCTTGTAGCTATTTTAGTCACCATCATTTCAAAAGGACATTTTTCTGAATCCATTTTTAGAAATTACCTTAAATATCACTTTATGGATCTTTAATTAGGAATGACACTAAATATCTCTAGTTTGGGAACTTCCCAATTAAGGCTGGCCCAGATAATTCAGATGGCCAGGCTCAGGAGTGCTTTTTCAACTTCATTGGTCCCTACAGTTAGATATAGTACTCCAAAAAAACTCACCCATTGTAGGCCATTATAGACAATCAACGCATCGGTTTTCTTTTGGGTGGGCTTTGAAGAAAGAATACATTTTGCTTGTTATTGAACTGTCTCCCCAATATGTTCCAATATGTTCCACTGATATGTTCCACTTTTCGTTGGCTATACTAATACAGCAGCATGTCCTTTTTAAATTTTACTGTGGTTTATAAGGTATCAGAGTTGATAAATAGTTTAATAGGAAGTATAGAAACTTGTACACACAAATATATAAGTGTACAGACACATCAGTAGGCTGTTAACTCACATGGGATGTTATTGTTGTTGTGTCTGTAACCACAATAGCACTGCAGTTGCCACTGCACTTACACAATGAATACATTATGTTTCTGGTACATATATGAAAGTTAAATGTATACCTAAAATATAAAGTGAGAAAGTAAGACAAAAAGTAAATTTTCTAACCTTTTGAGATAGGCTTTTTAAACCATTTGCTACAGTTTTGTTTTTACATATATGTGCAATGCACATACAGCTCTCAAGTCTATTTTGGCAGTCCTTACCTCTTCCGGATTACATAGATGGCGTTTTTTCTGTCCCCCCACCACCACCACCATTAGGTGACCTTACTCCTTAGGAAGCCTTTAGAACAGTGGTTCTCAACCTGTGGGTCCCCAGATGTGTTTGGACTTCAGCTCCCAGAAGCCCCAGCCACTATGGTCAATGCTCAGGGCTTCTGGGAGCTGAAGTTTTTGAACATCTGGGGACCCACAGGTTGAGAACCACTGCTTTAGAAGATGCAATTCACCTTTAAAATAGGTTGCATGGGCCCCTTGTATAGGTTAACACTAAGAGACCCCATTTTTCAAAACCAGAAATGGACTGCCACTTTCACTGACTGGTGGCTGTTTGGTTGGTTTGGTTTATAGCAGTCCATGGCAGCATGGATAGAGAGCACTTGGGCTGCATATCAGGTCCCAAACCTGCCTCAGTTGCCCACTTTTGCCGTAAGTCTTCTTGGATATCCTTCATACTAGAAAAGTAATGATAAACATACAGAACTGCCCTAATTCCTTGTCAGACTGTTGGTCCATCTAAATCATGACAGAGTCCTGGAAAGGAAACACGGGGATTCAGTCTATAAACCTGTTTTCTATTTTCTTCTTAGAACATTCCTCTAGTTTATAGAATTTAAGACATCTTGTTTAGATTCTGAATGTACATGTCTGCTCATTGAGCTTTTAGGCTTTCTTTCATGGCTTAGAAAACTTTAGGCATCCATCCACCAGCTGGAGTGGTAACCATTGTGAATATGCAGGCATATTCTGTATGATGAACACCCATGAAATAATGGGTTTGGTAGTGTACACATTTATACAAAGGGATAACCAATACATCATAATGGGATCTTCATTTCTATGGACTTCTAAACATAGGAAGGTCAGAGTAGTTGAACACCTAATATACTGGTGAATGTTCACGCCGTAACAGGGAGATAGTATGACAATTGTTATTTTCTCTCTTCCATTTCTATCAATCTCTGATAACCAAGGTGGCTACGTGTTTCACATATTTATTAGGAGTCAACAGCTGGAATTGCTGCCTAGAATATGTATGAACGTTTGAGGATGGTGATGTCAAATTTAGAAGTTCAAGAACATATATACTGAAAATCATGGATCAGCTGCACAGCAATTACACAGGCTTCAAGGCCTGCCTATTTGGCTGTTGCTTCATGTACTTTCAGCTCAGAATGAGCAATGACAAGCAGAAACATTTTTTTAAAAAAATCTTATCATAGGTCAGGGGTTGGCAAAGCACAGCCTGTGGACCACATGCAGCTGCTGAAACCCACTTTGTCCCTTGAAGCCCCCAGCAGTCCATCAAAAAAAAAAAAAACCCAACTTCCAATCCCCTAAAAAGTATTCAGTGTGATTTTCAGGAATTTTCTGTCCAATACTACATGGAAAGCCCCCCTGCAAAAAAAAAAGGCAAAAGCATGTCTGACCCCACACAACAAGCCCCCAAATCCCCCAAAATATTTTTGTCAGAGTCTTTCCCAAAATGGTGACAAAAAGTGACATGACATCCCTTCTGGTTACCATTCTGACAAACATAAAGATATTTGGGAGCACTGCCAGGGGGTGCAGCCCATGAGTGCACTGGAAGGGGAAATTGGCCCCGGATCCCAGCACTGTTGCCCATCTCATCAAAGGCAAATATGTTTTGCCCATTTGTGTGTATCTTCCTTTCTTCAATAGACCTACCTATGCAAATAAAATCTTGAATAGCATAGCAGACAAAGAGCAGGGATGAGACTCAGGAGACAAAGGCAGGATCTTAGGTAGCAGACCAGGTGGACACTGAAAAAATCACAGGGCAATATAACAACAGGCTTGTGCGTGCAAGTCCTGCAGTCACACAGAGAGTTTGGGCTCCTGGGCAAAGAAGAAAGAAGGCAAATTCTTTGTCATGCTTGAAGCAGCCAAACAAGAGATTCAGTTTTCTTCACAGCTTCACAGTTTTTTCTCCTGAGCAGTAGCCAATCAGATGTTTCTTGTTTCCCTCACCAATGAAGTTTTAGAGGGTTTTTTGTTTTTTGTTTTTGTTTGTTTTTTGTCTGCTTGTCCACCTTTATAATAATTTGGTTTGTTGTCCAGCCTTTTGCTGAAATTTTATTCTTCTCTGTTCTGGTCTGAATTTCTTGGTCTCTATATCTGATCTAAAGGCTTCCAGAAGATGAGATAGAATCACAGATGTGGTACATACCTGAAGGGCCACCTGGACCAACACTTTGACAGTGCAAAAATCTGCCTCTAAAGTTCCCCTGAGAGGTGGTCATCCATAATCCATTTTTTAAAACTTCGATAAAGGAGAGCCACCACCTCCATCCTAGCAAGTAGTCTATTCTACTGTCAAACAGTTTTTACCATAAGGAATTCTTCCTAATGTTTAGTTAGAATCTCCTTTTTAATCATTTGAATCCATTGGTTCAGGTCCTGCTCCTGGAATAACAAAAAACAAACTTGTTCTATCATCCACAAGACATCCTTTCAATGGTTTTTAAATAATTTCTCAGTCTTCTCTTCTCCAAACTCACTTTCCCTATCATTTCTCATTGGGCTACACAATCTTTGTCATGCTCCTGCGGTTATGTTCCAGTCTGTCAATATCCCTCTTAAACTGTGGTATCCAGAACTTGACATATTATTCCAGGAAATATCTAACCAAAGCAGAATAGAATGGTGCTACTATTTGTCTTGATATTTTTGTCTCTCTCTGCTTATTTGTTCATGCAGTTTAGAATTTCATTAGCTTTTTTACCACCACATGCACTGTTGATTCATGTTTAGATGAACTGCATGACCTACTGAAACTGCTACATCTTTCTCACACAGTCTGCTATCAAGCCAAGTGTCACCTAGACTGTATTTATGCATCTCATTTTTCCTACCTATATGTAGTTATCTTACCTTTATCCCACATTATATTCATTTTATTAGTTCTGAATCCTGATTCTGTCTTCTAAAGTATTAGCTACCCTTCTCTTTTGGTGTCTCCTGCAGATTTGCACACCTTCCATTTCTTCATCCAAATCTTTCATAAAGAAGTTGAACAATACTGAAGACAGAATAGAGCCCTGCATCTGTTCTCTCTAAGATAATGATGAAACTTTGAGTTCAGTCTCTCAGCCAGCTAAACATCCACCAAGCAGTAGCATGGTAGCCCATGTTTTACCACTTATCTGCAAGAATTTAATGGGAGACCTTGTCAAAAGCTTAACTGAAACCAAATCACACATGCCTACGCAGCATCCCCCTGATCTACTAAGCTTGTATCTCTATCCAAAATAAAAATAAGATTAGTAGGCCATGACTGTTTTTGAGTAAATCATGTTGGATCTTAGGAATCACAGCATTCTTTTTATGTGCCCACAGACCAATTGTTTTGTGATTTGTTTCAGTGCTTTTCCTGATATCAGTGTCAAGTTGACTGGTTGGTAGGAGTAGCCAGTTAAAAATCACAAAAATCACAATTATTTCCATTCCATATACATTACATTTGAAATTTTAAAAGGATGATACCACTCCTCTTGCTGTAGCAGTTATCGCCATACAGATAATGTATTACTTTCATAGTTACAGGCATGTGGTCTCACTAGTGCCATTTCCGCACTGAACTGTTACAGTGCTATTATTCCATTTTCAACATCCTATGGAATCCTGAAGTTTGCAGTTTAGGAAGGGCCTTTGAGGCCTCTCCCTAAACTGCAAACAATAGGATTCCATAAAATGTTGAAAGTGGAATAATAGCATTATAACAGTCTAGTGTGCAAGTGGTCTAGATGATGGGGCAGGAATATCACATATGCTGTTTTTTTCTGTGTATCATGCTGCTGTCTCATGTTGTGAATGTTGACATAATGAGAACATAGATGAGAAGCGAAAGTGTTTTGTACTTCAGGCTGGTAGCATATAGTATTCTGATATTTTAAAAACTAAATAAATGTAACTGTTTAATTGTTTATCAGAATCAAGAGATACCTTCAGATTGTAACCATGGCTGCAGCCAGCTACTCTTCATTGCCTTTTTGAAAATAAATAATTTTCCAAAGTCTCCTTTCGATCTAGCAAATACAGCACCGCAACAGTTGGAGGGAGACATCACATTATCCTGCTTGGTCTCCTGAGATGAGAAACTCACAGGAAGGCGTATTTATAGGATTCTGACTCCTCCCTCAGCTTGGCCACTCCCCTCGTGCTTCTGATTGGTGGGCCACTGATTGTCCAAACGGTGCCTGTATGTGCTTTTTTCCCCCAGAAAGCTCAGGCATCCCAGCAGCCTTTGTGCTCCAGTCAAGTCTCTTCCATGAAAGTGTGGCAACCAGAAACTGATTAGCAGCATAAATCAGCTATACCAAATTTAACCCTGGTGGCACAGTGGTTAAATGCCAGTACTGCAAGCCACAAGGTTGTGAGTTTGATCCTGCCGGGTTCCAAGGCTGACTCAGCCTTCCATCCTTCTGCAGGTCAGTAAAATGAGTACCCAGCTTGTTGGGGGCAGGTATAGAAAAATGTATCGAAATACATGCTATTTAAGCTGTTCACCGCCTCGATCCATATGGAAAGGCGGGATACAAATAAATAATAAAAAAAACCTTGAAGATAACAGTACTGTAAAGTTAAACCTAATACTAGAATGGTGGTCAGTTATCTTCCTTGACCTCCATGTGTTTCAGAACATGTGAATTAGATTGCACATAACTCTGAAGAGGAAACATATCAACACTGTACTACATATTTTTCAACTCTGATTTGAAGAGGCTGGGAAAGTTACTTTTTTTGACTAAAGCTCCTAGAATCCCACCAACCAGATCACTCACCAACCACTGCCTGTGGTGGCTGGGATTCTAGAAGCTATAGTCCAAAAAGGTAACTTTAGCAGCCTATTTGTTATCTTCACACTTCACATTTTTAGGGAGTCATTTAGCCTTCCACTGTGGCATCCTGTGCAAACTAATCACCCATTAATCAGCACGTATATTTAAATATACACACTCAGGTGCCTATATTCGGTATTAAATTTCCTCAGCAAGGCAAGAAACCTTGAGATGCTGTGTTTTCTTCATAGACTGCCATTCTGAGGGAATCAGGGAGCCTAGTTATGTCATTAAGTAGCAATTTATAATTAACTTATTCAAGTATCTGTGAAGGACAGGATGGAGCCAAGGACAGAGATAGCTCTTCCGCCCACATGTTCACACAAAAGTTATTACTGCCTTTTCACCAGAATCAGAAAATTCACGGAAGACAGCTGTCATGTAGCTGCTATTCTGCTGCCAGCTAGGCCCACACTGGATATGTTATTTCCACTTGAGAGGAGACCTGAGTGTAGAACCAAGGACCTTCCAGTTTTTATCAGACTCTTGATAAAAGTTATCCATTGGCCATTAAATGTAGAGCATTTCAAAGTTCCCCTGCCCCAACAAAACACCTCAGTATTACTAAGCCTTGGTGAAAACCAAAGATAAGGACTAGCTCCTTTGTAACATTTTTTTTAATTTAGTTCTAATCATTTGCACCCACAACTAAGTTTCCACCCCCTTCTCTAAGTTAAAGTGCTTATCATTTATGGGCTGACATCCTGTTGGTGGCATACGCAGGAGTAAGTTCACTTTACACCAGCATACATCTTGAAGGATATTGCAGACATCAGTATTCCCTCTCATCCTCTGCTATGATCAAAGCCCCCTCATCTTAAGACCTTGCAGCCCCACCCATGGCCATTCTGTGGCTGGTGGAGAGAGAGAACTGGAGAAACATCTGGCTATGTCCCTATAGCCAAATGCAGAACGATTACATCACCCACTGAGACCTTCTCACTGTCCTGATTTGGTAGGGACAACCCTGCTTAATCTTCCATCATCCTACTTTTTCAGCTGCTCTTAAAATGACTCACCTTCTTTCTCCTCTTCCCATTTACCCCTTCTGTCCTCATTTAGTTGCTACAAATTGAGTTTAAAGTGAAAAAGCAGTTTGCATTCTAAAAAAAAAAACCTCAGTAGAGGTGAGTGGAGAGGAGTGAGCACTATCTTTCCTGTTCCCAGTAGACTAAGGCAAAAGGCAACTGCTGCAGCCTGTCCTAGACTACGTGTTCTCCCTTGTTAATAAATTTTGCCATCTTGACCACATTGGGATGTTGCTTGGCTACACGAGTCCTGGTTTGCAAAATGCTGAGGGTGTCTGATGGTGGACCGTGGTGAATCTCTGCAGATGATTTCACCAGTCTTCATCTGTATACAAGGACCTAGCCAGATACCTCTCCAAATCCCAACCCAAATCTCCATCAATTATAAATGATCAGGGGGTAGAGGAGCTGCAGTAGCTGGATGGTAAGTCAATGGTGCTGAGCGTCTAGCTGCAACATAGGCCATTTCCACACTACACTCTTCTAGCATGATTATTCCACTTTCAACATCCAAGGGGCCCCTCCCTAAACTGCAAACCCCAGGATTCCATAGGATGTTAAAAGTGGAATAACACCACTATAACAGTCTAGTGCGAAAATGGCCAGGAACTTATAACATGACTGTATACCCTTACAACTGTCCTGATCAAAATCAAGCCACAACCCCACCCACTCACTCACTCTCACCTGCAATTTGAGTCAAAAGAGAGGCTTGCATTGACCCCAAAGGCGGTTATAATTCATAACAGCTTCAGGGGGAGCTAATTTTCCCTACAACCATTATAGGAGGAGAAGAATTAGCTCTCTCTCTATTTGCCATTCTCCTAATCCTACTTATATCCCAATAATACCATCGCAACAGCTATTTACATTTGTAATGTCCACTTGTGCTTATACACAACTGGATTTGGGCCTTTCTCCCTGATATCCTAGTCATTAAAGATACATTACCATAGAATTTAGCTTTTTGCACTCAGGAATGTGAATTTCCAAAATGCAGATCAACCACTTTATGTATAATGCTTGTCGTCTAGTGCCATGAAACATATGGCAAAGGAGGAGAGAGAAATATAAATAATAGGAATGGCTAATTATAATAAGGGTAAGTAAGGTTGGGGGGAGAGAAAAGAACTCGAAAAAAAAGAAATGCTTACAACAAAGATCTCTAATATTACTGGTTAAAAACCAATTGGACTGTAAACTTTAATTCATCTACTAAATGTCAAGCACCATTGGATGTATCAGCAGTTGCCTCACCTCTCCTTGTTATTAATACATGCTTAGCTACAGTGGAAATTAGAAGGTCGGTAATAATAGCCTTCCCAAAACACTTCAGATGGAAATTTCAGTTTGAAATTTGCCGAGAATTCTATTACTGTAGTAACGAGCCTTATAAAAGCTAAACGTTAGTATAGAAGCCTTTCATTTAGATCAGCTTCATTTGTGACATTATAGACATATAGGTTTTTTTCCCCTTTTAACCTTTTTTTTTTTTTTGGCTTGCTGGTTCTACCTTTAAAAAAAAAGAAAGAAATGTATGCTGCATTGAATTTCACCAGTATGAAGTCCTGTTCTACAATACTGAACTCAGGTGGTCACACTTCTTTTTCAAAACTATTTAATTCCCTTAATATCCAGACATTTTGTCCTGGATCCATGCCAGATGGCTTTGCCCTATTGACCTTTTGCTCAACATAATCATAGTAAAAAAAAAAAATGGTTTGTTAATATAGTCATGTAAATTTATGTCCCATGCTCTCTCAGACACAAGAAAACAGAACCAAAATCCACTTAAATTATGGGGTGAACATCAAATTCTCTCAGTGGCGCCTTTGGATCCACAAAAACAGTGCAAAGGATTGTGTATCTATCACCAAGTCCCTCTACAATGAACAGAACTGACTCTCAGATAAAGCTGAGAACCAGCATGATGTGGCAGTTTTGGTGTTGAAGACCAAACCCTGGAGACCAAGGTTTGATTTCCCACTTGGCCATGGGAGACCTTGGGCATGTCACATACTCTCAGCTCCAGAAAACCCCATGATAGGGTTGCCATAGGGTTGCCATGTCAGAAACAATTTGAAGGCAGACAACAACAAAGCTTCCAAGAACATGATGATGCTTTAGAACTCAAGTTCCCAACAGCATCTTACTCTTATAGGGGACTGTGAGGGTTTTCGCTATCAATTTCAGTGACAGTGTAGAAGGGCCACAGCTACCGGGGGGAACAAAATGAGGGCATTCCCCCTCTGCACCCATCCCCCAAATTTTCCTTCAGTCCCCACATTTCTCACATTGTAGTAACTTAAAATTTTGAGCCTTTAGATGCACAGTTAAGCATTCAAAGAAAAGAGGCAGGTGAAGTTACCAGTGGAAAGCAATTATAGTAAATTTAGGAGTTTTAGGAGTAAATGATTTTCAGTGTCTGTTTTCTGCAATGCCAGAAATTTGGGAATGGAAGTAAAATTTCAATGGGGAAGGAGAAGTCTTACTCAGAGTGGAATGTGTTTTCATTTTGCCCCCCCGCCCCGCTTAACTACATCCCTGCACAGCAGTGATGTATTCAAGTATTTTACTTCAAGTCTGAAGTCTCTATCTTCAAGTCTCAAGTCAAGTCTCAAGTCCTTGAAGATACTTTCAAGTCAAGTCTCAAGTCAAGTTGCAAGTCTGGAAGCCAAATTTATACCCCAACCAAAATTCCAGAATTATTGGATAGAGTGAAATAAATTCAGTTTTAACAATTTCAGCAGAGTCGGCTCTCCACATTTGCAATTTTGCCATCTGTAGCTTCAGAAGCGGGGAATAGGATCCTATCTTACTCACCATTACTTAAGCTTCACAAACTTTAGAAGGAAGGATCCTTCCTCCTCAAGCCTGTTGCCTAACACATTTGCTGTTCCCTTCTGAGAAATGCACCCTACACTCTGGGGGCGAGTCTTGTCTTTTGCTCTTAGGAAATATTTTAGAAGGCTCCTCCAATATCCAGCAGAGACAGGCTACTGAGCAGACCTCCACCCTGCCTCAAGCCCATTGCCTAACCCGTTTGCTGTTCCCCTCTGAGAAATGTGCCCACACATTGGGTTTGAGAGAGATTGTCATGTAACTAGTAGGCAAAAAGAGATGGAGGCATTGTTCAAAGTTGTAAGATTTCTGGATGAATGCATTATGTTACTGAACAAAGGGCATCAAGTCAGTCATTAAAAATACGCAAGTCTCGAGTCGAGTTGACTCAGTGCATCATTTATGGCCAAATCAACTCCAAGTCAAGTCAATGAAGCAACTTAAGTCCAACTGGAGTCCGAGTCTATCGACTTGAGTCTACATCACTGCTGCACAGTAGTGAATTTAGTGGGAAAGCAGTAGCAGGACCATGAAATAGGATAGGGGCTGAATGCAGCCTACTGACCACTAGTTGCCTACCTCTTACATACAGGTTTACTGCATCTTAAATACGTAAAGACAAAGAAAAGTAAGGACTATTGCCCAAAAAATAATGCTAGGAAAAATAATATAAATGTAATCGTATATTCAAGATTTAAGGTACAACTTCATTTTCATCAAGACCAGGCATGGACAAATGAATCTATTTTCACTCCCCATGTTTCCACTTTTCCATCTTTTTATTTTAATAACATTTCATGGAGTTTCTGCATCAGTCTGTAATTTTAAAATGCAACACATAAAAAACTGCATTATTTCTTGAAAAGGCAGGGAGTTTTCCCCAGCCTATACATCTTGTACACAATTTTCCATATATATATATATATATTATACACACACACACACACACACACAATTTTTGTGCACAATATTTCCGTAGATATGCATTTTTGTACACAGTTCTTCCTAAAACATGCATTCTGGTGATCAATGCTGTAGTGGAAAATTCCATCACATTTGGAGAAATGAGCCATCTGGAGGATTGCTGTGTTCCGTCCTCAGGTTAGTCCAGGAAGTGTGAATTATTATAGTGCATTTGGAAATCAGGGCTTAGCAAAATTCTTTCCTACACCCAGTCCAGATTAAAACAAAAAGGGCCAAAAGCAATAGTGAAAGGGGAAGTGATGTTACTCTAACTGTCTGTCATGCATCTTTTAAACATGTTGAAAATTTAAGTCACTGAAAGAAGCTTCCAGAATTGCAGAAATGCATAAATACATGTTTAATCAAGGAGTAGGTGAATAGTTTATTGTTTATGAAAACACAGGCATAAAGAAAACCAATGTGAGTATTTCCATTTTGAATTGAGGAGGACTTTGTGTCATACAGACAGCAATGGAGCTAGGAAGAAATAGATTCTTAAAAATGATTCTTAAAAATAAGGCACCCAGAACCAAACACATTAGTCCAGATGAGTCCTGACCAGCAGAGAATACAGAGGGACTACTACTTCCCTTGAATTGGAAACCATGAGTAAGGCCTTTTCCACACCGAGCTATTAAAACAGTGCAGAGCGACCTCCAACGGAGGTCTTCTGCACCATAGAGTGGACTGGGGCAGACTACTTTTTGTAGTTCCGTACCTCAGTCCACTCCGGAGCGACTGGAACTGGTCGTGTGGCGTGTTTTTTAAACAACCTCTTTTTAGAGGTTTTTAAAAAGGACAGACCACGCAACCCCGTGCCACTCCGTCGCCCGGCCCCAGAGCAGATTTGCAGGCGTGGGCAAGTGCGTGCCTGCAGATCTGCCGGGGGCAGACTTCCAGCTGGCGAGCTTCTCCAGTTGGTGGAGAGCCTCCACCAACCGGAAGCCACCATTTGGGACGCCAGAGGACTGCGGAGCAGCGAACTCACACTGCTCCTCATGGCGATCGACTTGGCCGGCCGGAAAACAAAGCCGGTAAGCTCCGTTTTCGGGCATCCCCCCCCCCACATGCAGAAAGGTCCTAAGATAGCATTTGCCTTCTTTGCTTCACTATCACACTCCTGGCTCATTTTTCAACTTATGATAAAAAATAATCCCAAGGTATTTTTCACACATAGTACTGCTCACCCAACTATCCCCCATTCTACACTAGTGTAATTTGTTTTTGTGGTCAAAATGTAGGATTTTGCCCTTGTCTCCCTTGAACATCATTTTATTAATTTCAGCACAGTTTTCAAATTTATCAAGGTCTTTTTGAATTCTGCTCCTGTCTTCCAACTGGATGCTACACCTCCCAATTTTGTACAATCCACAAATTTGATAAGGATTCCCTCCACCCCATCATCTAAATCACTGATAAAAATATTAAACACCAGTTCCAGGATAGAACCATGTGGCACTTGAAACTCTACTTCAGAGCTTTCCAAACTGTGTGTCATAACACGTTATTGTGTCATCTGCAGCGTGTAGGTGTGTCGCATGAATGTAACTGGTGGAGAGGATGCTTCTCCTGCCGCCACAGCAGGCCAGCCCCAGGTGAAGGGGCTCCCTCTACCGCTGCAGCCACCCCAGGCCAAAGAAGACCCTGGCGGAGGTGGTAGCAGCAAGTCAAGTCCAGGTGGAGGGGCTGCCTCTGTCATTGCTGCAGCCCTATGCTGGGGATGACTTTGGCAAGGGTGGTGGCAATGGGATGGGTCTGGGTAGAGGGTCCGCCTCTGCCACCAACACTACGGGCCAAGGAAGACCCTGGTGAGGGCAGTGGGCCAGGCTCCATTGGAGGGGCTGTCTCTCTTGCCACTGCCGCAGCTGCCCGGGCCGAGCAAGACTACAACAAGGGTGGTGGCGGGCCAGGCTTGGGTGGAGGGGCTGCCTCCACTTACTGAATTACTATGCCGCAAAATGATGTATGTCTAAACAGTGTGTCATCAACATGAAAAGTTTGGAAAGCTCTGCTCTACTTCATCCAAATTTATTCTAGATGCCAGGAGTCAGTTGATTACTTAAACTGTATATTTATTAGAGTTAGAAGTACAACAGAAATATTAAAAGTCTAAATGTCTTGCTTTATGGTTTTCAAAATTTCTGTTTTGGTGGCAGTGGTTTCACAGTCTACTGGATATTCCGATAGACTGCTGGAGCTTTGTGCCCTCAATGATTCAGATTCTGTCTAAGAAGCTAGGAGTCAGTGAGGTATCATTGGATAATGTGGCTCATCTGAATTTTCTGTTTTTGCAATTGTACTATTGTTAGTCTATCTATGGAGATTTCATGCAAGTGTTTCACCAGTACATTTGGTATTGCTCCCAGAGTATTACTACAACAGGTTGTTGTGGTTATCATAACCATCATTGTCTCAGGAGCCCAAAGAAGAGATAGGAGAGTAAGAGATTAAAGTTTTCTAGTATAACAATATAAGGAAAAGTTGGGCCACAGGCAAATGAGTGAGTGGCCACAAAGTCATAAGAGCAGGATAGAAGCTGAGAGTTGTTATCACAGGCATCAGGCAGATTGAAAATCACCAAACCAAGAGTTGAGGAGGCAGTGCAGTTTCCTTTTGGGGAAGGAAATCTCAATTCTGATTTTCTTTATAAAATTCCAATTGAAAGAGCTTAATTCATTTGCTTATAACCTTGGGCCCCATCGCTGTACACCATTACAGTGGCATGGCTTCAGTTTAACTTCCATGGTTGCATCCTCTGGAATCCTAGAACAGGTGGCTTAAGGAAGCCTGTTTAGATGATCTGCCAGAGATCTCTGGTGCATCACCAAACTACAAACCCCAGGATCCCATAGGATATTGTTAAAGTTGAATCACAGTACCATAATTGTGTAGTGTGAAAGGAGCCCAGGTGAAGCTAGAATGAAGAAGATCCTCTTAAAGAAGGCCCTTACTAAGTCACAACACAAGTCTCTCTCTCCCACCCCAATTCCCAAACCAGTTTTCAGCATTCATTTTCAGTTTTGCAGCTTAGATTCATTTTCAGCAGTCATGCTAGACAGGAAATGCAGTCCAACCCCTCAAGAGAATATTAATCTGGAAGAAGCTGGCCAAATATCTGGCCAAAGCTGTTCAGGGCTCCTGTTAAAGGGATAAGCAAAGAAGCCAGAGCGATCATATTTTAAACCCATCTCAGCTGGATCACCTGCAATATAGTGGGAACATTCCCTATTTAGGTACTCCATTAAATCTGCTGTTGTTTGTTACCTACCTTTCTGCTGGAACATTGCTAAAACTGAAATGCCTTCAGTGCAAGTCCCCAGAGTGAAAATTGGAGAGACCTTCTGCGCCTTTAATAGCTATGCAGGAAATGGAATTTTGGCAGGTATTCCTTGTTGCCTAGTTAACAACATACCTTCGAACATTGTGTATTTCTGCATGGCAGGGCCTTGACTCAATGGCCCTTGTGGTCTCCAGATCGTTGATTCTATGAGTTCACACAGGTGAGAACTGGAACATATGTGGCTAAGAAATGTCGAAGGGTGATCATGATGGCAAAAGTTATTAATGAGGAAGAATAGAAAAAGTAGGGAAGGTGCAGCAGTTTGCTTTTGCCTGAGCCTATTAAGAAGAAAATCCCAACCCTCCTCTCCTCTTCCTGCTGCCAAGTTATAATTGAGTGCAAACTACTTTTGCATGTTGAACTCAGTTTGCAGCAATGAAAGTACACTGAGGACAAAGAGGGAAAATGGATGAGAGAGAAACCAGGACATTTTAAACACAACTGAAAAAGTGGGATGACAGAGGAATAAAACTGAGATAATTGTATGGCCATTTCTACACTAGACTGTTATAGCACTATGATTCCACTTCCAACATCCTATGGAATCCTGGGGTTTGCAGTTTCGGGAGGGTCCACCTGGCCCCTCCCGAAACTGCAAACCCCAGGATTCCATAGGATGCTGAAAGTGGAATCATAGTGCTATAACAGTCTAGTGCAGAAATGGCCTATGTGACAAGCAACACTGGCTGAAATTCCCTCTTCTACACAGGAATCCTCTCCAGGTTTCAATCTGGCATCCCTATCAATACTTTCCTCCAATCCTGCTTGTAACAGCCATATTTAACTATTGAGTTATAAATTGGCTATATTGCATGATTCAAAAGGCAGAGGCCCAAACCTGTTCTCATGCAGGTTCAATCCCTTTTTTTACCCTTAGAAGGAAAACCACAAAATGCCACCTCAGTTTAGTGGAGCTTTTAAATTGCATAAACATATACATTAAAGTTCATAAAGTTCATAAAACAAAAACCACTTTTACAAAGCAACATCAATATGTACTGTAACACTCAGAGACAGCATCATATTAAGAGATTATATTATAAATTTGAACCTGCTCATGTGAACACAGATTTTTATAATCTCAAATGGCTTTTCTAGATATCATTAACACTCACCCACTACTCTGTAGACTGAACGCCAACCACAGATTCCATTTCTCAGAGGGTAACAGGTGATGTAGGCTACATTTCAGAGGAAGGAACCGGCAAAACCACCTCTGAGAATTCTTTGCCTAAGAAAATCCTATGAAATTCAGAGTGTCACTATTAAGTCAACAGGCAACTTAAAGGCACACACATACACACACACAACATTGTAGCACATAAAAATTTGCCATGAGCTGAAATTTGGCATCTTTAGTATCAACACAAGGGATGCATACATTTTTAAAAATATGTATGGTTTAAATTATTTGATGCTCTTTTGGAATTATGAGAGTGGCAAAAAAAGTCCCACAAAGCTCAGGACAGAAGGCAAGCTGAATACATGTTTTGCAAAGAGAGAGAGAAACAGAGAGAAAGGATGACATATAGGGCTGCTCTTTCTACTGACAATCTACGTTTCTTACACATTCCAGTCTCCCCTTTCAAAGACTGCCAGTTAATAAAGGTTTGTGTGATTGTAATTTCAAAAAGTGACCCTTCCTCATTTACTTGTTCTCATGACATCTCTTTCACACTACACAGTTACAGCAGTTTGATTCTGTGGTTAGCATCTACATGTTAGGTACAAATCTTTACAAACCACTAAATACATCTGTATGAGGGTGAAGATGCAAGCAATAACAGAAGTTCTTTTGCTATGAAGCTACATGACTGTCTGGCCTGTGTTGAAAGGACTCATATAGTTGCTTAAAAACAGCAGTCCAAACCAGTTTCCTTAAAATGCACACACACACAACATAAAACTCTAATATTTCACAGATGAAAACCAGGATGCATGTGGCCAAGCAACATCAGTGTAATCAGGTTGGCTACAGTTATTGAGGAAGAACAGGCAAGCTAGGAGAAGAGGCAGCAATTTGCTTTCGCCTGAGTCTATAGGGAAGGACAAGATTCTGATCCCTCTTCTCGTCTTCCCCCACCTGAGTTTACTGAGCGCAAACTACTTTTGCACTTTAAATACCATTTCCACTAGTGGAAGTAAGCTGAGGACAAGGCGAAAGTGAGAGGAGGAAAGAGAAACTGGGATCTTTGAAAAGCAGCTAAAAAAAGTGGAATGAAAGAGGATTACTCAGTACTGCCCCTGCCAAATTGGGATAGTTTGTGGTAGTAGTTTGTGATAGTATGCCATCCACATAGGTTTCTATTCAAATCTTATAAATCTTGGATTTATGCTATACACATACAAACGCACAGCATGTAGTGTCAGTATGATCTGTGATGGAATCTTACCTTGAATCTTGACTTCTCCCCACACGGATGAAAAGAGAAGGGGCGGACAGAACACCTGACTAAGGAAGCGCACAAATACTTGCTATATGAAAACAGCCATCCCAGCCACAAAAAGCCCAGACATGGCAATAGTTCCCTTTGTCCTGAGACTACTCTGGAAGCTCTTGTCATGTAAAATAATATTAATAAGCTGAGGTTGACACTCATCCCTACTTCTCCACCCCTCACTCCCATCTTCAACCAAGGAGTCTCTCATGCTTTTTTGTTCTGGGGGGAAAATAAACGACAACATATTAGTATTTCTTGGCATTTCTTTGACTTGTAAAAGCATTATTAAAAACAGGCCATTGTGTGTGGGTTTGGTTTTTTTGTTTTTTGCTGGGAAGGTTCCCTGGCTTTGGGGTTGTCCTTTTGTTTTCTTTATCCCCCCTTCTTCCTCTCCAACCCATTTGTCTTCAATTATTATCCACACCACGAACAATAACCAACGAAGCAGCAAAAATCCAGTGCAATTGTCTGGAAAGCAGCAGCAAACCCTGTAGTACTTTGAGCATAGCAGGCCAGTGCGTCAACATCTGCATGCAACTTTGCCGATAGTTGAAAAGGAAAACGCACACATTCACTCTCCCCTGACCTTTCCTCACTAAAGGCTGCCAATGTTTACATTTTATGTTTTAAAAAGAACACATACACAACCTTATACATAAAGGCAAAGGTTAGGGAAAGACAGAATTGCACATCTGGGTCACTCCAGCAAGAAAAATGTTATACAACTGCTACAGTTTGTCTTCCTTCAATTGTTCACACAGCTGCACAGACAGCAAGGGCAAAGCGTATCAAAAGTGGATTGATCTTAAAAAATATATGTCTATAAAAAACATCTTGACAGGAAGCGAAAGATCAATACCTTCATATCTAAGATACCAGGGAAAATGTAAGGCATTCTTCCTTCTGCTGCTTATTTTCCTCTTCCTCCCCTACCACTAGTCAATGTTCTCCATCAAGCATAGGAAAACTGGGAGGAGGAGGAGGAGTCTCTGCAGCTCTTAGACTGAGGCCATTTCTGCACTACACTCTTATAGCGCGATTATACCACTTTCAACATCCTATGGAATCCTGGGGTTTCCATAGGATGTTGAAAGTGGAATAATCGCGCTATAAGAGTGTAGTGCGGAAATGGCCTGAGACTAGGTGAAGTATTTGTTTTGTTCTCAGAGGCCTTGTAAGAATTCTCATTCTTGAGGATTAAGGCTGGGCAAGAAGCTCGCTCACTTAATTTCTTAGTACCCAAACTTAACATTTTCTCCTATGCAGGATAGAAAGAACTTGAGTTTTTCAGATCCTGAATTGTGGGAGAAAATAAAATGGACAGATTTGCATATCCAAGCAGAAGGGTTGGAGTGCTTAGCTCTTTAAAATAAAAACTGGCTTGAGTCCCTATAGTGCTGAATTAGGGCTGTCACTTTTCTTTTAAACAGACTCCCAAACTTTAACAGCTATGTGGCAGGCAGGTACAACACGCTCCATTCCATGCTGGAAATAGCTAACTGTATTCAGTTTGGCTGGTGCAAGAGAAGGATAAGGAATTCATTCTAAGGCTTAGGTTGTTGGTGGGGGGTTGCTTTTTTGCAGAGGGGTTATAAAAACTTACCAATACTGGCAAATTTGTGGGGGGGGGGTTATAAAAACTTACCAACACTGGCAAATTTCTTCATAAATATGAAGAATAACTTGAGATTGTAAAAATTCAAATGTGGGAGGAAGCAAATGTGACAGATTTGTCAATCGCTATTAAGTTGTTTGGTTGAGTTCAACATCTACTTCATCTTGCTGCTCTGATAAATACCTGGTTGGAACAGTGACAGGTTTGGGCTAGCCCAAGGTATTATGGTGCCTGAAGGAGATAGCAGGAAATGGGACCCCATTCTCCTGTCCTCCCCCAATCCAAGGTGGCCAAAACCTAAAGCCAGCCAAGAGAGTTTGCTGCCTAAGGTTGACTGTCTTACACACATCTCCCAACTCTTGGCAATAAAAATGCAATAACAACAAATTGAAGAATGCAGCTATTTGTAGTCTCTTTGTGACACCCCTAACAAGCTGTTCAGGCAAATGCAAACCATACTAAGGGCCAAGGCAGACATGACAGGGTACATTGTACATTTGCTCCATTCACATAGCAAGTGGGGAATGGAGAGTTTTCCTACCGCAGTGAAAGACACATGCAGGGAATGGACTCCAAACCCATCTGCCTCCTTTCCTTTCCTTTCCTTTCCTTTCCTTTCCTTTCCTTTCCTTATGATTATACAAGAGGGGAGACAGAAATAGAGAACAGTGGTTGCAGCACTCCTATGGGAAGGTAAAGAAAGATAGTACAATCCCACACAATCTTATTAAAAGAACCCCTCCATTCGATCATGTGGACAAAGACGGCAGAGGTGAACCTTCTCGGCCAGAGCTTTCCAGGACTTTTCACCTTGATGACACACTTTTTAGACATTCTTCGTTTTGTGACACAGTAATTCAGTTTTACTGCAAAACAGGACGTTAAATTAACCCCTTGTAAGAGATATGAACATATACAGAAATTGTAATAACGAAATATATGGGGACAAAACATATCTCATGAAAACCTTTCATATATTTTTTAAAAATATATGATTTATAAATAATAAAACACATTTCCAAGATTGTAGGCGACATATCTACACACTTCAGACAACACACTAACGTGTCACGGCAGACCATTTGGAAAGCCCTTTTCTAGGCTGAAAATAGCTTTGTTGGTGCATTGGCACCCGCAGAAGCTGTGCTGGGGACTCTAGAGCTCATTAATAATGAATCTGAAAGATTTAAAGCCATTGGTGAGCCTTCCAGTCACCTCAGCACATCCTGTGGCATCAAAATCCATGCACTGTGTGAAGATGCATTCAAAGAACTAGCCATGTTAGTCATATCAGTATACAAAGGGATCTTGTAGCACCTGTGAGACTAACTGAAAGAAAGAAGTTTGTAGCATAAGCTTTTGCAGACTCAGGCTACAATGCACCTGATGCAATGGACTGAGGGCCCTTCCACAGTACACTGTTATAGTGCTATTATACCACTTTCAACAGCCTATGGAGTCCTGGGGTTTGCAATTCAAGAAGGGGCATTTAGAATTCTCAGTCAGGGGGCTCCTTGGCCTCAGTAAACTACAAATCCCAGACTTCCACAGGATGTTGAAAGTAGAATTATAGCTCTATAACATTGTAGTGCAGAAGAGCCCTGAGTCTACAACAGCTTATGCTACAAATTTCTTTCTCTCAGTCTCAATGGTGCTACAAGATCTCTGTGTGAAAATGTGTCCAGCAATGGGTCACAATTAGTCACAAGGAACTGCAGAAAACCCCATCTGCTCTCCCCAAACAATAGCATTATCCTTGCATGCTAGGAACATTCTTACTACTTTTTTTTTTAATTTTAATATTTATTTTTGCCAGCATCCTTCAAAATCTGCTGCTATTTCTTTTTCTGTGGTTGATTTCTTCCTTTCTCTTTATTTCTTCTCAAATTCAGACTATACAAACTGACCCTTTTTCATGTCACATTCCAAATAGGTATCCTTTCAGGTATCTTCTAAAAAAAAATTTACTCACAGTGGCTAGACACAGTTTGGGGTGTTTTGTTTTGCTTTTTGGATTGCATCTCCCTGAACCACCCAGTCAGCACAGTCAATGGCCCCGCTGGTTGGGGGATTCCAGAAGTTGTAGTTTAAAGAAAAAAAGCTTTGCCTATAGATAACTTGGAAAGCCCTTAGAAGGAGTTGTGGTGCCCAAAGCCCTGGTTTTAGACAACCTGAAGAGCCATTATTTTATTTATTTATATATTTGTGTGCCATCACTCTCCTAAGATAGGATTCAAGGTGAGATGCACAAATACTCAGCGGTGAAGAGCCCTTTCTTTGCTTGGAACACAGCATGTCCAAGGCAGGGAAAAAGAAATTTGCTCCCTGATGGAAAGAACAAGATGTCACACACACACCATTCCCACCTCTATCCTTATTTCCACCCCACAATACTAGCATTTGAATTTTATCTCATATTGGCTTCATGAAAGCATCCTTCCTCACAGCCACACATCATAGGCCATTTCTGAACGACACTCTTATAGCGTGATGATTCCACTTTCAACCTCCTATGGAATCCTGGGGTTTGCAGTTCCGGGAGGGGCCCGCCGGCCCCTCCCGGAACTGCAAACCCCAGGATTCCATAGGAGGTTGAAAGTGGAATCATCACGCTATAAGAGTGTCGTTCAGAAATGTTCATAGTCTAGCTGAGGAGGCCAAAGAACAAGCCTTTGGGCCCTGCCATCTCCTCACCTGTCCTTAATTCCTGAAGCAGGCACTTCATGCTACCTAAAAGTAGGACCAACGTTTGGTATGGTCCTATAAGAAAAAATTATCTCCTAAAATACCTAGACACCTGAGATATAACACACAAGCATACTTTTGTGTCTTTAATAGCATATACTGATATTTGGAATTAGCAGATACCACAAGCAATATTGGGAAAACCGGTAGTTCCACCACTATGAAGGGCAGCAAATCTATTCTGGAATTTTGCCTATGCTAGAACCTAGCTTCATCTACTGGCCAACCCTTGGCTGTATTTTACCTTCCAAAACTGCACAGATAAAAACCACAGCATGTGTAATTGAGCAACATTAGAGTGTGCCGAAAAGGGTATGGCCAAGAACCCGAAAGTTATTAATGGGAGGAAGCACACAAAAACAGAGGAAAGCACTGGAATTTATATATGGACTTTAAGAAAGAGAAAATAGGAGGAAAAACAAACAAGCAGCTCAGCTACAAACAACAAAATTCCATCCCCTCTTCTCCCTTCTGCAGAGTTAACTGAGTACAAACTACTTTTGCAATTTGAATTCAGTTTGCAGCAGTTGAAATAACCAAGGGCAAAGGAGGAAAGAGAAACCAGGACATTTTAAAAGGAACCGAGGAAGTGGGACAACAGAGAACTACACTGTGACAGTTGAAAGGCATGCTGTATGTATGATCAGGAAGGTGAAATGATATTCGTGTCCTGCTTGTGGGTTTCCCAGAAGCAGTTGGACTTCCCAGGAGCAAACGAACATGGCATGCTGAACTAAATAGGCTTTCGGACTGATCCACACATTACTGTTCTTATATTCTTATTTGAATTAGTTCATGGCAATGAGCATTGTCAGCTATTCACATCTTCACATCAAGCCGACATTAAAGACAGAACTTTGGTGGCTTGTTGAAATGAGAACTCTTCCAAAGGGTTTTACTGCTTGAAAGGAAGGTAGGAATCTATTGCAGATGGTCTCAGAGTGTAGGCATAGCATAGCATGAATATATCTTTGCATTTTGCATTTCAGAGACAAGTGTGGTTGATTTATTTTATTTTTTCCTTTTTTTTCTTCCTATTTCTCAAAACAGATTTTCACACTTATAAAGAGTTTTATTACTGTTATTCACCTGTCATTACACAGCATTAGACAATTATGCAGCACAGGATGACTCCTAGAATAAATGATGGTATTTTCCCTCTTTTAAAAGAGGGGAAAGGGAACACATTAAGAACAGTTCACCAAAACATTCAGACAAGACTTTTTTTTTTTTAAGTGATGCTGCCACCTATGCTTTTGAAAACTTTGTTATGAGAAGTCACCAGCATGATTTTTATTTTTTTTTTATTTTTTAAAGGAGAGGAGGGAAATAAAATGGGCATAGAACAATCTTACCTCACATTTTGATTGCCAGGCGATTGACAAAATAATTTGTACCCGTCGATTTCCATGAAGGAAATTTTTTACAATGGATTTGCCAAGCAGATTTTTAATTTTAATCAGTAATGAAAAAAAATGACAACATGGATCACAACAAGGCATCAGCCGTTAAATGGGCTTCTGCAATTGCTGTCAGGATGGCTCCATTAAGAAGCTGTACCTTTGCGGGCATCAATCACATTCTTCAAACTCTTGTACATCTTCAAGATCTAATTAGACATTTAAGTTCTTTACTAGCAATTTGCAGAACTGTCACTTACTAACTGTGCAAGACACAAAAAGAAAAAGTGTGTGTGTGTGTTGCTTGAAAACATTGAAGACCCATGCTTTTATCAGAACAAGCAGTTCTTTCAACAGTGCTGCAGACTGCAATTATTCCACACCATCGCTGTGTTCATAACTGTTATAGCCAATTCATTACCTAATGGCCTTCCTTCTGGGTGGTGACCCCCTTTGTACTAGGCTGATCATCACATGGCTTGTGCTGCCAGGGCCATACTTGAAGCCTTAACAACTTGGTAGAACCTCCTAGAGCTTCTGAACCACTGGTATTCAAAGCCCTTTCTGCAGCTTACCTTTTGCCAGAGTCATCACGTGGGGATCCTGAGGTTGGTTTTACCAGGAGGGGAGTACCAAAGAAGTGCTCCCCTCTGCACCGCCTGCCTGCTGGAAGGGAGGAAGCACGATGGCTCCACCCCTCCTTTCCACAGCGCAGCCCAGAACTTTCCCAAGCTGCATTGGGGGAGGAAGCGCAGCCATTGTGCCCCTGACCCTCTCTGCACAGCAGGTTAAATGCAGGAGGGCAGCAGGAGGACTGCGCAATTGTGGTTCATTGACAGGAAAAAAACTATCAATGATTTCCTCCGTGATTGCGACAGGTGACAACAGAATCACAACGACATCATGCAGAACCATTGTCACGGTCCCATCACGATCCCATCGCCATTGCAGGTGGAGAGCAGGCTGCAGAAAGGGTTCAAGTCTTCAAGGGGTTTTAGTAACCATGCTACCACAATGAAACAGCAGACCCGAACTTTGTGAATATGTCAGGGGAGGTCATTTCTGCACTACACTATTATTCCACTTTCTTTTTTTTATTATTATAATTTTATTCAGATCAAGAAAAATAAATCGTTCACTTCCACATCTGATTACAGTATTTGCATTTTACAAAGTGTATTTACAAATAATACAATAAATAGGTATTGTTATACAGACCCCTTCTCTAGTTGTCTATATTTAATGGCCTAACTAATTTAGGGTCTGATATATTTTATATCCTCTCACCCTTCCCTTGTCACTTCCTTACTTACTCTAGGGTAGATCTAACCCAATTAGAAATAGTCCAAGTTTCTCTTTAGTCTCCATAATCTTTAACAGCTTTCTCGTCTCTTAAAGTATTGCCTCATCTATTATTCCCCTTTCAACATCCTTTGGAATCCTGGGGTTTGCAGTTTAGAGAGGGGCATTTAGAATCCTCAGCCAGAGAGCTCTTTGGCCTCAGTAAACTACAAACCCCAGAATCCCACAGGATATTGAAAGTGGAATAATAGCACTATAACAGTGTAGTGTGGAAATGGCCAGAGAAAGAGAAAGAAAGGCAAACAGACAGGCAGAGAATTGAAAGCAGATTTATCTGATTCCCCAAAAAAGTTTCTAAATGAACATTAACATGTACCAAAAAAAAATCTGCCTGATGATTGTAAAGACTATTTACCACTTTGACTTTTAAAAAATACTTTCACACAGATCTTCTAGGTCTGTGTAACATAGTAGGAAGACAAAGGCCCTTTCCACGCAAGGCCAGGAATCGCTCCGTGCCATTACTTACCACTTCTTCTGGGCTCGAAACAACACGGACTTTCCCTTAAGCCCTTCCTCAGGGCTCCTCTGTTTGTTCCAGGGCGATTCGGAGCAGTACGAGGTCTTCAGATCCACACTGGTGAGGCTGACAAAATGGCGGCTTCCTGTTGTTTGTGGGTCCGGACCAACCACTGAAGCTGACCACACCCACAGCCTGCCCTCCGCTGATCGCAGGCTCGCATTGGTGCGAATCTGGGCATCTGTACAACTGAGCAGGAACAAATTGGCGCGCTCCGGGAAATTTAAAAGCTTTTTTTCCGGTCTTCACATAGCGCACTTGGGGGCGTATTGAATCGAACTTAGGTGCGGAACTAAGGCTCTTTCCGCACTCAAGTGTTATAGCACTCTGATTCGACTTTCAACGTCCTATGGAATCCTGGGGTTTGCAGTTTGGGGAGGGGCCAGCCCATGCTATAACACTCAAGTGTGAAAAGGGCCTAAGTAAATAGTCTGAACCTAGTCCGATCCAAGGTGCAGACAACCTCCGTGACAGGACGCGTTGGCCCGTCTTAATTTCCTTGTGCAGAAAAGGCCGCAGCTGAGAACTAGAAAGCTCTTAGTTTCATGATAAATTCAACTTAGGAAAAATCCTTCTTAAAGCAATATCACTACAGACTAACAAATATCCCTTAGTGTGCAACATCTGTGCATTTTAAGGAGGGAAGGAGATAAAAGGATATAAATACATAGTAAAGCAATCACACGTTCATATGCCCAGTAACAGATCACATCTGATCTAGGAACCTAAGCAGAGTCAGGCCTGGTTAGTCCTTACATGGGCACTACTGAGGAATATCAGATACTGTAGGCTGTATTTCAGAGGAAGGCAATAGCAAACCACCTCTGTGTTTTTCTCACCTAGGAAAACCCTGTGAGATTCATGAAGTTGCCATAAGTTGACAGGTGACGTGAACACACATATACATGCATTCACAGTTTCACATCCTTGTACAGTTGTGTGTCTTGCATCTGTCAACATTAGCCAGATTCAAAACAAGTTGCATCCAGTGTTCTGTTAGCCTCTCCAATGAAAAGCTGCTCCACGTTAGCAACTTGTAAAATTATTTTCTTTAAGAAGCTGTGATGGGCAATGTTTAGATAGCTTTAAGAAGGAGTAGAGAAATTTGCAATGAATATACTCCTACATTCTACAGGGTAGAAATAACTGAAACTCCATTCATATGTAAAGCAGATGTAAGGATATCAGTCACATACTCTTGAACTGTGCCAATTTTTACAGGAGCAGTCTCAATTAATCCTCAATCATCCCACCTTTTCAGCTATCTTTAATATGTCCTAGTTTCCCTCTCCTTTTTCCTCTTTGTGCCCAGTCTTCCTCAATTGCCACAAACCCAGTTCAAATGTCCTAGTTTCCCTCTCCTTTAAAATGTCTTCGTTGCTGTCTCCTTTTCCTGCTTTCCCCCTGTGCCCCCAGTCATCTTCAACTGCTGCAAACCAAGTTCAAAATACAAAAGCAGTGTGCTTTCCATTGGGAGGAAGGAGAGTTCCCAGTAGACTCAGACAAAAGAAAACTGTTGCAGGTTCTCCTAGTTTGCTTGCTCTTTCTCATTAATAACCCTTGCTATGTTGACCACCTTCTGATATTGCTTGACTGCATTTGCTGTGGTTTACATTTGTGAAATTTGGAGAGTATGCAGTGACTGATTTTTATAGAACTTCTTTCAATGTAAGTATCTATGGGATTCTAGGCTAGCAATGTGATTGTAAACACAATTACTTGGAAATAAACTCCATTACTTGTATTCTTACAATTGTAGCCATAGGCCCTCAATGAACATGATGAGTTCTAGCATACTTCATAATCTGAATGTCCTGAGGAAAAATTAATAATCATTTCTCAAGTGTTTCAGATAATTGTCTTGCAGATTTAGGCAATCCACTTTGTAACTTGATGCAGATATCTATATTCTTCTCTATCTTCCTCCTCCTCCTCCTTTTTTCTAATGGCATGTTTTAATGTGGATATAAGAACTTACCCAAGCCAAGCCCCTGACATGAGCTCAAAAGAGAACTAGCAGGGTGTAGTGATCTGAGCATTGAACTATGACTCTGGAGACCAGGGTTCAAATCCCTGTTTGACTGTGGAAACCCCGCTGGGTAACACTGGGGAAGTCACACTCTCTCACCCTCACCACACTCTCACTCTCTCACCCTCGGGGAAGGCAAAGGCAAGCCCTCCTCTGAACAATTCTTGCCAAGAAAGCATTCTTGCCTCGGGGTTATCATAAGTCAGAAATGACTCAAAGGTACATAACAAGAAGAAGAATAACAAACAGGAAGCTACCGACATCCACCAACCAAAATGGCAACCATTCCATTGTCCCTTTCCTCACCATTTAACAGGATTACATACAGGTCATTGGCAGGATTCTGAAAAATAGAGAGGACTCTTACGAAGGGCAGCCCCTGTTGATGTTCTTGACCATGATAACATTAAGTATCAACCACAGCTGCACAGAGTATGACATTCAAAAATACCTCAAAATTAGGAAAATGTATATTGTTGATGCATGCCTTCAAGTCATTTCTGACATACAGCAACCCTAAGGTGACTCTATCAGGAGTTTTCTGGGATCGAGAATGTGTGGCCATTTCCGCACGAGACTGTTATAGCATTATGATTCCACTTTCAACATTCTATGGAATCCTGGGGCTTGCAGTTTTGGGAGGGGCCAGCTGGAAACCCCAGGATTCCATAGAATGTTGAAAGTGGAATCATAGTGCTATAACAGTCTCATGTGGAAATGGCCTGTGATGCGCCCAAGGTCACCCAGTGGGTTTCCATTGCTGAGCTGAGCACTACACCACACTGCCTCTTGAAAAGATATACAGTTCTCCCCCACATTTGCAGCTTTGACTTTTGTGGGTTTGATTATTTGTGGTATCCTTGCCTCCCCCCTGCCCCCCACTCGTGCCCATGGCAGCCAGCCCACTAGTGCGGGCAGTGGGCAAGAGAGCAAAGGGGAGGAAAGATCCTTTCCCCTTCCTTCTCCTGTGCTGCTGTCCATGGGATCATGCAAGTGGAGAGTGAGAGAGTGAGGGAACCAAAGATCTTTCTCCCACTCACTCTCCTGCACTGCTGCCCACGCGATCGTGTGAGTGGGGAGTGAGAGAGTGACGGGGACAAAAATCTTTCTCCCTCTCGCCCTGTGCCGCTGTCCCTACAATCACACAGGCGAGGGGGGAGTGAGAAACAGCAGGGAAGGGAAGATCTTTGGGTGCAGAGGAAAAGATCTTCTCCCCTCCTGCACTCTCTCGCCCACTACCCACCTGGGGATGCCAGCCAGCGGCTCATGAGAGTGCAGGGAAGGGTATTCGTGGTTATTTGACTTTCGCAGGGGTTGTCTGTGCCTAACTCCCGTGAATGTGGAGGGCTTACTGTATACATTTGGTCCCCTGTACCTGCGGATTCTGTATACTGGATACATGACTTGAAAATATTCCCTCCAGCCCCAAAAAAGAAAAGAATTCCAAAAAGCAAACTTTGATTTTTACCATTTTATGTCAGAGACACCATTCTGCAGCACCATTGTACACAATAGAACTTGAGTGTTAACAAATTTTGGTATCCACTGGGGTTTCTGGAACCAAACCCTAGAAGATATTGAGGGCCCACTGTAGACACACAATTTTAAAAGCAGTGCGCTTACCCTGAGATTCTACCCCTTTGTCTAGAAGACTGGAGAAAAGGCCCTGAGACATATAACTTTAAAGCTAAAGGAAAAGAATAAAGATGAGGGAGAAAGACATGTGATTTATGTTTTAATATGAGCAAATCAATTTTGTTCTTTGGAACCAGATGCAAACCAAAACTCAGCCTTCAAAATTTGCATTTCTTTAAATTTTCAAATGGATTTCTCCAGTCAAAGTAATAGGTACAAGGATATGTATATTAGGTATAAGCTGGGGCTGAATAAGGCCAAAGCACTGTGTACAGGAAGCCCCTACCTTTTGACACCCTATTATCTGCTGACTCACTTTGTTGGTATTTCCAAATTAAGGACAAGTTCAATTAATTCAACGAGGGCTCTGCTCTTTTGTCAGTTCTTCTTGCCTACAGAGGCTTGCTTGGAACTGCTCATATGCATGTGCTGCTTGCAAAGCAAGCTGAGGTGCGGGGGGGAAAGAAACCAAGCCAGTGGAGAGACTTTGCAAGCAGCACAGGCACGACCAGTCCCAAGTGGGCTTTTGTAAGTCCTTCATGCTCTCTACCAGTACAATACATGGGTTCCACTTTTCAACCACTTCTGCTTTCTGACAGTGCTCCAGTCCCTAACCTGTTAGATAAGTGAGGAAAGCCTATATTGGTGATTCTTAAGTCTGGGAATTACATAAACGATCTCCTCCTGAATCAGTAGGTACATATTACTGGGGAATATTCCTAGATCCATCTTTGTCACCAGGGAACTAAGTGAACTCTGTGTCTCAGACTGCTTTGTACCACCTTTGACTGGCCTGCCAGCTATGGCCTTTCCTGGACAGAGGCCCTTTTTGCATCTTACCTTCGTCGCGGTGGAGGGGGTGGCGCTTGTGTGAGCAGCCATTTGCGCAAGCCACTCACGGAAGCCCTTCTGCCTCCTGCAGCTGTTTGCCGGTCGCGCGAGCGTTGCACGAACGCCCGCCCCTTCCTTCCACAGTGCAGTCTGGGAGCTGTAGGCTGTGCTGGGGGAGGAAGCGCGACTGGCCCGCTCATCTGACGCACCACACACAGGTAAGTGCGCGAGGGTCCCGCGAGCATTGCGGGACCACGCAGTATTTTCGGCTAAGAAAATGCACGCACGTCCCACTTTAGGCTTGTGAGTGTCGCGTGAATGGGAGTGCGTCGTACGGACCAACACTCCCATTTACGCGACGCTCAAGGGGCCCTCATGCTACAGAAACTGTGTGTGAAAAGGGCCAGAGATAACTTAGCCACAATAGTCAATGCACTGGCAACTTCCTGATTAGACTATTATAATGCACACTATGTGAGCTGGCCTTGAAGGTGACTCAGAAGCTAGTTAAATGCAGATGCTGAACAGAGTACTGTATAGACAATATGTAATTCCAGACTTAAAGGAGTTGTACAAGCTGCCAATTTGCTTCTGGTCTGAATTCAAGGTGCTTATGATGACATCCAAACAACTTTGGACATTGATACTTGAAGGAGTACCTAGCCATTTATTTGCTTGCCTGAGGACTGAGATATGTTGGAGGGGGAAACAGTACCTTACAGAAAGATATGGGGAGGGTCTTCTCCAATGTGATATGGACTCTCTTCCCTTTGGAGGTCTGATTGGCACCACTGTTGGTTTATTTCCAGCACCAAGTCAAAATATAGCTTGTTACTAAAGCCTGTGGGGCCTAATTTACTTTTCAAAGGCACATGCACATGGTTTTTATTGTTTTAGCTTTTTAAGCTATTTTAACTTGTTGACTTGTTTAATATGTTTTCTCATACATAAATTATTTTAGCATTTTTTGTTATTGTTTTAAATCTGGAAATATTTTAAACTGTTTTTATTGTTTTACTATAAGCTGCCCTGATACCTCATGATAAAGGGTGGGATGTATTTATTTTAATAAACAGTATAGTGTCTTATTCTTGCTTTTGATAACAGTGTTAGGAGCTGAAGTGAAAGGCATTTGTTCTCTAGATGCATGTAAGGACAGTGAGAAAACTAGGTGAATTATTTAGCCTGGAAGTAAAGGCCATTGAAAATTACAGATTTTTTCCAAGTTTCCATCCTAGACTGAATGGCTATATATGAAGTAGGTATGGGATTGTGGGAAAAGAATCCAGACATAAACTATGCTCATTCTCACTACCTGGTCTGAATGCACACTGCATAATTATACCAATTTGATGCCATTTTAAATGCCATGGCTCTGTTCTATGGAATCTTGATATTTATAGTTGGAACAGGTGCCCAAAATTCTCTGCCATACAGCAGTAGTCCATTCTGCTGAATTCGGTACTCGAACTCTCTGATAGAGAATTCTAAGGACACCAGAAAACTACAGATCTCAGGATTCCATAGGATGGAGACGTAACTGTGTAAGAGAGTTCTCATGTATGGAACTGTACATGTGAGTTTTCTTCAAGGATTCTAATCAATAGCCATAATGCACCAATACAAATACACACCATTGCCAAGATCCTACATCACACATATTATATTTGCTGGTGTATAAGACTCACTTTGGTCATTAGAAATAAATAACTATGTTTCATCCCCAACTTGACTCCCCAAACCTGCCTTAAAATCACACTGAGTGATGGAGGCCTGTTCTGCTGGCAACTTGGGCACAGCAGGATGACATTTCCAACCCTTTCCTGGAAGTAATCTTAAGTGTGATGTGTGAGTCCTGTTCCTGTTTCTGAGGGGATCCTGCTTCTGATTGCTGCAGCAGGGGGCTGGAAACCTGTTGCACCCCAATCACTAGCAGAACAACCTCTGTCACTCAATGCGGGTGCTGGCCATTGAGGCCATTTCCACACTACACTGTTAATAGTGCTATTATTCCACTTCCAACATCCTGTGGAATTCTGGGGTTTGTAGTTTACTAAGGGCAAAGAGCTCTCTGCCTGAGACTTCTAAGGTCTCTCTCTAAACTGCAAATCCCAGGAATCCATAGGATGTTGAAAGTGCAATAATAGCACTATAACAGTAGTGCGGAAATGGCCTAAGATAGGTTTGTGCAAGCATTTGCAATCATCGCATTAGTACCACAATAGTGAACACAGAGCATGACTGAGTACAGAGCGGTTACAGATCTGTAACACTAGGTTACAAATCTGTAACTGCAATGCATTTAACAGGGCTGAGGGGGACTGACTGAGTGGGTAAGGGAAGTGATTAATTCTTCTTTAGAACAAGGAAGGGTCTCAATATGCATGAAGGAATCTATGGTAAGAGTTCTTCTGAAAAAAATACTTCCCTGGATTCTACTGTACTAGATAACTGTAGGCCAGTCTCCAACCTTCCATTTTGGGGCAAGCTACTAGAGAGTGTCATGGCTTCTCAATTCCTGGGGTTCTTGGATGGGGTGGATTATCTATGTCCATTACAGTTTGGGTTTCAGATCTGGTTATGGGACAGAGACAACTTAGGTCACCTTAGTGGATGACTTACACAGGGAACTGGTTGCGGGAGGATGTCCCTGTTGGTTCTGCTGGACCTCTCAGTGGTTTTCTATATTATTGACCATAGTACACTTCTAAGCAGCCTTGCTGGGGTGGGGCTTGGAGGTACTGTTCTACAGTGACTCTGTTCTTTCTTAGAGGGTTGCTCTCAGAAGGTGATGCAAGGAGATTCCTGCTCGACTCCTTTGCCATTGGCCTGTGGAGTGCCTCAGGGTTCAATCTTGTCCCCCATGCAATTTAACATCTACATGAAACCACTGGGAGAGGTTGTCTGGAGTTTTGGAGTCAGGTGTCACCAGTATGCTGATGATACCCAGTTCTATTACTGCTTTCCACCTAATTCTAAGGAAGCTACTCCTGTGCTAAACTAGTGCTTGGCAGCTGCAATGGACTGGATGAGGGTAAATAAATTGAAGCTTAGTCGAGACAAGACAGAGGTGCTCCTAGTCAGTTGAAAGACAAATCTGGGAACAGGGATGCAGCCTGTGTTAGGTGGCGTTACACTCCCCCTGAAAATGCAGGTTTGCAGTTTGGAGGTACTCCTGGATTCAACTCTGATCCTAGAGGCCCAGGTTTCAGCAGTGGCCAAGAGTGCTTTTGCATAGTTAAAGCTAGTGCACCAACTGTGCCCATTCCTGGAAAAGCTGGATCTGGCCATGGTGATATATGCCTTGGTTGCATCCCATTTGGAGTATTGTAATGCATTCTGTGTGGAGTTGCCTTTAAAAAGTGCTGAGAAACTACAGTTGGCCCAAAGCGCTGCAGCCAGGTTGTTAACTGGGGCTGGCTACAGGGACAACACAACTCCCTTGTTGCAACAGCTCCGCTGGCTGCCCATCTGTTTCAGGGCACAATTCATAGTGCTGGTATTGAGCTATAATGCCCTATACAGCTTGGACCCAGGTTATTTGAAGGACTGTGTCTCTCTTTATGAACCCATTAGAGTAGTGGTAGAGCTTGGAGTGCATGGAGAGGGAGCGGGGCGGAGGGGTGGGGGTATGGCTACAATGTGTGGGGGCATGGCTACAGCACACGGGGGTGTGGCTATGGTGTGGGCTGTGGCTACGGTGTGTGGAGACGTGGCTATGATGGACGGGACAGGGCTACAATGGATGGGATGGGTCTATGACACACAGGGGCAGGGCTACAGTGCATGGGGGAGGGCAAGCAAGGAGCCGCAGTACCCCCAAAAATTGCTGCTGGGGGCACACTCCCCCATCGCCACTGCCCCATCGCCCCCCCCACCGTCTCTATGCAACTTCATTAGAGCCTTAAGATCATCTGGAGAGACACTTCTCTCTGTCCCATCACACTCTCAGGTGCATTTGGCAAGAACAAGGAATATGAACTTCTCAATTGCTGCTCCCAGACTTCTCAGCTCCCTCCCTAGAGAGACCAGGATGGCCCCATCTTTACTTTAAAACATTTTTGTGCTCTTAGCCTTTTGTAAATTGACAGGTTTGGGCTTTTGGATGTTTTTAATGTTGGTATAGTTTTTAATGTATTTTAATACATTTAATATTTTTAACATGGAATGTTCTAACTTTATACATTGTTTCTTTTATTTATCTTTATACTTTTATGAATGTTTTAATTTGTATTGCTTTAATGTTGTTAACCACCTTGAGTTCCATTGTCAGGAGAAAGGCAGGATACAAATGAGTAAAATAATCACAATCATAGTGTAGGATGCCAGCCCATGTATTCATTCAGCTCAAAATAAACACTTGAAAAGCGAGAAGTTCTGCTTGTAATTCATGTTTCCACAGATATAGGGAAATTATACACATACCCAAACATATACATACACATATATATACATACATACATACAGACATACATACACATATACATACCCCCAAAGTTTAGAAGTCCTCTCTGACTTCAGTCCTGTTCTGAAAACAGAACTGCTGTCTCCTTTAAGGAAAGCAGGATTTACTGTGTAAGATTACAGAAATTAATATAAAAGGTGGATTGTGAGAAAAGCCATTACTCAACATTGAAAAATGTGCCCTGGGCAAAGATGCACAGCTCAGGGTTCTGTTCAGGTTGAAGGTTTCTTTAAAGTGATTTTTTCCTCCTGTCTTTCATGAAGAGACAGGACTCTCAGCTTTCACACAAGCCTTTGGCACAAAGAGCATGTGCATCAAACTTCAGACAAGAGAGTATTAGGACTATTCCTTTATTTATTAGTCACCAGTCCACATTGACTTAGGAAGCTTTTCACATTTTGCAATCTCCACCCTCAAAGAGATTAGCTGTTCTCACCCACACACAATCCCCATTGCTGTACTGATAGATCATGACTGCTGCTGCAGCTCTCATAATTATGATATTGACTACTTTTATGTTCCAGTAATAGCCATCTTGGTTCTAAAACTTTCCTCAAGATCTTATGCAGCAGTTGCCTGGAATGGTTAATAAAGTTTTCCCAAGAAGGGGAAACCTTTGTACTGTAAGATAGATCTTATAGAAGAGGTCTTGGGAAACCATTCCAGATAGAGAGGGCCCAATAATTTCATCCCTCTCCTTTTTTATCCATTCATCTGAGAGCGAGGAGGAAAAAGAATGACCTACATTGCGTGGTTTCTGAATAAACACAGGAGGAACAACAACAATCGGAAAATGATAAGCTCCACAAAAAGTGAGTGAACAAAAGTGGTAAGACGTAGTGTTGTGTAGACAGAACCAAATTGTTGGAAGGAGGGCTGTTAACTCCTTAGCTCTCATGGTTTCAGAACATAGCCTCCCAACCTTCTACAGTTGAAAGTGAGGACACATGTGGCCATACAGCATCTGAGTGTGGTCAGGATGGTCAAAAATATTAATGTGGAGGAACCGCACAATCTGGAAGAGGCTGCAGCAGTGTGCTTTTGCCTGGGTCTGCTGGGAAGGGCAAGAGTCCTTCCCACCTCTCCTCTCCTCCCATAAATGGAGTGTACTTTTGACTTAGCCATTTCTGCACTAGACTGTTATAGCGCTTTTATTCCACTTGCAACATCCTATGGAATCCTGGGGTTTGCAGTTTTGGGAGGGGCCAGGTGGCCCCTCCTGAAACTGCAAGCCCCAGGATTCCATAGGATGTTGCAAGTGGAATAATCACGCTACAACAGTCTAGTGCAGAAATGGCCTTAGTTTACAGCAACTGAAGCAAGCTGAGAATAGAAGTGAAAAATGGGAGGAGGAAAGTGAGAATTTGCATATATGAATTGGCAATTGCTGACAGGAAAACCATGGACTACATCAGGCCCAATGCCCATCTAGCCCAGTACTGTCTATTGCAAAGTTAGATTACCTAGTGCCCTCCAGACATTTTGAAGTGCAACTCCCATTAACGGTCTGTTACATGAACAGTTGTACTTTTCCCATGGTTACACAGCAGCTGTGAGGGAAGGCAAAGAAAGTCACTAGGAAGGGAAATCTGCTGGTTCTGATCAGCATCTGGCTTGAGGGGAGGTGGTCTCAGAGTCAGGGAGTTCTGGTAGGTGTGGCTTTGAAAACTGCCTGCCCCATGTCACAGGCAATTTTCCAACTCACCCTTCCCAGAACACACAAGCTTCTGAGGACCCACTCAGGCCATTTCCACACTAGACTGTTATAGTGCTATTATTCCACTTTCAACATCCTATGGAATCCCAGAGTTTGTAGTTTAGGGAGGGGCCTGTGATGATGATGATGGTGGTAGTGGTGGTGGTGGTGGTGATGGCAGCAGCATTGTCTACTTTTACTCAGTACTGCTGTCCCTACAGCTTTTTCCCTCCTGCTATAGCTGCCATGTGCTCCTACCTGTACAACTAGTGTAGTAAACCAACAGGATTTCACATTCTTTCCGGCTTAGTGCTTTTCAGTGTATGGTAATGAGGTGCAGAAAAGATTAAGTGATACTCATTCAAAGTGAACATAAATTGGATAGAACATATGAGTCGCCCACACACTATGGAGTTTGCTGTATGGCAGGTTGCAGTTGTGCCAGAAATGGGAGCCATCCAGAACTGCCTGTGGCCCTGGGGAGATCAGCAATGGCCATCTGCTAATGAACACAGTGCTGAACACACTTGTTCTCAGATGAAACCAAAGTTCTTCCCAATATGCCACTCCCAGTATTACTGGCAGAAAAAAAAAGCATGGGGCTCAATAAGGCCTGGAGGTACCTCGCCTTGATTATTATCTTTCCTGTCTCCTTAATTTTCCAGCTTATTATCCCAGCTGTCCTAATTTTGCCCAGGAAAACCAAAGATGGAAAGGCCTATAGGGTCATCCAGTCCATTTAGCCAAAAGCATAATTACTCAAGAACCTTATTCAGTTGTGACTCAGATACCTTCCCACTGACTCAAAGGGAATTTTGCCTACAAGTCTATATTGTAAAACTCCAATAAAGGCCACAGTGTATGACCATAAACCTGTGAGGTCAACTGGGTGAAAATGCAATTGCATATACCTCTGTCATCCTTCCAGCTACCTGAAACTGGAAATTCCCAAGAACACTCTCAGCCTCAGTGTTCACTTTATGTTTTGATTATATAGAAAATATACAAATCTTATAGCTGGGACATTCCCAGAATTAGGAAATATTTTACAAACTCAACAGGTATTAGAGTTTTCTGAATGCCTGTCCAAGAGCCTGTTCTCATGAGTGGGCAGATGCCATCACTTTTAAGACTAGCCCTGTAAATGGTGCTTTATCTTCAAACCAGATTTGGGTAGAGGAGGCTAATAAAGAGGGGCCTATCTTTTAAGTGAGGACAAGGTAGCTTATGGCAAAGAGAGGACATTACAACCACATGTAAAATTCCAGTGGCCCACTCTCCCCCAGGGCTCCACAGCATAGGTTACTTATGAAATGGATCTCTGAGGACAGATGCTAAAACTCAGTATGACAAACAGTAATGCAGTCTCCACTGAAGGCAATACATTTCTGTGTTACACCAAATGTGCCCAATCAGTGGCCAGAAGAAGCAGAAAGGGCTCAGTGGTACCCCTTAGGGAGGTTACTTGCTAATGGAAAGAAGATACAGACTACAATTTTAAGTTCAACAACTGGATTTTGAACAATATGGCACAAAGTATATGTTTTGCATATTCCAAACTGTAATGTTGCAGATTTGTTTCATGGCAAACCCCTGAACATTTCCTGCATTTTCATATATTCCAGATATCTAAACTCTGCCACTTTCCCTCTTTCCTTACTGCGCCGCTCCTTTTCTTTCTCTCTCTTTCTCTCTGTATACACACACACACACACACACACACACACACACAGAGACTCTTATATAACCCTCGTACAACAGAAATGTAACCGCTTTCAGGGCCTTCTATGTCATTCAGCAATGAATGAAGAACCTCCCAAATTTTTGTAATACAAAAATGTTTGGCTGTCCTGAAGGGACAGCAGTAAAACTTAACATGTTGCCTAGGAAGAGACCTTAATTAAGGATTGCATTCATAGCTGGAGGCCTCAGTCTGGCTGGAAAATAAATCTGATCTGGAGAAGATCCATTTCAAGAAACGCTGACAAAAAGTAACCAGCGAGGCCAAAATCTGCCTTGTTATTTTCCCTCATAAGGAATACGCTGTGGGGGGGTTTGCTGTTGTTGTTTTTGTGCTTTTTAAAGGGGGAAATTATATGGTAAAAAGCAGGCTTTCTTTTGTCAAATTGAGATGATTCTTGGCTGATTCACATGATCCCTCTGGGGACTTCTTTTCAAGCCACATAGATCTTTCCTGTTCACCACTTTAGAAGGAAAAAACGACAGTTGCAATCCATGTTTTATTACAGTTCCAGCAAAATTAATGGAACTCCATGAAGAGCAGGTTCTTCATGGTCAAGGGACTCAAGGACTGGAATCCTGTTGATGTTTTCCACAGGTTCCTCTCTGGAAGTGGTTGGGCAGTTTTGTCCGATGTAAAACATCTGCATTCAGCTTCAGGTTCCAGATGTGCATTGTACATTGTGAATGGATGCACAAAGCACATTGTATACGGATGCATATTGTTCATGGATGTCCATTGCACATTTAGGTACACATTTGATTGCACATTCATTTGCAAAATTTAGTGCCATGGTTCAATTGAGCAATATTGCCATTCAGCAAGAAGCACATAACTCCACCTGCAAAGATTTGAGCTGCACAGCCCCAAAATAGGGAATTTCCTATGGTCCGCAACCTGCCCTTGTTCCTTTGTACTGTTGTGCTGAACCTTCCTAGGAATGTAAGAGAAACTGCTTGTATGTAAGAGAAGCTGCTGAATGAGACCAAAAATCTCCTTAGTCCAACATTTGGTTCCCAGAGTAGCCAGCAATAAGAATATGAAGATACCTAAAGCAGAACCTGAGTGTAATAGAGCCCTCCGGCTTATGTTCTCCTGTTATCCCAAAACATGGGTCTGCCCACAATGCCAGTGCCTCCATGAAACGGTAGAGAATATTAGCTCAAAGAGGAGGCCTATGAAAGGGGGTAACCTTACAAGATCTTATACACTGAGTATATCTGTATTAGTACAGGGTCAAACCAGCCAGAGATCCAAAAGTAAGCTTATTTGTTTTATTGGGGAAATTAACAACCTCTCACACACAAGATCCAAGCAGTTCGCATTCACACAAAGCTAACTGAAGGAAAAGGGAGGAAAGGTTTGGATAGTAAGAGTTTAGGGCAAAACTCTTAGGGTGATATTTATCAATCCAGCAGGGAGGAAAAGAAGTAATGTGGCTTAGACTAGGAGTCCAAGGACAGTACAAATCAGAAATCAGAGCAGCAGAGTGACAGCCAATATGCCAAAAATACTACAAGTTATCTGGGTGGGAGCCAGGATTTAAATACTTTTTCCACCCTGAGGGGGAAGGTGTTAATGGCTCTCTAGCAGAGTAAACGATGGGGTTGGAAGAGTGGACAAGGGGTCTGGAATAAGCTAATGGTCTTAGTATTAGGTGACAAAGCATTGATGGGAATTGTGATAGCTCCTTAGTGGTGGGACAGGTGAGGGGACAAAAGGGAGAGTGTTGATGGACAAAGAGGGAAAGTTGAAGACAATCAGCCTTTCCATCGAAGCAGTTTTATGTGCTGTTATTTCTAAAGGTCAAGTCACTCAGGGACATCTGCTAGTCTGTTATCTCCAGAGTTTCCCTGGCTATGACCTAGCCATGCCCTGAAGTCCCATTCTGACCTAGTTTTGCCATGCATGTGAGCAGCCAGTTCCTCTTTGCCAGCAAGCTTCCAGTTATAGTAGGGTATAATTTATATTTCATGCCAATTAAATATTTTTCCAATTAAACTATATCAAGGAGTAAGGGTGTATGACTGGTGCTGAGAAGCACTGAATCTCTCTGATAGTAGACTGCAACATATTACAACACTGGACTTAATACATAGCCATTGCAACTAGTAGCCATCAATAACCTTATCCTCCATGTACAGATGAGTGCTTGATACTGTGAAGAACATCCCCAAAATTTCTATACTTGTGCTCCTCCCACTAGCAGGATGGATGTTCAGTACAACAAACTGCAAGCAATAGGCCCTCAATAGGCCCCAGTATAAGTATCTCTCCTACCAATGTCATTACCTTTCCACGGAAGTGGGATTGCATGTTCCTGTGAGGTGAGAGGCTACACTGATGGTAGCAGTGCTGCTGCTACGGTCTCCCATGTCAAACAGGCTTTTGCTGAGGAGCCAGACAAAATATGCCAAATAGCTACTGGCCAGCAGCAGCAATGAAGGGTGACACTAGTGGAGGATCTCTCAGAAACAACAGCAGTGCCACCATAGGTAACACTTTTTAGTACTGTGCAGAAGGGAGCATGGTAAACCCCCTTTTGAATATCTTTCACCACAAAAATACTATGATGAGACAATCCAAAATGAAACAAGAAATAGTGCCAGAAGATGAAACTCCCAGCTATTGGGGTACAACAGAGGACACCTATGAATAATATTGTGGCTAATGACACAAATGGACCAAGCTGAAAGGATGTTCAGCTATTGCTGTGCTCAGAGGTAAAAAGAAAATTAGAAGCTGCACAGCACATGTTTCAGGAACATGGAATATGAGAAGCACAAATGATAGTAAAGCTAGACATAGTAAAAACAAGAAATGGAGCATGCAAACATTGCAATATTTGGGGTGAGTGAGCCAAAGTGGACGGGAATGGGATATTTTGAGTCAGATAATTACACAGTGTTTTACTCAGGAAATGAAAATCTACAAAGAAATGGGGTGGCATTAGCAGTGAGGAGAGATGTAGCAAAAGTAGTCAAATAATATAATGTGAAGTCTGAGCAAATCATATCAATAAAACTTCAGGGAAACCCCACCAATATAACCATAATCCTAGTATATGCTACAACTACAGAGGCAGAAAAAATAAGTAATTGAAAGATTCGTTGCAGGAAACCAGGAGGAAACTGATCACATACCAAAACTAGACTTCTCGTTAATCATAGGTTATTAGATTAAAAGTAGGAAACAGAGCAGAATCAAAGATTGTGGGAAAATTTGGGCTAGGATCAGGAAATGAAGCAGGAGACCAGCTGAATGAATTTTTTGACGTCAGCAGTTTGATCGTCACAAAGACATTATTCAAGCCACCAAACAGGTGGCTGTATAATTGGACATTACCTGATAGTCAATATAGAAAACAAATCAGGGACTTAAATCAGGGACATTGTCAGGGAGCAATGCAAAAAGATACTATCTGCAGCCAGAAAGAAAGAGAAGCCTCAATGGAGGACAGATGAAATGCTTCAAACTGTTAAGGACAGATGAGAAGCAAAAGTAAACAGAAACAGAGTCAGAACCTGAATATAACTGTTCAGTAACTTCTGCGTAGGAACAGGGAGAACTGCTATAATAATCAATGCCATTCCATCACTGGTTGAAGATATCATTCTCAGTAGTACAATCAGTAAGGACCTAATGGAAGGTCCAGTTATACAGATAACCACTGTGCCAAAATGCTCACAGTGTCATTGATGATTGCTGTCATCACCACATCCTCAAAGTCAGCACAAATGAAATGCAAACCCCCTACATCTGGACCCACAGTCCCTTCATAGTGGCCATGCTGGCTCATAAGATTCTGGGAGCTGTAGTCTCAAAAGGACCTTTTCCAAATTCTGAATTTTTGTACACAATTTCTCCATGTTCAGGCTCACGTCTTTTACACCCTATTATTTAATCCAGATCAACAATCACAAACACATTTTGGAGTTACACTCTATCCATTAACATGTTTTGAAAGTGTGGGAAATAATCCAATCATTTTACTTCCTTCAGACTTTCCCCCTCCCTGATGATGATGATTCTTCTCTTTTTCTTCTCACAGCAACAAAGGACCCAGCTATTACATATGCAGAACCAGAACTTCTGGAGAATGAAGCACAAAGCAGTGTTGAATCTCTAAGGCCAATTACAACCCCTCTGATTTTAAAGGATTATAGGGAAGACAACTTTGTGCAATAATTTCCAGTCTAATTACAATTTAGAAAGCATCTTCATTGTTGTCAAAAAATATTTAATGTGTCTTGGCATTAGCAAATAATCTAATTCATTTTTTATTATTATTTTATTTTAGTTGGTCACACAGCATGATCACATACAATTCCCAGAGCTATTAAACGGAGGGAACGTTTTCATTTACAACCATGATCTCCAGCTTGTTCGGAACTGGTAATCAAATGTGATTATGATTGTGCCGAACTTCTATACCGCCAACTAGTCAACATTCACTAATAACCAGCCTGTGAGAATGGGGTAAACTCATTATGAATAAAATCCTAATCAGAAAGAAAGTGGGAGGGGGTGGGAAATGACCAATCTTTAGCAGGATTATTTGCTGTCTAATAGAGGTCAGCACCCCAATACAGTTAAACAATATAACAGGAATGCACCTAAATGGATATGTCAGTTTTTATAGTATTAAATTATTTAGCAATAATTACCCCAGCATGTGGATACTATAAATGCAGGTCTTGGGAGGATAAGAAAACAGTCTGCTTTTGTTCATTCAAACTGATGATTTCCTGGTCAAGCTATAAAAGGCAGAAGAAAGTTGCCAGTGATGGGCAGGCTCTGGTTGTGGACTATCTTCCCATCCATAAGGACTAGAAACCTGAGGGATTTTTCTTTTAAATATATATAAAAGTTAAGATTGTTAGGATGCTGATTTCTGCTCTTAATATCAATTCTTTGGTGCAGAACTGCAGGGGAATAAAACACAGCCAGCCCACCTTCAGTTTTAATAGACATTTTAAAATAGATAAGCTTGCATTACAACATGACAACAATCCAGCCTTTCTGGCATCTTTATCCCCTTCCCATGTATGCATCTTCAAGCTGTCAAATAATTGGATGACCATTGCCCTTTCTTCATGTTACAACTTTGATTGAAATGGCACAGGCCAGACGACCAGTTCTCTCACAGATTCTTTAATTAGAGGGTCTCCTGGACATCCGAACTACTAGCATAAAAAAGAGCAATTAACACTTTCTTCTGGGCCCCTTTCGTCCATCTGTCACAGCACAGGTGGGAAGAGGCAGGAGGGGGAAAGATAATAGATCTTTTCTAAACAAAATGCTGGACTCTGAGTTTATGTACTTTTCTCCTCCTCCTCCTCCTCCTTCTCCTCCTCCGCCTCCCTCCACCCTCTCCCTTCATTCTTCTGGCTTCAAAAATAACACTCGTCCTTTTTCAGCAGTGGTATCAAAAAATTAAATAGATACTCTGCCTTTAGGTTTTATAATATGCTAACTATTCTCAAAGTTATCTTGGGGGAAATTCATCTGGAAGTTAGAAAGACGGGTACAGCATGGTCTTAGTCAGCTCTCTTGTCTGTCAAGAATGGAGGAAAAAGACTGGACTTTTTGAACAGACTGGAGGGCTTGACATGCCGGGGTCCCCCTTCCATCTTTCTCGAGCCACATTCAGAAGCAAATAAGGGGAGTTTATCAGCCTGACTCAGAGGAATTATGTCAGCTGACTTGAGAGTGGCCACTGTTGTGGTTCAGTGAGGAAGATTAATTTCCCCCACCATGACAGAGCAGGGTCATTGAGAAGGTGGTTAGTGTTTTAACTGAAGGATGTTGGTGCCCATTCACACTGCAGAATTATAGTGTTATTTTTCCTCTTTAATGGTCATGGTTCTATCCTGTGGAATCCTAGAGATATGCAGTGTGCCATTGTTATATACAAGTTATTCCCAACTTAATGGAGACCCTAAGGAAAACTGATCACAGGGTTTTCTGGGGCTGAGAGCGTGTGATGCACCCAAGGTCACCCAGTGGGTTTGGAATGGCCAAGTGGGAATCAAACCTTGGTCTCCAGGGTTGTAGTCCAACATTCAACCACAACAACATGCTGGCTGTCATCTGCAGAGTAGGGAAAGCTATTTAGAATTCCCAGCTAGATAATTCCCCAAACTACAAACCGCAGGATTCTGTACGAGTAGCTCAAGGATTTCCTCACAGTTGCTTGTCACCAGGTGACAGGAGATGTGTGATCATCAGGAGCCCTTGCCTCAGTCCTTTCAAAACTTCTTACCTATGAATGAGTTCTTCCTGTATATCCTCCCCATGGTACCCCTGACAGACAGTAGGGTCCTTCATCACACTGTGGGAAGGGTTCTTCAGATTCCAGAAGCACGTTCAGTTGACAGCACATGGTGCGTCACTCCACTGACATCCTAAATATTAAACCCAGTCTGTTTCTGAGACAGGTGCTTTGATTGTCACTGTGCCGTTGTCCGCTGAATGTTTTTATTTCTAGTCAGGGGGCCATCTTGATCAGCCTGATGACTGATATCACCTGGTTTGGAGGGCTTGACTGTACTAAGGTGGAGAAGGAGAGATAGGGAAAGGAGTAGTTCTTCATATTAATGGTAATAATTATTAATTATGCCAGAAGTGGGTAATATATTAATCAGAAAAATGACAGAGTGGCAGCTGTCTCTTAAACAGAAAAAAAATTCCATGTGAAGAACCTTTGTTCCTTCCTATCTCAGGAGATTTTACATCAGAATAGAATCATGCTCTTGGGAGAGGGACCCTGTTTTTCTCCCATGTGCTCAGAGTATAGGCACATTGGTAGTGATGTGTCAACTGTGCTGTATATCTATTAAGGCCAACCAAGCAAGGCCACATCAAAACATTTTGCTGCCCGGCTGGAAAAAAAAATAGATGGCATCCTCTCCTTTTCCATACACAAAAGCTAACTGGACTGGCACTTGAATCTTTCTTCAGCACTAATGACTAGACTGTGTCCTACACTGAGCACAGCTACCTTAATGGGGAAAGAATCATGGCATAAAAGACAATGCCCTCTGACCTCCACATCATCCACATCATCCACAATTGCCTCACTCTGTTTAATGGTGACTGCAGACCTGAAACCAAGGCTGGAACTGTGGGAAGATGCAACCCAATTTAGACCTAGAGGTCTCACCACAAGGCATTGAAGTCACTGGCTGGGACTGGGAAGCAGCAAATGAATGGTCCTGCTGTATCAACTGGACAGAGGTAGTACAGTAGTCCCTCCACATTGATGAGGGTTAGGGGCACAAAACCCTTGCAAAAGTGGAAATATCACAAATAACCCCTCCAGAGCTCCCCCTCCTATTCCTTTGCCTCTGGCCCCAGCACTGGGCGGCAAGGGAGAAAAAAAGACACAGTAAAGGGCTTACCAGTACTTTCCCTATGAGGGAAAGTACAGTTCTTCCTTTCTAGATATTTCCTGTGGCCATCTTGAAAAGGGAGAAGTAGGAGCAAAGGGAGCACCTGACCAATCAGCAACCATTACACAGCAGAAAGTGTAGCCACATGGGAGAGAGGGCATGCCTCCAGCAGTGAGAGGAAGGTTTTACCCACCCAAAAAGAAAAAATGTCCATTTTAAGCACAAGCCTGGCAAGCCTGGGGTGAGGAATGGAAGGAAATGGAAGAGGAAAATGGGGGGAGGCAAGCACACGCCTCACAAATAATCAAATTCACAAAGGTCAAACCTGCAAGATAGAGGGAGGACTGTATTTATATTTGGTTTGGCCAATGAGAGATTGCATACTGCCTGCCAGTAACAGCAGCTTGTATTGGACACCTCTATTCCCTTTTTCATTAACCTGAGTGATATAGTGGTCTTAGTGTTTGACTGGGACTGAGGCAGACCAGAGTTCAAACCCCACTCAGCCATGGAAAACCCCTGGGTCACCTGGAGCAAGTCACACTCTCTCAGCCTTAGAAGAAGGCAATTGCAAACTACCTCTGATTAAATCTTGTCAAGAAAAACCTACGATATGGTCACCGTAAGTCAGAGCTGGGTTGAAGGTACATGATAATAACAATGCCCTTTTTACCTGAGGGGGGTTCTAAGGTGTATACAACACAGGTCATCAGAATGCCACTGCTTTCATAGAATGTGACTCTATGGAAGTAAACACAACTATTCCATGAATGCTCGCAGGATATGTCTAGTGTAACATAAAGAGGGATGCCATTTAACCTGGAGTAACTGGAAAAGAAAAATAATTTGTGTGCCTATACCCAGAAATTGTGCACAATTTGTGTATGTATCCCTTTCTAAGTTAGTTATAATTCCCCCTCCTCTGCCTAACCCAGCATTTTGATTTTCCATCTGACACACAAATCCTTCCTTTATAAATGACTTCAGATTGTTACAGGGCTTGAAGCAATGAGAACTGGAATGTGAAGTGTTCTATAAATGGCAGGAATGCTGATTGCTGATATCATGTGTTAATTGGTAATATCTGTGTTCAGTAGGTTCCAGCAATATGTGTTATATCACATTAACTAGCCACATGCCCATGATATCTGATATTAACTATTTGGGTAAGAGGAATTAGAGTTCCTAAGAAGGTAGCATTTGGACCTGGGAGATTTGTTTAATTAGCCTTTATGGACTGTCAAAATGCAGGATGTGAAACAGCCTCCATCCAAAGCGACAGACTGTCAAAAGCAGGCAAAGCGAGTATCGTCTCTCTCTGTCTGCCATAATATCCCCAGGAATCATTCTCTTTTGATAAAGCTCTAGTCTCAGCTGCATCCATCTCAGAGTTTTAATTCCAGTCTTGGCCCACAGGAGGCTCAACATTTTTTGAACCACATTACTCACTTAGGATTTAAAGATGATTCTTAACATGTTAAGATCTCCATTTGCTTTCCTTGGTGATAGCTGCCCTTTTCTCCCCATCTTTGAAGATGCACAGAGGATCTATGTGAATTAGCACCCCATCTGACAGATAGGGTTTCTTATTTATTTTTAGAAAGGAAATAACTACAGTTTCACAATGTCTTACCCCACTTCTCTATATTTTTGATCATTTTCTGATACAGTATGCATTGAGAGCCAGTCCCATATTGTTTTAAATCTCCCTAAATATTCACCTGTTTCTTCTCCCCTAGATCCCTTCACTGGCTATCAGTTCGGACCAGGGCCTGTTTCAAACTTTTTGTTTTGGTATTTAAGGCTTGGTGTTCTAACCTCCCTCAGTACCTTACAGTTTGGCTTGTATGGTATGCTCCATCCAGGAATTTAAGATCTACAGGCAAAGGATTATTATTTATTCCACCAAAGCGTACAGCTTTGTCAAGGCTGAGAGCCTTTCTTTGGACCTCCAGCTGGAGGAAGATCTTACCTTTTTTCATAAAGGGTTGAAGATCTTCCTCTTTGATGCACCATCTTAAGCCACTGAATTGTTTTTAAGGTGCTGAGATGGGTAGCAACTGGTGGGGTGTTGGGGATTTCATTCCATGTATTGCTATACTGTTATATTTATTGCCTTTGTCCCTGACTGTATATGTTGATGTTCTGCCCTTCGGTGAAAAGGGCGTTATAAATAAACATTATTAATTTCTCATACCTGGGTAACCTCTCTTGTACCAATGCAACACTCATTCTGTGGTATAAAAAAGGATATGTTGCTGGTGTCATTTCTACCCCACCCTGACTTCCAGTATAGTTTGCCTCTTTGGCAGCAGATGCACATTGGTTTGCATTTTCATTGAGGTATCTGTCCTTGTACAGTTTCACATGTTTGTTTTTGGGCCCAACTCAAAATATTGGTGATGACCCACAAAGCCCAATGCAGATTAGAGCTAGACTATCTGAAAGACTCACCTGTCTATATGAGCCTGCCAGAGTCTTAAAATCTTCAGTGGAAAGATTTCTTGTGGTTCCAAGAGGGTCACATACCTGCCTGCTGAAGTGGCATAAGCTAGAGCTTTTGCTGCCCAGGGCGATCTCTGAGTTTGCCACCCGGGGGTGGACCTCTGAGTTTGCCACCCCTCTCAGGGGAGAGAGGACCTATCCAAAACACCAAATAAAAACTGCTCGATTGGCATTGGGTGATTGGACTCTGGGTGTTCACACTCAGATGAGGTGCTCTGCACGTGCTTAGAGACATGTCAGCATTCCTGCGGTGGCAAGTGCCCTCTGTGTCTCCCTCTCTCTCCCCTTCCCTTTCTCCTCAGAGGGTCAGTTGGGCTGGGGTCATCCCCAGTCTCGGAGGTTGGGGGGGACAGCGGGTGCCTCTCCCCACCTCCTCGGGGTCCGCCCTCTCCTCTCCTCCTTTCCCCCCTTCCTCTTTCTTCTCTGCCCAGAGGTCTGCCAGTGTCAGAGTGGCTGCTTTGTCTGGAAACAGGTTTGACTCCAGACTGGGAGAGAGAGAGGGAAGGGAGGGAAGAAGAGGGGGAGAAAAGACAGACCGCTTTCCCAGGGTGGCATACTCCTCCAGTAGACCTCCCCAGGAGGCTCCAGTGCCCATCTAGTCTCTGGACATCTGCCAGCATGTGGAGGGTGGCCCAACGCCGCCCCCAAAAAACATGCTGTCAGGGGCGGCTCACCCCCTGCCCCCCCTTGGTACATCACTGGCCTACTGAAGACACACATAAGGGCTTTCTCGGTGGCTGTTCAAAGCCTGTGGAATTCCCTCCCATGGAAGGCTAGGCTGACTCCCTCTCTGCTGTCCTTACATTGGCAGATAAAGACCTTAAAATAAAAGGATTAGTGATTAATTGGCTGTGCAGAAGACTTACACTGTTTTAAATTATAAGTGTTTTATCATGATAGATTGTTTAACTGTGCTGAGATCCTACGTCACAGACATAGGGCCTTTCCGCACTACACTGCTATTATCCCACTTTCAACATCCTGTGGAATTCTGGGGTTTGTAGTTTACTGAGGCCAAAGAGCTCTCCGGCTCAGAATTCTAAAGGCCTTTCCCTAACCTGCAAATCCCAGATTCCATAGGATGTTCAAAGTGGAATAATAGCACTATAACAGTGTAAGGAGGAAAGGTCCATAGTGACAAATGCATAACTACATCTCATCTCCCAACCTGACTCCCCAAAATTTCCTTAACAACCAACAGCCACACTGAGGGATGCAAGTCTGTTCTGCTGGTAATTGGGGTGCAGCAGGATGACATTTCTGTCCCCCCACTCCTGCCAACAATCACTGTTACAGCAAGGAGGTGTGACAGGGGTCCTGCTTCTGATCATCACACTGCTTATCACTGAAAGGAGGGGGCTGGGAATGTCATCCTGTGCACCCGATCACCAACAGGAGACACCTCTTGTCGTTTGATGTAACTGTTGGCTGTTAACGTAACTTTGGGAAGGCTTTTGTAATCATGATAATAATGCCACAAGCAAGAATAAAGAGCCATCATGGATCAGTAACTCTAGATTACAAATCCATAACTACAATGTAGGTTGCCAGCCTTTTTAAAAACTTTTGTATTTTCAGGTTTTTAGTTGTATTTTGATTAAACCTCATTGTAAGCTACCTTGGGTCCGATGTTGCAAGAAAAATGAGGTATAAATTAAACTAAATTATTACATTACCTATAACAACTCCAGGTCCCCTTTCTTGGGCAACTGCTGTCCTAACTTACATGCACTGGTGGCATTTGAGCTGATGGTGAAAGTGATCTTGGGGTCATAGTGGACAATTCAATGAAAATATTGATCTAATACGTAACTAAGAAAAGGGAAAAAATCATGTTGAGCATAACTGGAAATAGAATCAAAAACAAAACCAAAAAAATCAGTCTTCTTATACAAATCTATGATGTGACCACATTTTGAATATTGTGTCTAGTTGTGGTCCATTATCTCCGATAAAATAAATGGAAAAGGTACTGAAACGGGCAAAAAGTTATCAAGTGACTGGAGCAATTCCTCTATGAGCCCCAAATGTTGTAAAAGGCTACAACATTTGGTACTCTTTGACTTATTTATTTATTTGCTTATTTAAATATGTATTCCAGTTCCTCTCTTTGGCCATTTCCGCACTTTCAACATCCTTTCAACATCCTATGGAATCCTGGGGTTCCATACCTCCCGAAACTGCAAACCCTAGGATTCCATAGGATGTTGAAAGTGGAATCATAGCACTATAACAGTCTAGTGCAGAAATGGCTTCTCTCTCTCTCTCTCTCTCTCTTTCTTTCTTTCAATGTCTCAAGTTCTTTCCAACTCAAATGTGAAGAAACTTGTGGATTTTGTTAAATTTTTATACCAAATGAACTTAACTGAAGTTACATCCATCACTAACCATAAGTATTTTGAACACTGAAAAGTACCTTATAAAGACTGTTGTTTCTGTTGTTATTATTAACAAAGTGGCATGATGCAACCATTATTTTCAATAGTGCACATAACAGTATTTTTATTGATCAATTGATTTGTTTATTTAGGCTGGCATCCTGTCAAGTAATGATAATAAGCATGACTTATGACATAGTAATTATTCCAGTTCATGTTTATGGTGGTTGCACATTAAGAGTAATCAAAACTGCCCTCACATCCTGCCTTTGAAGCCTCACAAGCAGCCCCAACACAGCTATTTCCAAGGTTCTGGGGAGTGGAGTGGTAAGTAAAGTTCTGCCCTGCCCTCTCCCAGTGACAGCTGAGACAGATAGAACTCTTCAGTATTCTCTGAAGCTGTCTGCCTCTGCCTTTATACAAAATGGTATGAAATTGCCTCTGGTCCTTCAGGTCTGTTGGGCAGTGACAGTAGCAACAAGACTCCAAGGATATCCAGGGAAGCTGTCATTTTAAGTTCTTGATACAGGCTGAGATCCTATGCTGGAATTTGTGTTGCATACATCTCTGCATGAGGTATGCATTCATTTTATTATGAAGCCCTTGTATTGGATGACAGTGTTACAGAACTGAACCAAGACAACAAAGGCCCTTTTCACACTGGGGTGATAAAACGGTGCAGAGCAACCTCTAATGGAGGTCGTCTACACTGTGGAGTGGATTGGGGCAGACTACTTTAGCGTAGTTCCACACCTCAATCTGCTCCAAAGTGACCGGAAACGGTGGCACCGTGTGTTTTTAAAAACCTCTTTAAAGAGGTTTTTAAAAAGCAGGGAGCGAGCAGCCCCGTGCAGCTCCATCGCAGCGCCCTGGTGTAGATTTGCAGGCACGCGCAAGTGTGTGCCTGCAGATCTGCTGGGGCGGGCTTCCGGCTGGCGAGCTTCTCCGGTTGGGTGGAGAACCTCCGCCAGCCATAAGCCACCATTTTGGACACCGCAGGACACCGCAGGAGTGTGGAGCAGCGAACTCGCCTTGCTCCGCATGGCGATGGACTTACCCAGCTGCCGGTAAGTTTCGTTTCAGCGCGTTTTCCCCTGTTTCTCCCTCCACATGTGAAAAGGGCCAAAGTATACTATTTCAGTTCCCCAGCCTTGAACGGAACTCAGCTGCTTTTCATTTGTCAAAATAAAATAAAATAAAATAAAATAAAAATGTCCAAATGTTTCCATTGGGGAACTTATGCTTTCATACCAAACAAAGTGGACAAGATGTCACACCAGGGGACTTTGGGGATATTTGAAGGCCCATAGTGTTAGCCACCCAAAATGGAGGACCAAAGTCAGGTGCAAGTTTTGGTGCTCTCTTATAGGATGATGGCAGTTGCCTTAGAACAGCAGGCACCATCAATGTGCCCAGTTCAGAGAGGATAAGGAGAAGCTTGTCTTTTGTCTCAAGAACAAGAGAAAGTGTAAGCACGATTATTATTATTATTGATTTCAGTGGCATGTAAGCATGCTTTCCTTTGAATTACGTTAGTTTCACTGTTCATGATTTCTAATACCCTTGTTGTATTATATACCCTGATGTGCAGAAGATGTAATGCCGCCAGTAAAGAAGCTTATTAGAAAAACAGAACTCCTTATTAGACAGATTTCTGCCACACAATTAATTATTTTGACTTTTGTTGTCTCTTTCCTTCCCCGCTCCCTGCTCCACCCTGCCCAGTATTAAATACAGTTTAAGTTGTTGATAACGTTATCCAACTAACATTTTAAAAAATCATTCAACGGGTTTGGCAGACGGAAGTGAATATCTTTTTAAGTGATAATAGATGCAATTAATTTAGCGCAATTTGAAATAAGAAAAGCACTGGTGGAACTGAATTAGCGATGTGTAATTGGAAGCAGTTATAGAATGATGCGATTTAGAGGGTAATTCAGTGATGATGTGATGGGGGAAGAAGTGTATGGAGTTCAATTAAAAATGAGGGGCCTGGAACTTGTAGTTTTACTTTCACAGCATGAAGGAGGGTCTGTTTGTGTTGGCTGCAAAAACAATAAACGAAAGGTGTAGGACTGCATTAAAAAAAAACTTGTGAGGGCTGAACCAAGAAATATGAGTGATAACAACAGTTATGTGACTTCTCTTTCTGCAATGTGTCCTTATGCAAATAAGGCTTATAAATGGAGTAAAACCTTAACTCTTGCTAGCAATGGAAGTGATTCCATTCTCTTTATTTCATCTTTGTAGTCCTATAATAAACAGCTGCTATATGAAATGTTAATACCCTCACGGAGCTTGATAGGGTTTAACCTCACACATCGGCTTTTGACACCGAAAGACATTTGAAAGACAGTGGAAAAATTTGAGAATGTTCAGCATCTACTAAGCAGTTTTAACCCGGTAGGCTTCCTCCCTCTCACTTCCAGAGGGTACTTTATTGCATGCCGATGCTGAGAATAACTGCATGAAATATAATCAGTAACACATTACTTGACTTAAGGACAGCGTTGTCCACTGAAATGTAAAAAGAGTTGTGCTGGATCACAACAGTGATCTTCTAGTCCAGCATTCTGTCTTCATGGTAGCCAATCAGAGGTCCCTAGGAAGCCCACAAAGCAGGAGTGCAATAGTACCCTCCTGTTTGTCTTCCACAGCAACTGATATTCATAGAAATACTGTTTCTGATACCAGAGGAAATAAATAGCCTTCGTGACCAGTGGCCACTGATAGGGTCATCCACCATGAATATGTACAATACCCTTTTAAAGCTGTTCAAACTGATGGCTACCACCACATGTTGTGGCAGTGGTATTTGTCATTATTTTGGCAGCAATCCTGTTAGCTATTCCAAACTAAAATAAGCCCACTGAATTAATCATTGGATGGTGGGTCAATACTTAGGTAAATCCAATTGATTCATTGGGTCTGCTGTAATTAAGACTAACAATAGAATTTACCCATTGTGTGAAGAAGTATTTCATTGTATCTTGTCATCATGACTATCTCCCTCTTCAGTTTCGGGAATGATCCCAGACTCTAGTGTTATGTGTGACGGACAAGAACTCTCCATCTGCTTTCTCTGAACCATCCTTAACTTTACACACCTCAAAAATGTCTTCCTTAGTTACCTTTTTTTCTAAGCGAAATTGGAAAGACCGCTGGTTGGAATACCATATGGATATTACATAATGCTACCCTTAAAAATATTGCACTGGCTGCCAATACTTTTCCAGTCCGAATATCAGGTGCTTGTGATGACACTTAAAGCTCAATCCTTGAAGTAATGTTGTTGTTGCTGTTGCTGTTGTGTGCCTTTAAGTCAGTTCTGACTTATGACAAGCCTAATGCAAACCTTTCATTTTTTTTGGGGGGGAGTGGAGCAAGATTTGTTCAGAGGGTGTTTGCCTTTGCCTTCTGCAGAGCCTGAGAGAGTATGATTTGCCGAAGGTCACCCAATCAGTTTCCACAGCTAAGCAATTATTTAAACCCTGTTCTTCAGAGTTGTACACCAGCACTCGAGCCACTACTATGCTGGTTCTCAGCATGTTTCTCCCTACATGTGTCCGGTCAAGGACTGAGGTCTTGGGGGGCACGGTGGCTTCCTCTGTGTTCCACCTGTGAGATCACTATGTCGTGTAAGGATGTGGAGAGGACTTTCTCAGCCATGGCACCCCAGTTGTGGACTGTCTTCTCCTCATAGGTCCTGTTAGCATCAACGCTGGTTTCATTTAGGTTTCAAGTAAAAACATGGCAGTTTACTAAATTCTTTGGGCCTCATGGATTTATATCCAAATGCTAATGCACATGATTTTAACCATTGTTTTAGTCTTTTAACTTGTTACTTGTATTAACTTGTTTACCTTAACTTGTTAATTGCATTTAATGTGTTTTTAGTGTATTTAAATTATTTTTATTGTTTTACATTGTATTAAGTTGTTTGGATTGATTTTACTTGTACACTCCCTATCCCTCCCATGATCTCTTGATAAAGGTAATTTCCGCATTAGTCTGTTATAGCGCTATGATTCCACTTTCAGCTGGCCGGCCCCTCCCGAAACTGCAAACCCCAGGATGTTGAAAGTGGAATCATAGCGCTATAACAGTCTAGTGCAGAAATGGCCAGAGAGAGGGAAGGAGGGAGGGAGGGAGGATCTGAATAAAGGCTGCCATTTGTTTGTTTTTCCAGAGTGGCTCCTCATCTTTAATGTCTTCCAGGCAGCTGGATAACTGCTGGGAATAGTTGTCCTATTGCAACTGACAGATGCAGATGTGGAAGAATGTCCTTTCAGTTTATTTTGCAAGAATCCACTAAAACTCAGATGCAAGAGAAAGTGAGACATGGGTCTTTTCCACAGCTTACCTTATTCCGGAGACACCCAGTGCAGGTCCTGGCATTGTCTCTGCTGGCAGGGAAGAGCTCCCCTCGGCACCAGCTGCCCCCATGAATGGAGGAAGCACGACAGCACTGCCTCTTCCTTCCGCAGCGCAGCAAGGCACTGTCTCCGGTTGCACTGGGGCAGGAAGCACAACCATCACACTTCCAGGAACAAGTAAGTGCAGGGGGGTGTTGGGGGGCTGTGCGATCACTGGCCATTGACAGGGAAACCTGTCAATGATTTGCGACACAATCGCACCACCTGGGGACAGGAGAAGGATGGGACCCAGGCGACACCATGCAGAAACTTCATCCGAGTCCCATCCTTCTCCAGTCCCCAGTGCAGGACAACAATGTCCTGCAAAAAGAGCCATGGTCTCATCCTTTATTCTGGTATTTTATCACAGTGACCCTTCAACCATCTGTAAAAGCTGGTGAGGGTTATCATACTGCAAACAGGAACTGAGATTAAAATATAGTGCCTTTCCCAAGCCTACCAACTCAGTCTGTGGCAGAGGCAAAAACTGAATGAAATACCTCCTTTACATAGCTGAGGCTCCTAGCAACTGTGCTATACTTGCTTTCCAGCAAAGGGGAAAATCTAATCTTCATTTCTGCCAAAGTTTAGTATTTGCACTATACAAAACTTGTGCATTTTACACATACTCCCCAAAATCTCTCCCCCTCAGCCCATGTATATGCATATTATGGAGCAATTAGATACCCAGGGTGAACATGTCTGCCCACTGCCTCTTTGAACAATGCCAGTGTTCAGATTGTTTCAAAAAGGACCCCTGGGAGCCAAATGCCAGCACATGTTGTTTTGTGGCTTTAGATGAATTGTGGAGTGAATTCCGGTTCAAAAGCTTGAAGTCACAGAGGACCCTTTATTCCAGCATATTCAAGGGCAGAATAGGACTTTTCAGCCACTCAGAGATGGGAGGAGGGAGAAAGCCCACCCATGGCCTTTACACATTTACATATGTAAATATATTTTAAATATACAAAGATTCAGTTATTCAATACCTGGCACTCAAGCACAAATAAAAAGAAAAACAATTGAAGTACAAAATAATATCTATCTATTGATCTGTCTGCCGGTCTATCTTTCTGTTTATCACTTGAAGGCATAAGAATGAATGCCCACAGAATGCATGTTATAAGTCATTGCCCCTTTGGGGTTTTGCCTCTTGCCAGTGGTGCAAGAAGCAGGGGTGTAGCTAACTGGGGGGTGCAAAATGAGGGCATTGTCCATCCAAATAATTTTGCCCCCCATGAACTTTTCCTAGCATCCAAAAGGTGAGACATTGAAAACTGGTGACACCTAGAACTTTTCTATTTGCTGTGTTCACATTCCCTGAATAACATTGTATAACCCTTTTCTTTGTATTTCTAGTTGATCAACCAAAGTTTTAAGATGTTAGAAATTTGGGAACTGAAGGAAATAATTTAGAGATCTTCCCTTCTATGGGATACAAGTCAACCCTTTCTTAGGAAATGGTAATTTGTGGACTTGCAATAAGAACACAGAGTGGGTGCAAGGCTGCTAGACTGGAAAAGGAGCACACGCAGCAACTTCTTAAACATTTAAATCCCTCTGTGGATCAAAGTACTTGTTTGTTTGTTTTATATATTATCTCTTTTATGATAGTGTTACTAGCTTGATAGATGAAGGGAATGCTGTGGATGTAGCATACCTCGATTTCAGTAAGGCCTTCGACAAAGTTCCCCATGACATTCTTGCAATGAAGCTAGTAAAATGTGGGCTGGACAGGGCTACTGTTAGCTGGATTTGTAATTGGTTGACTGAACGAACCCAAAGGGCTATCACGAATGGCTGCTTTTCATCCTGGAGAGAAGTGACTAGTGGGGTGCCATAGGGTTCTGTCCTGGGCCCAGTGCTGTTCAATATTTTTATCAATGACTTGGATGAAGGAATAGAGGGCATGCTCATCAAATTTGCAGATGACACCAAATTGGGAGGGGTTGCTAATACGCCAGAGGACAGGATCAAAATTCAAAAAGACCTGGATAGATTGGAGAGCTGGGCCAAGGCGAACAAAATGAAATTCAACAGAGAGCAGTGTAAGGTCCTACACTTAGGTAGAAAAAATGGAATACAGAAATATAGGATGGGGGACACGTGGTTGGATAGCAGTACGTGTGAAAGGGATCTAGGAGTCTTCATAGACCACAAGCTGAACATGAGTCAGCAGTGTGATGCGGCAGCCAAGAAAGTCAATGCAATTCTTGGCTGCATCAATAGGAGTATGGTGTCTAGGTTGAGGGAGGTACTGGTACCACTCTACTCTGCATTGGTTAGACCCCATCTTGAATACTGTGTCCAGTTCTGGGCACCCCAATTCAAGAAGGATATTGACAAGCTGGAGCAAGTCCAGAGGAGGGCGACCAAAATGGTGAGGGGCCTGGAAACCATGCCCTATGGGGATAGACTTAGAGAGCTGGGTATGTTTAGTTTGCAGAAAAGAAAGTTAAGAGGGGACATGATAGCCATGTTTAAATATTTGAAGGGATGCCATGTAGAAGAAGGAGAGGGCTTGTTTTCTGCTGCTCCAGAGACCAGGACAAGGAGCAATGGATTCAAGCTGCAGGAAAGAAGATTCCACCTGAACCTCAGGAAGAACTTCCTGACAGTCAGGGCTGTCCGGCAGTGGAATCTGCTGCCTCGGAGTGTAGTGGAGTCTCCTTCCTAGAGGGTTTTTAAGCAGAGGCTTGATGGTCATCTGTCGGGAGTGCTTTGAGGGTGTTCCTGCATGGCAGGGAGTTGGACTGAATGGCCCCTGTGGTCTCTTTGGTCTCTTCCAACTCTACATTTCTATGATTCTATGATTTATATATATATATATATATATAGAGAGAGAGAGAGAGAGAGAGAGAGAGAGAGAGAGAGAGAGAGTTGAAATATTCCACAAAGTCAAAAAGGAGAGGAGGAGGAAACTGTAACTTTCTGAAAACTTCTTATAAGATATGCAACCTGTTACTGGGGTCCAGGGACCCTTTCAGCTACACAATTATAGCATCACTATGGTTCCAGTCAAACAGCCAAGATGGCATCCTACAGAATCCTGGGCTTTCTAGTTTGGTAAGAGACTAGAGCTCTCTGGCTAGAATTCCAAATACCCCTCCCTAAATAGCAAATCTCAGTATTCCGTAGGATCCCACAATGGCAGTTAAAGTGCAATCACAACTCTATAGCTATGCAGTGTGAAAACCCATGGGAACCAGGAAGACCACATCCCAAAGAGATAATTTTAAGTATGGTTGAATCATAGAATCATAAAGCTCACTTCAGGCTATTTGTGTTTTCACATACAATGAAAGACAAACTCCCCATATTGGTGAGCAATCAGAGACCATCCCTCAATCTTTTCCTATGGAGATCTTTCCTATGCACCCTACCTGACCAAGGCCCTTTTTGCATGGCATTTTCCGTGCGAAAGAGGGCCTGGAGCATCATGCAATTGTAAGGAGCAATCCACACAACACACTCACAATCGCTCAATGCTCCAGGGGCTGGCAGGCGCCAATTGTGAACCTTTTCATTTTCAGCTGGAACCCAAAAATGGCGCAAGATCACACATTGCTCCCGGGCCCCATGCGTACTTACCTGATGTGTGGAGCCTCCGGAGCTGTGCCAGTTGCGCTTCCTGCCCCAGCGCAGCCTGGGAAACTCCCAAGCTGCACTGCAGAAGGAAGAGACAGGGCTCTCACTTGAGCAGGCAGCTTGTGCAGAGCCGAAGGACCCCAGACGTGAGAGCCTCTCGCCAGAGGGTGCTTGCGCAATCCCTGCACCCCAGCGCCGGAAGACAGTAAGGTGCGGAAAGGGTCCAAACATTAAGAGATTGCTACGAGTCCCATTAATGTTTTGTCAGTCTGGAGTTACACAATCAGCCCATTCTGGACCCCTTTATCAATCCTATGGGAAAGCCATTCCAGCTTTGTTAACGCACCCCTTCAGCGTATGAAATAGGATATAAAAATCCTACCTTTGACTTCAACAAATTGTAGTACATAGTATGTAGTTTGCCCTAGACTGCCATTCCTCTGGGCTACCATCAGATGCTGTCTGAGCCCCTCCTCTGTGACCTCCTTTTTCAAGACAGTAACTAACCCTTTCCACTCCTAATCTCTCTCCATCTGAACCTTTCACACCTCACTTTCCAATAGCCTAGTATGGTTCTTGAGATTGTTTGATTTCTTGTATGCGCCCTGGTGGTGCAGTGGTTAAATGCCAGTACTGCAAGCCACAAGCCACAAGGTTGTGAGTTCGATCCTGCCGGGCTCCAAGGTTGACTCAGCCTTCCATCCTTTCGCAGGTCGGTAAGATGAGTACCCAGCTTGTTGGGGGCATGTATAGAAATATTTCGAAATACTATTTCGAATACTATGCTATGCTATTTGTAAGTTGTTCGCCGCCTTGATCCATATGGAGAGGCGGGATACAAATAAATAAAAAAATAAAAAACTGTTTCTTGTATATTTCTTGCCAATCCAAACAAAATACTTTGTTCAGCTCTTAACTGGAGTCCTCTCTCTACAGTACTGGTATACACAGGTGAAAAGATCCCGCTGTTAACCTCCCCTTGCAGGCCTCCTTTGAGCTATAATTCCCCAAATTCTAAGGTGACTCTGGCATTGAGGGCGGACCCCATCATCTTAGAGTAGCAACCATTTCAGTTCATCTGCACCAGCCTGAGTTTTAAAAGCCTGAGAGGAAGCCCTTTTCTCTGTCCCTCCAGGATTCTTCTTGTTAGGAATGCAAGAGAGGGCCTTCATGGTAGCTACTCCCAGACTCTGGACTCCCACTACACTGGCTTCCTCAATGGCATCCTTCCAGCAGCAGCAAACATATTTTTGGTTTTGACAAGGGGGAGTCGCTTTTTTATGAAGAAAGTTTTTTTAATAATGTGCTGTATTGCCCATATTTCTTGCTTTGTAATGTATATGTTTCACAATTACTTTTAATTCTGTAGATAGTTTGATTACATTTTAACTTTGCAATTTTTTAAAAAAAACTGATATAAGGTTTTATCTCTGTCTGCTTTAATTTTTGCCTTGAGTCCCAGGGCTATAAAAAGAAAAGCAGGATGTAAATAAAACAGCTGCCCAAGAACCCAGTCCAAATTCTCATGTGCACTTTTAATGGTAATAATCTATTTTAAGTGCCATGGTTCGATCCTATGGAATCCTGGGATTTGAAGTATAAGAAAAGCTATTTAGAATTCTCTGCCAGAGAGCTCTGAGGCTTCCCCAAACCACCGACCCCAGAATTCCATAGGATAGAACCATGGAGGTTAAAGTGGAATAATAACACTATAGCCACATAGTGTGAATGGGCCCCAGAATTGTGCTTCCCTTTATAGAAGGCACACCAGTCTGGATACAATACAAATACCATTTTATAAACAGACATTCATCAAATACAGATATTTTTCAGGGTTTTCTGGATATATTCCTCCAATGGCTAAGGAAGAATTTTCTTCTCATTATTGCTTTCCCCTCCTTTCCACAACTTTCTACAAGCAGCAGTAATCTTTTATTTTTCCCTGCAGAGTTTTAGGGAAACCTTGATCACTTAGAAACATGTTTAATCTCCATTACTATATTTTTGAATCATAATTATTGAAATATATGACTGTTTATTTTTTTAAGGCTCTTTTTAAAATATTCACAACTCCCTTCTCTTTTCCTCAGTATTTCAAATGCTTCATGTTTGGTATAAATCACTTCAGTTTCAGAGTGATTGGAAGCTTGAAAGATGTAGTTTAAAATTTAAATTAACCAGCTTAAAATTACTGGAACACTTCACAGATCTTAAGCAAATAATTATACTTTTTTTAACAAACATCTTAGCAGTTTCTGAGTGTGTGGCGTACACATTTTCAATTAAGAAAAAAACTTTTAAGTTTCACAGGTTATGTTAGGGGCTTTCCATGTTCACTCTAAGCTCCCAAATGCAGGGAAACAGCACCTGTTAAGGGCCACATCATTAACAGACGTGCTTTTAGGCAATATGCATATGGTATGGCATCCTATGCTGTAATGAGTTCAGCCTTCACCACCAGCTTGCCACATTGGGAGCTGGATGATTGACAGTGGATGAGTGATGATACAAAGTCCCAGATTTGCCTCTTCCCAGAATAGACACAAGGAGTCTATGCAACCTATGGATGCAAATCTTTGCTTATTTGATATTCACAAGGGAGGAATACTTAGGTTTAAAAAAAAGTCCTCTGGCCATATTTTTGATGGTTTATTTTAGCTTATGAGACTTTTTGTCAAAATTTGGTCTGGGAAAAAAAATCATATTTGGATTTTTAAAAATGAATTTTGTGCAAAAAATGTGTTTTTTCCAAGACAAAATGTGTTTGTCATAACCAATGAACCAACCAAACAGAAAAATCTGGTCTTGGTAGGGATAGAAAATGTAGCTGTTGACACTTTTTTGACTGGGTAGCTCAAGATGTAAAGACAGGCTTTCTCACTGAGGATGAGAAAAATTGTTAATATTCTTTAACAATGCAACTGAAGATATTACTCAGATGAAGGTACCATTCCACATGATACACACACTGGCAGCAACCAATTGCACAAAATGACAGTCAGAAAGAGCATCTTGACTAACCTACCATTTGCCTCAATAAAACCACTTGTAATGCATTTCTGCCCCCTCTTCTATACTTTCACTGTCTCCAGTTATATACCTTGTTGTGTCCCCTGTATTTGCTTTTTCACAAAACTAAACATCCCCTTATGTTTTAATCTTTCCATATAGAAGATAGAAAAGCAGTGTAAAAAGGTGTCACATGAACCAAAAAAATAAGAGAATGAACAGCAACCCGGTGAGAAATCCTTTGTCTGAAGCATCCTCCTCTTTACTGTTATTTGACTGTTATTTGACATAAACTGTGAAGAGATCAGTGAACGTTTAGCAAAGGGACAACTGGCTTCCATTCTTTCCAAAGAAATGCTGTGCAAATTTTACACATCTTTGTTTGTAACATGTTAAATATTTGCCACTGTAATGGTTTGCATCCTTTAAGGTCAAATCATTTTTTTGAAAAAATAATGTATGTTACACATACGTACTCAGACATAAACCTCAAGGGACTTTTTCCTACCTCAGTGTGTAAAGAATTTTAGTCTTTGGCCATTTCTGCACTACATTGTTATAATGCTATTATTCCACTTTCATCATCCTGTGGAATTCTGGGATCTGTAGTTTACTGAGGCCAAAGAGCTCTCTGGCTGAGAATTCTAAATGCCCCTCCCTAAACTGCAAACCCCAGGATTCCATAGGATGTTGAAAGTGGAATAATAGCACTATAACAGTGTAGTGCAGAAATGGCCTTAATGTCAGGAGCAGAGCTTGGAAAAATGCTCCTTGTGCCATCCTTGTCATCCCTGAACCAGACCTTGGAAAAGTTACTTTTTTTTGGATTACAACTTCCAGACAAACACTTGCAACTCACATGACTGGTAGCCCTGTTGGACAAGGGATCTAGGAGTTATAGTACAATATAATAACTTTTCCAAGCTCCGATTAAGGCTGGAGAGGCAGGGATAGTACAGTAGGGAGATTGTGGCCCAGTCCTTTGTACAAATATGTGCCCTTTCCCCATACATATTTTGTGTCCTCATACATTCAGTCTGGACACTGGAATTAGGGCTACTGTTTCTGACAGATTATGGGACTTGGATTTTGGTGGTGGAACATAATGAAATTCTGAATATTTTAGTGTTTGGAAAGTGAGATGTTGTGTGATGACAGAAATGTTCAAATTGGTGACAGCTCAGTGTTAAACTCTGCTTCCTGGGCCACTTGAAATGTGCACTTGAAAATCAGTACTTTCAGCAAAAGCCTTTTAAGGTTATGCCACCAGACCACATGGAGGAATATCTGGTTCATTTGACCTGATCCTTCTCATAGCGAAGAGCCCTGATGTACTACATCTACCTATTTCCACCCATCAAATGTCAGAGGTATTAAACTTATTGAACTGTTGCCAGTATGCTGACAGTAGTGCTATGCTAATGCCATTCTTGATTCTGTTGACATTAATCTCAGTAGGGTTGAGACGTTGCTAATACTTACTTCCTAAGCGAGGTAACCCCTTCAAAGGCTGACACACACCACCTCACCATGTTCATCAAATATATAATCTTACTAAATTCTGTAATCTTAAATCCCAACCTAGAGTAACTAGCACTGCTTACATTATCTTCCTTTTTTATTTAAAGTTCATCTGGAAGTGTATGCGACTTGCTAATAATTCCAGATGTCAAAGACGACCCAACCACAACCTAAGAAAGCCTAAGATTTTAGATACCCTGAAATAAATTGCTCATCCATTCTTAACAATGGCAATATCTCCAGGTCCAATCCAATCAATTAATAGTCATGGATGTTCGGCTTCAAAAGTCAACACTGTGTGGATTATATGACCTTAGCATCATTTTCACCTTTCACTCCTAATGTGTGCCCATCTTTGCAACAGTCCTGTTGGAAAATGTTACGTGAGGATATCACAGAGTTTCTAACTTTACAACCTCCAAACCAATAAAATAACACAAACATGAAAAGTGCTTTGAGAATGATAGTGGGTTTTTGAGGGGGGGTTGTTATATATTTTGTAGAAGGAATTATGAAAATGGTCTCTCGCTGCCAGTGCATCTCAATGACAACTCATTTTCTTGTGCCAATTAGGAGAACAAGATTAAAAATGACTGTAATTCTTACCCAGACTTCAGGCCGGCAGAAGTCAAGTTAAAGAAGTAATGCTGTAAGTCTCTGGAGGAGAAGTCTATCAACCACTTGTTCCCTGCCCAACACTTATTGACACATATATTCCACATAGCAATGATGATAATAATAATGACAATATTACCTTTCAGGGGGGGAAAGGCTCCCTTGTCAATTGTTTAGAGCACTACACTTTATCACAAAAAAAAAAGATTTAGAAACCTTTGAATTTTGTTTATAAAATCATAGCAAGACTTTAGCAAAAATACTTAATTTGGTGATCCCCCACGCATTGTGGTTAGAGACAAATTTATACATTCACACCAAATGCCAGTCCTATTAAATTCAGGAGGATGTACATCCAACTGAAAAGGTTTATTGGTTATTGCAATGCTTTTTTACGCTTTTGATTACTGTGGCAATTTAAAGGTTTTGTTCTTTAATTTGTTTTCAATTTTCTCTGCTAAACACTCCTTTCTGTGGTAAAGAGGGATGAAAATATAACAAGTTAATTAAAGTGTATAGGACTACAACCTCAAAAGAATCAAGTGGGATAAGGAAAGTGCTCTTCTATTTCTTATGCCAAAAATGGCACTGGATGTCATTGACCACGGTATACTGCTAGATCTTCTCTGTGAATTGTGATTAGGGACTACTCTTTTATAGTGGCTCTGTTCTAGTAGCAGGGCTGTTTGCAGTTAGTCCTGTGGGTGATTTATTTATTAATGTGTCCCTTCATTTAACTCCCTCCAACTCTGTCAGTTAATGCCTTCTTCTGTCTGACAAGATCTCAAAGATCTGCCGACAGAGCAATCAGCAGAACTGCTCTGTTGGCTAAACTCTGCTGGCAGAATGGCAAAAAAGGGGGTAGAATGAGGAGAAAGCTGAGTTGTGCCTGATCCAAATCTTCCCAAGTTCAGGGACACAGCCATCATGCCAGCAGAGAGTTAGGCCAGAATGGCCTTAAAGAATTTCCAACACCACTGAGCTGGGAGAAGACTGGGCTTCAATACAGCTTCAGCTGGTCTAGCATTGGCACCACTGCCCCGTGGCCAGATAGATTTGCCCTCACAGGCATATTTGCTTGGAGTCTGCACTTTGCTCTGCTCTATCTCCCATGTCCTTTTTTCTGAAGTTGGGTTAGGTAGTTAGGTAGTCCTAGCTGTGCAGCTATATGGACTTCTAAATAGGAATAGGAAGGTGTCATAAAAACAATAAAATCTCTAACTCCATAATCCATACATAAGGCTGGTTGTCCTTGGACATAAAGGAAGCACATTGTTGCCCTGTAATGAAAGGCAACAATATATTATTGAGCAGCTACAGGCCATTCTGTTTTAAAACAGAAGTGAAATTGTATGCAGCCATAACTCACCTCTTCATTATGGAGTATACAATCTAGAGCCACTACACCCATTCAGTTTGTAGTTCAACTTTGGTACTTAGATTGTATTTTCCATGCTTTGTATTTCTAGCTACACATGTTTCTTCTTTTGCTTCTTATCACTGAGCATTATTATTAATTCTTTCCTTGCTTTTTATGCTAGCAGCCCTTCTCTTGTTAACATCAAACATCTTTCCTAGTCAAATAATTGTATACCTCTCATTTTTCTACTACTCTTGGTATGGGTTTTAGAAGCAAGAAAGAACAGGAAGAAACTAAATCTTCAAATAGCTTTTTATAATGAAGTATGACTGGCAAGTGTCATTTTTTTTCCATGTGGTGGTGGTGTGGTTGTGGGGGTAGAGTTACTGCACCTTTAATAAATTTAATCCACTTCTGATTACAGAGGAAGAAAGCTCCTTTTTTAATCTTACAGGGATGGAATATTGCAATAACTGTTCCATCAGATTTTAAAAGTAAGATTTGCTAAAGGTCAGCATATCTCCTGGTCACATATGCAGCAACATTGAAATTTCTTTGGCCAGGGAATAAAATAGATTCTATCATTAAAAATAAAAAGCATGAGGACATCTTGCAAGCCCACAGGGTTTTTTCCCCCCAGAAAGAGGAGACATTTCGTTATCAACTAGCAATCATAAGATTTTTAAGCAATATCTCTAATCTGCTTCTCTTTCCCTTCCCCTCCCTCTCTCCCTCCCTCCCCTTTCCTTTTCACATCAAGGTCTTTTTATCTTCCAATTTTGCATCTAAAGATGAGGTGAATGCCATTAGCTCAATTCAACCTCAAGTGTAGTCAGATGTGCCTGTGATTTCTGAAAAGCACTGTCTAAGGTCACATTAAAATGTATAAGAGCTTTTTCTGTTCCTGAAAAGGGGGCTTATTATCCATCCATGGTGTAAAGGAGTAATGGCAGTGGCTACAGACTTGGGTGAAAACAAAAGAGGACATCACGGGTTTCAGGTTTGGCTGTTTCTGGAGGGAGGGGGCTATTTTAAGGGAAAGTCTGAGGTTTCCTTTACCAACACTTTCTGAAACCCTATTTAAAATAGTAAACTCAGAAGGAACAATAAAAAACAAACTCTTCCCTATCTTTTTTTTAAAGCAACCCTTAGACTTGGGGTATATCGGCTTCTAGAAGTGGTAGAAGAGGAATGACGTTGGTCATGCTCTCTGCAAGCTACTGCAAGAGGACGGGATGCTTCTCCCTCATCTCTCTCTCTCTCTCTCTCATTCTCTCTCTCCTCCTTTCCTATTCAGGGAAAGGCCTGGGGAGGAGCAAAGCTGGATACATATTCAGAAGGTGTACGCAGAACCTGGTGGCAGCCTCAGGACTCAGACAGCCCCTGCAAGCACGCAGGCTGTAAGTGGTTTGATCTTCCTTTCCCGCATAGGTTAAAAGAGTGAAATTAGGACCACACCCAAGGCTACCCCTGGGGATAGGACAAAATGGGAGCCTTCTCCCTGAAATAAGAATTCCCCTTCTGCCATGAAATTTTCCTTCAGTCTCCCAGTTTCTAGCATTGCAGTAATGAGCATTTAGAGACAGAGATTAAGCATCTAAAGAAAAGAGGCAGGCAAAGTTACCAAGAGAATGTGAACACAGTAAATATAAAAGTTCTAGGTGTGTTTTCAATGATAAGTTTGCCTTAGAGTTGCCATAACTCAGAAATTACTTGGAGGCATACAACAACAACAGTGGAGGGCATCAGCTTGCCGAAAGGTGGCGTGGGTGATGAGCAGATATGGTTCATTTCCCTCAATCCAAACTGGGCAAGATTGTTTTATGTGTGTGAAAGGAACTGACATCTTCTGTCCCCACCCCACATGCTGTATAGATGATGAATAGATACGTCTCATCTTGTTGTTATGTGCCTCTAAGTCATTTCCAACTTATGGCAACCCTAAGATGAGTCTATCATGGGGTTTCCTGGAGCTGAGAGTGTGTGATCCAGTGGATTTCCATGGCTGAGCAGGGGTATAAAACCCAGGTCTCCAGGATTATAGTCCAATGCTCAGACCACTACACAATGCTGGCTGTTCATGACTCATACATACACATACACATTAAACAAGGCCTGTGTGTGTGTGACACAAAGTGCTGGAACTCAGTTCAAGGCAGCGGTGCATAAATCTGTGCCGGCATACCTTTGTAGCAATAACAGGCAGCATTCTAGGCTATTCTGTGAATTCTGCCTGGTCTTTTCAAATTGTGGAAGGGGACAAAGCTATGCCTGCAAACTGGAACAGACTTTAAGAAAATGCACTGTGCTGCTTGTGTAATGAGATTCTGTCATTTCTTGCCCCAGTGTGTGAAAAAGTGCAATTGCTGCCCATGCCTTCATCCCCCAATTTCAGCTGCTTTTAAAATGTTCCAGGCCCTTTCTGCACCTTACCTTTTTCCGGCGGTGGGGTGTGGGGATGGTGCAAGCAGCCTCTGGCGAGAGGTTCTCGTGTCCCTGCTGCTTCAGCTCCGCACAAGCTGCCTGCTCACGCGAGAGCCCCGCCTCTTCCTTCCGCAGTGTAGTCTGGGAGTTTCCCAGGCTGTGCTGGGGCAGGAAGCACGACCGGCGCAGCTCCAGAGGCTCTGCACACCAGGTAAGTGCACGTGGGGCCCAGGAGCAATGCATAATTGCGCACCATTTTCAGCTTGCAGCTGAAAATGAAAAGGTGCACAATCAGCGTCTGCTGGCTCCTGGAGCGTCACACGATTGTGAGTGTGTCGTGCAGATCGCTCCTCACAATTGCGTGATGCTCCAGGCGCCCTTTCACATGGCAAATGCCATGTGGAAAGGGTGCCAGTTTCTCTCTCCTCCTTCCATTTTACCCCTTGTCCTCTGCTTACTTCAAGTGCTTAAAACTGAGTTCAAAATGCAAAAGTAGTTTGCACTCAGTTGACTCAGTGGGAAGGAAAGGAGAGAAGGAGGCAGAATCTTGGCCTTCCCAGTAGATTCAGGCAAAAGCAAAGTGCCATAGCTTCTCCTAAACTGTGTGTTCTTTCTCATTAATAACTGTAACCATCTTGACTGTACTCTGACATCCATCCAGCTTTCATTTCTGTGAAATGTTGGGGAGTATGATCCTCTAGAGTTAAGCTAGCAAAAGGTCCCTACAGGACTCCATCCTTTGTCTCTAAAGAAAGCAGAAAATGGACTCTGCAGGATATCCTGTGGCACTATAAGCCCTTCAGTTTTAATGCTACAAACCTGCATTTTGTGCTTAATCTGCCTTCTATGTCTTGTGCTCAGCGAAAAATGTGCAAACAGGCTTTCTATTACAGAAGTTGCTTGCTACCTCCTTCCATGGAAACTGAGCCCTGGGTAAGCACTGGTATTCCTGAAGTGGCTCACTGACTGATTCAAAGTGGAGAGGCACATACTGGAAGGGAACTGGGGGGCAGCAAAACATGCCACTACAGTCCTGGACCCTTTCCCATCTTTGTTCATTCACATGTTTAAAGGGGTTGTGGATGACACAGTATAAATCTGTACACACAGTATAAATCTGTTCACACAACCCTTTGGTAGCTCAGTGTGGATGTATCTAAGGCAGATTAAAAGACTATTTGCCACATCAGGTGATGCAGGGTCTAAATGTCCACTGCATACCAGTTCAGGTTCACCAACACAGAATTTCTAATTCACAGATTTCATGTACTACCCTTGTTTCTAATCCATGGCATTCATGAAATAATAATTTGAACTAATAACTTAATAATTAATAATAATAAACTTAATAATAATAATAATAATAATAATAATAATAATAATAATTTGAATAATAATTGGACAGTCTGCATGTATGAAGAAGACTACTGGTTTTTAATAATATGTCCCTATTCTTTTCTTTTCTTTTTAGTAAGAAATAGCAAATAACATTGAGAATCCATGTGTTACCCAAATAAGCTATAGATATCGAAAATTTTGAGTCCAACAAATAATTATTTGAAACATATATTTTTGTCAGTTTCAGTAGGAATGGGGAAAAAGTATACATAGGGACTCAAGAAATAAAATACATCTTTCTCCTGTCTGCTCCAACGTAAGAAACATTTTCTCCACAGTCAAATTATGAAACTAGATCTCATAGACAACAGTTCATTAGCAATCTTTATCATGAGGCTTATATGAACAGGTTGCTTACCTGTAACTGTGGTTCTTCGAGTGGTCATCTGTGCCATCATACACTAGGAGCTTTAGCGCCTGCGCGGTAGCGTTCGGAAACTTCTAGAGCTTGTTCGCTTGGCGGGAACCCCTCCCCCACGCCGGTACTGCGCATGCTCCTCCCGCCGAGCAACGGTCTCTCCTCAGTTCTGTCGTCCGCCGTAGAACCTACAGGGACCTGAGAAAGAGGGGAGGAAGGGCGGGTGTGTATGATGGCACAGATGACCACTCGAAGAACCACAGTTACAGGTAAGCAACCTGTTCTTCTTCTTCGTGGTCTCTGTGCCTTCATACACTAGGAGACTGTGTAGCTTACCGGTCGGACGGCGGGTCAGGTCCTACAGCACGGAAGCCAACACCTCACGTCCAAACCGGGCATCTCTGCGCGACCGGCAGTCGAGCCTGTAGTGGCGCACGAAGGTCGATGGTTGGGACCAGGTCGCCACACGGCAGAGTTCATGCAGGTCAACTCCTCGCAGGAGGGCCGCAGAAGTAGCCACAGCTCTGGTGGAGTGGGCTCGAAGCAGGACTGGCGGAGGCTTCCTCGCGAGCTCATACGCCAGTTCAATAGTCCTTACCACCCACTTGGAGAAGCGCTGGGTGGACACTTTTAGGCCCCTCCGACGTCGCCCATAGCAAACAAAGAGATGCGGCGTCTGTCGGAAGGAAGCAGTCCTGTCCTTGTAGAAAGCCAATGCCCGACGCACGTCCAGGGAGTGGAGGGACCGCTCCAACGGTGTCGTCGGGTTCGGGAAGAAGGCAGGCAGGATGATGTCCTGGTTGAGATGGAAACTGGACACCACCTTTGGCAGGAACGAGATGTCAGGTCTCAGGACCACCTTGTCCCTGTGGAAGACCGTGAAGGGCTCATCGGAACGAAGAGCTGTGATCTCACCCGCTCGCCTCGCTGAGGTCACCGCTACCAGGAAGGCGGTTTTCATTGTCAGGAGCCTGTCATCCGAGGTCGCCATCGGCTCGAAGGGCGGCTTCGTCAACTGCGAGAGCACCAGCGAGAGGGACCACGGCGGTAGCGGCGGCGATACCGGCGGGTAGAGATGGTGAAGTCCTTTCAGGAACCGCTTAACGGTATCGTTCCTGAAGAAGGCCGAGGCAGCAGATCGTGGCGGTTGGTATGCCACGATCGCGGAGAGATACACCTTCAGGGATGGAAACGCCAGGCCCTGTTGCCGGAGGTGCAGGAGGAAGTGCAGGACGGTCGAGAGCCCCGCGGGCGATACCGGCTCACTCCTCTCGTTAGCGAAGGTCAGGAAGCGTCGCCACTTGTAGTGATAGTTGCGACGGGTGGATTCCTTCCTGGCCGCGACGAGGACGGTACCGAGCACGGGATCGTCTAGTGCGATATCCTCCAGGCATGGAGGGCCAGGCGTGGCAGGTCCGGATGGAGGACTCGGCCGCCGGAGTGGGAGAGCAGGTCCGGTGTCGGTGGCAACCGGAGCAGGTCGTCTCGCACGGCTTGTAGCAGGGGTGCGAACCAATGTTGCCTCGGCCAGTACGGGGCTACCAGGATCGCGTCGGCTCGGTCGGCGAGGATCTTCGATATCGTCCGGCCGAGCAGCGGGAACGGCGGGAACGCGTAGAGGAGTTCCCCGGTCCACGGAAACTGGAAAGCGTCCCCGATGGAGGCACGATCGTGGCCCGCTCTGGAACAGAATCGGCGACACTTCGCGTTTTCCCTGGTCGCGAAGAGGTCGATCGATGGTTCGCCCCAGCGGTCCCGAATCAGTCTGAACGCCTCTCCGGAGAGAGACCATTCGTGATGGGATGAGGTGTCTCTGCTGAGGGCGTCTGCCGTGGTGTTCTCCTGCCCGGCCAGGTGAACCGCCACGGGATGCGTGTGCAGGCGAATGCACCATTCCCACAGGCCGAGCGCGATGTCGAGCAGGGTCGTGGAATGAGTCCCACCTTGTCTGTTGATGTAGCAGACGGCGGTGGTGTTGTCCGTCAGAATCAGGACCGTGCGCCCCGCCACGGCATGGCGGAACGCCCGTAGGGCTTTCCAGACGGCGAGCAGCTCCAGCGCGTTGATATGGAGAGCGGTCTCGTCGTCGGTCCATCTGTCGCGGACTCTGAGATCGCCGCAGTGGGCACCCCATCCATACAGGGAGGCGTCGGTCGTTACCGTCACCTTCGGTGTCGGCTGTTGGAAAGGCATCCCTGACATGAGATTGCGTCGCGACTGCCACCATCGGAGGGATGAGCGGACGTCTCCCGGCAGCTGCAGTCGGAGTGTCTGTTCGTCTCGCAGGGGGTCGAATATGCGGACGAACCAGTGCTGAAGAGGTCTTGCTCTCAGCCTGGCGAGATATGTCACAGCGGTCGTCGCAGCCATGTAGCCCAAGAGCTGCTGGACGCTTCTCGCAGATAACGTCGGGGCCGTACGAGCGTGAGCGGCGGCCCGGATCAAGGTTTGTGCTCGAGACTCTGGTAGGTACGCCCTGGCGGAGGTCGAGTCGAGCGTTGCCCCGATGAAGTCCAAGATCCTCGCCGGCTCGAGGTGGGACTTCTTCGGATTCACTCGTAGACCAAGGCGGGTCAGGAGTGACAACGTCATGTGGACGTCGTGGTAAAGTCTCTGTTTGCAGGACGCCACCAACAGCCAATCGTCGAGGTAGGGGAAGACGGAAGCGCCCTTCGTCCGCAGGTAGGATACCACCGGAGCCATGCACTTGGTGAAGACCCTTGGGGCAGTCGAGAGTCCGAACGGCAGCACCTTGTACTGGTAACAGGTGTCGTCGACTGCGAAGCGGAGGTACCGTCTGTGCTGCGGGCGAATGGCGATATGGAAGTATGCGTCTCGGAGATCGATGGAGGCGAACCAGTCCCCTCGATGTAGGAAGGGTAGGATCGACGGTATCGTGACCATCTTGAACCTTTTGGGGCGGATGTAGTAGTTCACCCCTCTGAGGTCTAGGATCGGCCGGAGGGTACCGTCGGCTTTCGGTACCGTGAAGTACCTGGAGAAGAAGCCGGTGGTCTTGGCCTCTTGCGGGAGCCGCTCGATCGCCCCTTTCTGGAGGAGGGATTGTATCTCTTCCAGGAGGGCCGGACTCGACGGCGTGGAGTAATAAACGCCGCGAGGAGGAATATCGAGAAACTCGATGGCGTAGCCAAGACGGACGATGGAAAGTACCCAAGAGTCCGTAGTGACATACTGCCACTCCGCTAGGTGTCGAGCGAGAGTCGGTCGGTCTCCGAGCGCTGATGGTAGGCTGAAGAGTGGGTATTGGTGGGTCCTGCCAGGCACGTCAAAACCGAGACTTTGTCTCGGAGGAGGACTTCTTCGACGAAGGCGGGCGCCGCCTAATCGTGCGTCTGGCCGATGAGCCGGAGGACGGTCTCGACTGTCCAGACTGGGCCGAACGCTGGAACGACGAGGTAGAAGATCGTCGCCAGGATGGTCGGAAGGTGGAGGCCCTGCGGGTCTGTGTGGCCGGCTGCAGCCCGATCTTTTTTGCGGTCAGTCTCGCCTTGACGAGATTGTCCAAAGCTTCGTCTGTGGACGAATTGAATAGGCCTTCACCGTCGAAGGGGAGATCTTCAATCCTCCTTCTGGTGTCCTCCTGGATGTCGGCCGGTCGAAGCCAAGCATGGCGGCGGAGGCCGACGGATCCCGCCATGACCCGGGAGGCGATCTCCACTGCGTGCCGGGAGGAGGCCATCTGGTGCCGAGCGATGGAGATAGCCTCATTGAAGATCACGGAGGAGGCTTGGCGGATGTCCTCCGGTACCGCTTCCATCGCTGGTTGCAGGCGATCGAGCACTTTCTTCAGGTATGCCGCGAGGCAAGCCTGAGTGTTGGACAGCCTGATCTGCAAGGAGGCAGCCGAATAGAACCTCCTTGCGTAGGCGTCCAACTTCCTGCCCTCTTTGTCCGGCGGGGTGGTGTGTTGCCTGCCGGAGCCTTTAGTCTGCGCGGACTCGACGACCACAGAGTTCGGTGCAGGGTGATTAAATAGATAACCGGCGTTATCCTTCTGCACCCTGTAGAGGTGTTCTAACCGCTGCGGTATCGGCTGAGCCGAGGCCGGTCTATCCCAGGCGGCCTTCACCAGTCTGGATACCCGGGGCAGGAGAGGCAGCGGGGCCGTGGAAGGTCGCTTCTCCTCGAAAACGGAGAAGGCTGGATCGTCATCCTCCGGCTCCGCATCGGCGATCTTAAGGCCGAGGGTAGTGGCCATGCGGAGCAGCATCGCAGAGAACTGGTGGACGTCCTCTGGAGCAGAATCTGGGATCGGGTCCCCGAATCCCAACGGAGGAGACTCCTGGGAGGCCGTCTCAGACACCTCAGACTCCGCACTCGAGTCGTACGACTCCGAGCTCGGTGAGTCCTCTCGCCACTCGCTCTCCGGCTCCTTCGTAGTCGCCGCAGGTGTTGCCTTCCTAGGCTTCTCCGCAGCCGGGGCGGTGGTAGCAGCAGCGTCCCGCTTGGGATGGCTGACCACTGACTTCACCCTCTTGGTGGTGACCGGGGTAGTCTGGCAGGCTGACGTCGTCGTAGCCCGCTCAGTCACCACCGACTCCGTAGGGCGCGTCGCCGTTGCCGTGACCCTAGGAGGTGGCGATATCGCCCGATACCGTGGTGAAGGCTCCCTCGCCCTATGATATCGAGGGGAGGGAGAGCGGCTGAAGGAGCGGCGGTCCGACGGAGATCGGCTTCGGCGTCGACGGTACCGAGCCTCGTCCCCTCTAGGCGAGCGCGATTCGCGCTGTCGACGAGGTGACCGGGACCTCCGGAAGGTCTCCCAGCGACTCGGGCCACGATGGTACCGATCCCGGTACGATGGCGAATGCGACCGATAGGAGGCCGGGCGCTCTCTCCACTCAGATTCCCTCGCGTACCTGGCCACGTAGGACGCCGAGGTGTATCTGGAGGCAGACGAGCGAGGTTGTTCCTCTCTTGTCTCCCTCGGAGGCGGCGAGGCCACCGGACGCTCGGAAGAGCGGGACCGGGACCTGAAGGAGGTCGAACGCCGCTCCGGAGAAGCAGAGGGCTCTCTCTGCTGCAGGTCGGCCGACCTGCGACGGCTAAGGGGCGGTGGCGCTCCTCCACCAGGGTTGGAGGGTCTGCCACAGGCGAGTCCGGGCGCTGTTGGGGAACGTCCTCGATCTCATCCTCCGAGAGGTCGACGGACTCGCCTCGCCCTTTGGAAGGCTGCTGAGTAGGAGGAGGAGTAGGAGGTTGAGCGTCCCCAGCCGGGGAGCGCTTCTTTCCTTCTTCTTCTTCTTCTTCTCCTTCTCCTTGCCCTTGCCTCCGTCCGGAGCAGGGCGCTTTTTTGCAGGCGTCTCCGTAAGGGGAGCCTCAGCCTTCCTCGCCGTCGAGGATCCTTTAGCTGACTTGGCAGCCGCCGACAGCTTCGGGATCCTCGGTAATGCCGAGATCGGCGTTTCGCCGGTACCGAGCCCGATACCGACGAGGTGGACGGAACGGCAGCCGCCGATACCGTCGATGGCGTGGTCGTCTTCTTGTCGGCCATCTTGGAAGTGGAGGTCTCGTCTATCGCCCGCAGAGACTGTTCCCAACAATAAGATTTGAGTCTCGCGGAGCGGTTGCGAAGAGTTGGGGAGTAAAATCCCTACAAATTTGGCAAGTCCGGATATTGTGGGACTCGCCCAAACAGAAGAGACACTCCTTATGGCCGTCGTTGAGGGCAACCTTGCGGCCGCAGGACACGCACTTCTTAAAGAGCGCGGACATAAGACGAAGAAACGCCAAACTCCGAAATCCAAAAAGACGAAAAACCGAAGGGGGAGTCCGAAAGAGAGGTCAAAGACAGTCCGAAAGTCCGTAAAACCGTGAAAAAACAGCAAGCCAAGCACGACGTGAGAGGAACAAACTAAAGAACCTTCCGTACGCGGCGGCGGACGAAGAAGAACTGAGGAGACCGTTGCTCGGCGGGAGGAGCATGCGCAGTACCGGCGTGGGGGAGGGGTTCCCGCCAAGCGAACAAGCTCTAGAAGTTTCCGAACGCTACCGCGCAGGCGCTAAAGCTCCTAGTGTATGAAGGCACAGAGACCACGAAGAAGAAATAAATTTATGAACTACCTTCTGAGAAGATATTTAAGATGATTTACAAGAGGGAAGACATATTCTTTTTCTCTTTTTCTTTTCTTGTTTCATTTTTTTAAAAAATATACATTAACGTCCCCAATGGTTTTCCACCATAAATGAATTTCAAAAATATATATAGTTTTTATTGTTTTATGTACATTTTATTTTTGCTGGCTAACTTTGACTTTGCTCCACCCCACTTTACTCTCAGAGAACGTTGGGTGAAGGGATGTTACAGCTTTCCATCATCGTAGATTTCCCTTCAGGGCCAAGGGCATTGTTGAATTACAGAAGTCTGATGTTTTTAAGAGACTGCAGGCATGCTCTTTCTACTATACAACACTCAGCTGAACTCCCATGACCTAGCACAGAAGCTACACTCTCTTGGTGATCGCGCAGTCAAAGTTAGCAGCAGGCCTTTACTACATAAAACAAAGAAGCATTTTCTTAACTTTAACAGTTCTATCCCTCATTCTAAAGAACGAATAAACCAAAAGAGAGAGAAAAAAGAAGGGATTCCCTCCCTTCCCTGTTACAGGACTACATTCTTTTTCCCTTTTTAAGGTTTTTAGCAATTGCACTGGCAGTGTGATTGTCACAGAAGCAGTAGGCCCAGGTCCCCAAAGAATATAAGGAAAGGTCATGCTGAGAAAGATCAAAAGCCTATCTAGGCCAGTGTTCTTGTCCCACAGTTACCAAACAGATGCCTTTGGGCAGGCCAGAAGAAGGACCTGAAGATACCAGCCCTCTCTGGACCCATTCGTGCTGCACATTATAATGCTACATTCCACTTAAACTATGATGGCAACATCCAATGAAATTTGCAGTTGCTGGAGGGATATTTAGAATTCTCCGCCAAAGACTCACCAAACCACAAACCCCAGGATTCCATAGGATGCAACCATAGTTGTTAAAGTAAATATAGTACTGTAGCTACATAGTATGAAAGCGCTCTCTTTCAGTGCTTTACCAGCATCTAGTATTCAGAGCGAGGGCAGTTCTATTCTGACAAAGATTTATATGGTCACCTATGGGGGCAGGTATTGGGGTACCAGGGAGGTTGTGTGGGAGAAAGCTGTCTACCATGCAGAATTCCCTCAGTCTACCATCTTTGCTGCATTGAAAGACTGTTTCCATCACTGATGTTGAAGAAGGATTCAACTACCAGTCTTGACTTATGGTGATCCTAAGGTGAACCCATCACAGGGTTTTCTTGGTAAGATGTATTCAGAAAAGGCTTGCTATTTCCTTCCTTTGATGCTGAGAGAGCATGACTTGCCCAAGGTCACCCAGTGGGTTTCAAATGAGTCAGTGTGGATTTTAACTTGGATGTCTCAGAGTTCTGGTTGGGTACTCAAACCATTGCACCATCCTGGCTCTCTACATGAAAGATGTTATCCTTTGCCTATTTCAAATTATTTGGTTGATTTCAGTTATTGTCTTCTGATATACCCTGGAGATAGTCATACAATGTAAAGTCAGAAGTATGTACAGTCATCCCTCCACATTCACTAGGGTTAGGGGCACAGGACTCCCATCAAAGTGAAAAAAAATGTGAATAACTCTAGGCCCTCCCAAACTATATTTAACACACAAAAAAAAGGTATGATCACCATGTTCCACGTACTGTGGATTCCTTTGAGGCATCAGGGTTCCTTCACAAGGCAGAAGTGGGTGGCTGGTGGGGCTTACTGCTACCTCCACTGCTTCACAATACCATTTTTAATAGGAACTTATAAGCCTCATTCACAGTTTCTCAGGCCCTTTCCACAACTCACCTTTTTGCAGAGCTGGGGTGCAAGGATCACGTGAGCAGCTTCTAGCGAGAGGCTTTCATGTCCCGGTTCCTTCAGCTCTGCAGCTGCTGCCTGATCACGCAAGAGCCCCTCCTCTTCCTTCTGCAGTGCAGCCTGGGAGTTTCCCAGGCTATGCTGGGGCAGGAAGTGCAAGCGTTGTGGCTACAGAGCTACGCACACACAGCAAGTGTGTGGGGGGCCCTGGAGCAATGCATGATCATGCACCATTTTCAGCTCACAGCTGAAAATGAAAAAGTGCGCAATCGGCACCTGCCAGACACTGGAGCATCATGTGATTGCGAGTGCGTTGTGTGGACCACTCCTCACAGTCACGCAACGCTCGAGAGGCCCTTTCACATGGCAAATGCCATGCGAAAAGGGCTTCAGTCTCATGACGCTTGCAGTCCCTATTAAAAATGGCATGAGGCTGCAACAGAGCTGACAGCAAATAATCCATGAATAATCAAATCTGCAAAAGTGAAACCTGCAAATGTGGAAGGCTGACTATACTCTGTGTTCCACTGGCAAGTAGTACCTAGATCAAACACAGGAAATCCACATAAAGACTCAGCCTTCTTCACAGTTCTTTATTGTGTAGCTAAATTCATGGAAAAGGACTCTATCAGTGACTACTATCCATAACTGATGTATTTTCCCTTTGGGATACACCTGAATACCAGTTCCCACAGAACGTGTGTAGGAAAGTGCTATTACATGTCTGGCTTGTGAATTTTCCATGGGCATCTGCTAGGCTTCTGCTGGAACAGAATACTGGGCTAAACAAGCTGAGGCTTTTTACTCTACACAAGTGTAGCACCGTGATTTCCCCTTTAACTTCCATGGTTCTGTCCTTTGGAATCCTGGGATTTGTAGTCTAGGGAGGTGTATTTAGAATACTCTGCTCTAATGCTTCCCCAGCTAAAAAAAACAGAATTCAATAGAATGCTACCATGGCAGTTAAAACAGTATATAGCATTTAAGGCAGAATATAGCAGTATAATTGTGTAGTATAGATGGGTCCCATGACAATTAAAGTGGAATTATAGCACCTGGATTCCCTCCGTCATGACTATATGTATATTCTTATATATATCCCAAAAGATATATAATTGTTTTTTGGAATCTCAGCAATTTAGAGAGTCTAAACAGGCTGTCCCTCTCTGGCTGGACCTTCTCAAAGCAGTTCCATATGTGAGCCAACCACCACGAAGAATGAATCTGGGAGCATAGTCCACATGATGATAAACAAACAGCTGCAAAGCATCTAAGGTGATTCCTTTCTGTCAACAGGATGTGCTTTCCCTTCTGTTTTTTGCAAAGCAGATGATAATGTGCCTTGCCTCCTATTGGCTCAGACTCAGACACATGCAAAACACAACAGCTAGATAGAGTCCACCACCCACAGTTGCATCTGCTTCAGCTTCACTCTTTGGATTAGTTAGACAAGGCCATCAGGCACAATCCATACTAGACAAATTCCTTGCCTGTATAATGTTGCTAGTCACATTTGGTTTGGATCCAGGAGAGTGAGCTAAGGAGATGGTCAAAGGGTTGGGAGCCAGGAGACCACTTAGCTTGAGCAGCTCATGTGCCAAATCCATGACATAAACACCTTTCCTGTTTGTCATTTATGTACTTTTGAAGTATAATGAATTGTTCTGCATAGCTCTGCCAAATTCCTATATTCATAGAAAGCTGGCATTTCACAAATATCAGAGTATTGCAAAGCAAGCCAGATTTCTACAAATTCAGTTAGAATCCCTAGAGTGCCCTGCAGAGTTGCGAGGAGAGCTAAATACCATTTAGACATTTTAGACGTGGGAAGAAGACCTATCCCACTATCCTTCTGACAATGTTGTCTTGCAATCCATCTACAATTTTTCAACTTCTGACTGTACTGATGGTGGGATTCTATCTCACTTCTTCCAGACCAGTGTCAAGCAGTGTTTCTAACCTTAGGAGTGGAGACAGGAATCATGCAGCACTCTAGATGTTGGTGAACTGTTATCCCCAGAGTTTTATCTGGCATAGTCAATAGTTAGGAAAGATGGGAGTTTCAGTACAAGAACATCTGGAGGGCTACACAGAATCACAGAATCATAGAGTTGGAAGAGACCACAAGGATCATCCAAATCCAGCTTCCTGCCATGTAGGAATACACAATCCAAGCATTCTTGACAGATGGCCATTCAGCCTCTGTTTAAAAACCTCCAACGAAAGAGACTCCATCACTCTCCAAGACAATGTATTCCACTGTTAGACAGATCTTACCACCAGGAATTTCTTCCTAATGTTTACATGGAATCTCTCTTCCTGTAGTTTGAAGCCATTGCTCTGGGTTCTTGTCTTTGCAGCAGCAGAAAACACGCTTGTTCGATCTTCCCTATGATATCCTTTCAAATATTTAAATATGGCTATCGTGTCACCTCTCAACTTTCTCTTCCCCAGGCTAAACATTCCCAGCTCCCTAAGTCACTCCTCATAAGGCATGGTTTCCAGGCCTTTTACCATTTTGGTCACCTTCCTCTGATTCCCACCTTTTTTCTAGTGCAATGTCAACCAACATTGAAGAACATGGTGGCTAATGCTGAACCATATTCAGAGAAATAAGCCAGGGAGGGAGAGCAACAAAATTGGTTCCCTCCCCATGCCAAGTAGAACATATGATGCAGTGCACACATGTGGGCATCTTTAGGCTCACCCATGCAATCCATCCTATCCCCCAGATTGCCAGGATAGGTCACAGTGCCAGAATAACAAGCCACTTTCTTGTTTTTAGATTTTACATTGTTCAGTTTTGTCTTCCTACACTTTTATAAACCATTTAATTAGTTTGGGGGGAAGAGACGCAGAAAAGGAATGATTTAAATAAGTAACTGATATAACACGGCAGCCTACATACCAACCCTTCTCAGCTTGATGCCCATCCTAAAGTGTCAGAGAAATTCTGCCTAAGGATCATAGGAATGGAAGACTGACACATCAAGGTAGAGTTGGGACAGAAGAAGAAGACTGGGGAGGGTTGCTGTGTACATTGGATTGACCAGACAATACATACAGGGGTTATGTGCAAGGCAGTAATTGCATGCAAAGAAAAGTGTCCTGTTCTCTGATAACACCTGCAGTGTGTTGTGCTACAGAAAGAAGAGTCTAGTGTTCCTTCCTCCCTCTGCAGTCCCCAAAGCCTTCCTTCTGACTGACTAAACAGCCCCTAAATTCCATCTGCAAGTCATTCCCTGGTTTGTGGGGAGTGGGCAGGATTGTAGAAGCATCTCTCTCTGTGTCTGTAGCCAGATCCATTGAGATCCTCCAGAGGGCTCAATGCTGCTGTAATCATTTCACATCTGGCTAGGAAGCCCCAAGAATTTTTTTATTATTAGAGACTTTGACATCATCTCCACTCCACTTGGATTAAATTCTTCCCTCTGAGTTCACCTAGAATCCCCAATTCCACAAGAGCTGAAAGGGCAATAGATTTTCCAGGGAACAGTTTCTTGTCATCAGCAATCCCTATTGTAATCCAAAGAATTTGGAGGTTGCCTGATGATGAGCAAGCAAGACCCATATACTTTACGAAAGACCTGCTCCTGATGGACATGAAAACAGCTGGATTTCTTTGGTATAACACAGATCAACACAGCTACCAGATTTTTGGAATCTCCTCGGGAAAGCTGCAGAAAGAATTGTTATAATGAAGACTTACACATCAAAACTTGTGATTGTAATACTGTCCCTCAGGCTCTAGAATGGACATTCAAGACAGTGACCTACATCCCCGGAGTTGTAATCTGGCTGTTGGTCTGATTTACCATTAAGTCAGCTTACACTTATGTTGACTCTGCGAATAGAGACCTCCAAGATACATGGTCATCAACTTCCCTGCTAGGTCTTATGGACTCACAGCTTGTTGTTTCCTTGATTGAATCAATTCACCTCTAATCAGGCTTTCCACTTTTCCCAGCATTATCATTTCATCCAATGAATCATGTTGTCTCATGATATGTGCAAAGTACAATAGCCTCCCTTTAGTCATTTTGGTTTCGAAGGAGAGTTCAGGGTTGATTTGTCCTCAGACCAATTTAATTGTCTTTTTAAAAGTTCATGATATCCATACAATTCTTCTCCAGCACAACATTTCAAATAAGTTGATTTTCTTCCTATCACTTTCTTCATTGTTCAGCTTTCACAACAATACAATAGAAATCAGATTAAATGTCCATGTTGGACTGGCTGTAACAGTAAGTTGGGAGAGTTTGGTTGTCTCAGGGTTGGTAGAAAATTCTGACCTGTGAAACATCAACAAAAAGATAAGTTACTTATGCACAAGCTGGAGTTATGCAGGCATAAGAGGTGCCTTCATAAGTTACTAATAGGATGGCAACCTATGTTTTTTAATGGCTGAAATCTGGGTAATTTCAAATGTTTCCTTTATGCTGGCAAATGATGTGGCCCTCAGCATAAAGCGAGGAAAATTTTCATTTATCCTCAGAATTGGAGGTTCAGGGTGCAAGACTTCAAACTGTCATTCTGTACTCAGATGTGGTCAAACATCAGGGTGTATTTGCTGCAATGCCATCAACAGTAGGGTAAATTCGCCTGCACAGTAACATTGATGCTCAGTCCATCACCCATTCATGCGCATTACATCATACATTTACAATTTACTGGCAATCCCATAAGAGAGAGAGAGAAACTCGCCAACTCCATTACTGTGTGGAATGACACACTCCATTTTCCAAAGTTTTCCCCTGAAGGAGGGCCATCAAGTTGTGAGAGGCTCAGGAGATTTACAAATTAAAGCCAACTAAAGTGCCTGTTCCAACAGCTGAAATGATTAACATAGACCTTTCATAAGATATTTATCATGAAGTCTTGTTCTGCCAACTCCAGCCATGAATTTGGAGAAAAAGAATACACACACACATCCATTTAGAAAATATTATGGACATGTTAGCTTCTTGCCTCTTTGTCATCCTTTCAGCTATTTATCTACCTCTACGCAAAGGAGAGATTCTACCAATTTTGACCAATCTAAACATAATCTATGAGGAAAAAAATAAACAAAACTCAAAAGGATGGCAAGGTGAGCAGCAAAGGGAAGGCCTTCTTGGTTTTGAGGTGATTCAAATGACTCCTTCACAGCAGTTGCCATCTCCAGGAACTTGGAAAGACAAAGCAGTGGTCCCAGTTGCTGTGACCTAAATCAAGCCTTTTTCTGTAATTATCGTCAGCGAAGAGGGTGCGGGCTGCCAAAAACAATTTTTCCAAACTGTTTCAGAGGCACAGAGCAGCGACATGATGAGAGTTGGAGATGGAAGGGTGAAAAGAGGAAGGCATCTTATGAACCTGCACAGTGTGGATTACATTTATAACTATAAGGAAAACATGTAGTATAAATAAAGATAAGAATAACATGGCTAGAGGCTGCAGTTTTCAGATGTCAAGGCTCCCTCCCTAGTGTTTATATTCCTAATTCTCAGATACTTCTGACTAAATGGAGGCACCAGTAGTAAGATTACAATTACGATTACAATTACTTTATTTATTTATTTATTTATTTATTTATTTATTTATTTATTATCCTGCTTTTCTCTCATATAGACTCCAAAGTGGCATTTATGCTAAACAAATAGCCAGTGCCACAAAGCACACTGCTATACCACTTCAAACTGCTTGAAGTGATGTATTTTGGGAGCTTAAACACATAGTGTACATACAAAATTAGAACGTTCTGAGCTGATTTGCTGTGTTATATGCTGGCTACATCATACAGGTTCAGTATTTTACTGGAGCAACAAATTGCAAGAGATCAGAAGGAATCCTAGGAAGACTATAAAGGTTTTGCAGATGGTGAAACAATTGTGAAAAGTATTAGGCATGGAAAAAAATATCTTATATTCATGCAAACTGGTTTATATTCACGTGTAGAAGTATAATGCAGTGGTTAGCATAATGGCCTAGGACTGAGGAAACCTAGAGCTCTTTTGCATTACACAGTTATTATAGAAATATTGTTCTACTTTAACTGCCATGGCAATGTCTTATGGAATGCTGGGGTTTGTAGTTTGATGGGACAATAGTGCTTTTTGGCTGAGAATTCTGAATACTCCTCCTTAAACTATTAATCGCAGAATTCCTTCAGATGGGCCCATGGCATTTAAAGTGGTATCATGGTGCTATAATTGTGTGGGGTGAAAAGGCTCCTGGGTTCAGTTCCCTACTAGGCCTTGAAGCTCATCAGTTGAACTTGGGTTGGTCACTGTTTCTCAACCTAATCTACCTCAGAGAGTTATAACTTATAACTCTCTTATAAGAGAGTTATAAGAACTAGAGAGCCAAAGAGGACAATTCCTCTAATTCCAGAAACATACAACTCCAATTCCAGAAATGTAATTAATTACTCTATTGTAACTCAGCCTGCAAACTATACAGTTATAGAAGCCTGATTCCACTACAGTTGTCATGGTTGCATCCTGTGGAATCCTGAGTTAGTAGTTTGGTAAGGTACTTAGAATTCTCTACTAGAGAGCTCTAGCACACTCCTTTGAATCACATAAGGGAGTCTGATTGTCAATTCAATTCATCAGTTTATTTAAAAACACAGTGCCAGGTGGACTCTAGCTCAGTAGTGCAGGGTTCCACTCCAAGCAAATCAGCTTCGTAAGGAATTCTTACAAAAATATGCCATGGCAGTAATTGATCAACAAACTGTATGACATACACGCACATTCACCAATAAAGAGCAATCGTGATTTCCAAGTGACGTGCATTGCACTTGTTCTTTTCACCTTATTTTGTTGTTCTAGCTGTTATCATATCAGCAAAATATATCAGGAAGTTTTAGAATATGGCTCAGAATGTTTTGTACATGTTTAACTTAACTTGAAATCATTAGGAACTCATAACATTTTCTATATCTAAGCAAACCATTTTCTTTAACAGGGGTGTACTACTTATGGCCACTTTCTGACTTTTCTCCTCCAGCTGTAATCACACTGCACAATTATAGCAGTTTCATCCTATTTTAACTATCAGAGATCTATTCCACTGAATCCTGAGCTTTTGGTTTGTCCAGATAGTTAGAATTTGCTGCTAAAGAGCTTTGGTTCACTTCTTTGAACTACTGCAGAGAGTTCTAAGTACGCACCCTAAACTACAAATCTCAGGATTTCATAGGATGGAATGAGATCAAACAGTTATAATCGGTGCAGTGGGGGGATATGCCCATAGAATTCTCCAATATGCCTCTGGCATGAACTCATCACCACTTTGCTCTTGTTGTCAGATCATCAACAATAAGGCAACTACAGAGATACAAAAATCCTCCAATATACAACAGGGATTTCTGTGGGAGGAACACAATGAAAATTTACTGTTTTGGATTAGAGTGGTCATTGGCCATACTAGTTGGGAGATTCTGGAAGATGGAGTCCAAAAAAGTAACATTTGCAAGCGCTAGGGAAAGACTCCTCTGTCTGCAGACAGTGTTTCTGGTGAAGATGGTGTCCACTTTATCCTACAGTTTCTGTGATGATTCCCTGAGACTGCAAGATTTATCAGAGAGTAGCCATAATAAATGTCTACTGATCTACAGGCACCTCTGGGCCATGCAACAGACTTTTAGCTTGCAAAAACAATGTGACCAAGGCCAAAATCCTCTGTCACAGTGTATGTTATGTAACTTTATGTAGACTTAGCTACATAGCGAAGTCACTAAGAAACCCTGTTAGGACACCATTAAGAATGTATGATGGACAGATGTATAATGGGACACTAGCAAGAATGTATATGGTGAGGATGTATAATGTGACACCAACAATATGGTGTCTAGGTCTAGAGAGGTAATGGTACCACTCTATTCTGCATTGGTTAGGCCTCATTTGGAATACTGTGTCCAGCTCTGGGCACCTCAATTCAAGAAGGATATCGACAAGCTGGAACATGTCCAGAGGAGGGCAACCAAAATGGTGAAGGGTCTGGAAGCCATGCCCTATGAGGAACAGCTTAGAGAGCTGGGTATGTTTAGTCTGCAGAAGAGAAGGTTAAGAGGGGACATGATGGCCCTGTTTAAATATTTGAAGGGATGTCATGTTGAGGAGGAAGTGGGTTTGTTTTCTGCTGCTCCAGAGAACAGGACAAGGAGCAATGTATTCAAGCTGCAGGAAAGGAGATTCAACCTGAACGTCAGGAAGAACTTCCTGACAGTCAGGGCTGTCCGGCAGTGGAATATGCTGCCTCCAAGTGTGGTAGAGTCTCCTTCTTTGGAGGTTTTTAAGCAGAGGCTGGATGGCCATCTGTTGGGAATGCTTTGATGGGTGTTCCTGCATAGCAGGGGGTTGGACTAGATGGCCTCTGTGGTCTCTTCCAACTCTATGAGTCTATGATTCTACAACAGGAATGTATAATGGGAGGAAATATAATGGGATACTGGCAAGAATGTATAAAGGGAGGATGTATAATGGGACACCAGAAAAAGTGAATAATGGGAGGACGTAAAATGGGACACCGGCAAGAGTGTCTCAATGAGCATCAGTCTCCACCTATGTGTATCATCACTCCTTAGCTAGCGTCCTGATGAGCATGGGAACGAATACACAACAGGAGCAATGCACAACAGGACAGATGCATCTCAGTCCCAATGTGCATCAGTCTTAATGCACATCAGTCCTATGGTGCATCAATCCCATAGTGCATCAGTCTCATCATGCATCAATCACTTTGCTGGCTGCCCTACATAGTAAGATGACAGCAGCCCTTTACTAGATACAGATGTTAAGGAATTACCCAGTTCTAATTCATGCAGATGTTAGTCCACCTAGGAAGAGATAATTCCCCAGCAGGATTCTAGCCCACATTTCTTCTCTTCCCTCATACCTGCAAAAATTCCTTTTTTTGTGTGTGTGCCACAACTCTTGTTGAAAACCCAGAAAAAAGCATAACCTTTTATCTAGTTGAAAACATAGAAAAAAACATCCATTTGGAGCTATTTTCCTTATTCATATGCAAAGATATGCAGATTAATTGATTAATTAATCAATTTAAAACTTTTACAATCAAGCAATTAAAGATTTCGTTAACTGGGTGACATCCTGAACAACAGTCATTCCCAAGAAGATGCCATCAGTCTGTCTCTGGGATTTTTCCCAATATTTTTTTTCCCCCACCAAGGCAGTCTACATGGGATTGCTATGCGTAATGATTCTGATCATGGTTCAGAAACAGAATCTGGTGTTATTAGAAATATGCCAAAGGAAGAGAATGGGAGCAAGAAAGGGGATAAACACTTTTAATTATCCTATTAAATCCTTTGTGACACGCCACAGATAGGAAGTAGAAAAGCTTGCAATTAAGACAATGAAAGCTGTGTCAGTCCACAGTGGCCCAATGCGAATTGTATTTGTAGTAGGAGAATATCGAGGTTTCTAGTGTCATCAAGTTCTATCAAGAAATAGAACGTGTACTGATTTGTTCGTGCAAATAAAATACCTTTAGAAATGCTAATTGACGACCACAAGACCTAGAGCAGGAAAACTTTGTTGATCCAAGAAGACAAGGAAGAGATAACAAAAGATATTTCTTTTGGATGATAGCTCCCACAATCCGCCAGCCAGCATGGCAAAGGATCATGTAGGCTGGGGAATTCTTGGAGTTGTAGTCCAAAAAGAATGTTCTCAAGCTGAGGGAAAGGTACCATTTGATCATGGTTCTCTTCATGTGGAGTCCCGCTCTAATTCTTTCATGGCTACGCCAACCCTCCTCCATGATTAAGTTTCAGGATGTTCAAGATTTCCAAAGAGTTAAGTCTCTGCAAAAGCTCCCCCAATTTATATTATGATTCAAGACGTTGTTTGGACAGAAGGGTTAATTGGAAGCTAACCAGTTGTATATTACAAACAAAATGTTGACAATAAAACAAGAGACAGGAAATCAATATGATGTCAGACAAATTAATTATCAATGGTGTACAGAGTTAAAAATAATGGAATGAGATCATCCACTTAGTTCTTTCTGATAGACTGCATTTCTGAGAGGCCTCTTCAGCCACCCCCCAGTTTATAGCTTCCACAGCTCCTTTCTTACTAAGGAGAGCAACAATATTTCTCTCACAATCTTGTAAAGAATTTTTTTTAAAGGCCTATTTGATATCCTAAATCCTGGTTGACCTTTCTTTTCCCATTCCTCCAGCAGTCTTATGTAAATATTCTTCTATTCACTTCAAGAACACAGGAGTGATCCTTTCCCTCCCGCTCTCTAAGACCTAGGCCATTTCCGCACTACACTG